>CM025851.1:13069811-13337987 GCA_003952965.2 Morella rubra | reverse complement strand
CCCACGTGGAAAGAGGGCGGCCGGGGGGGTGAACTCAGGAGGCCGGGGAAGGGCAGAAAATCACGAGATTGGCGGGGGGAGGGTGGGAGGTGAAATCGCGTGAGGGGGCGCGGGGGGGGGCAACGGTGGTGATTGGGGGGGTGGGGGGGCGCTGTTGAAATGCCCAACGGGGAGGGAGGGAAAATCGCGCAGGGGGGCGGGGGAAGAAGAAGGAGGAGAAGAAGAAGAAGAAAAGGGGGGGGCGCGCGGGATGGGCAGCTAAGTTGCCCTAAACGCGCGTTTCACTAATCCTATAGCGGCGGTAAGCGGACCGCCTCTATAGAGACCGCTTAAATAGACTTAAGTAGCCGCTGTATGATAGCGCGGTCTATGACCGCCCTATAGCTCATATCCGCCCATAGGCGGTATATAGCGGCGGTCTATGACATATCAACCGCTGCTATTTTCCTCTATAGCGGCGGTTTTTGACCGCCGCTATAGAGACCGCCGCTAGATGTTTATTTTCTGTCGCGTTTTGATAAACCGCCGGTATATAGGGCATATAGCGGCGGTTTTGGTGACCGCCGCTGTAGACCTGTTTTTTTGTAGTGATAGGTATAAATGCAAAATATATATATATATATATATATATTAATTATAATTTATTTAATGTTAATAATTATTTTATTCCTTTTAATATATAATTTTATTTTGTCATGCATTTGAAAAATTTTTATTTTAAGGGACCTACTTAATAACACATGAAATTAGAAAGAGTATTGTGAAAATTGAAGTTGTTATATGGTCTTAGAGGCTATGATTTAGTCATTAAATAGGTACATATATATAAAGTACTTAGGTTAATTAGTACATATCAATTATGTAATAAACGCATACTTTTAAATTATAAGTATTATATATTATTACTCACAACCTATTTTAATTAAGATTATTATACTAATTATAAAAAAGAGTGTAAAGAATATACATAGCTATGTATTTAATACTAAGTATAGAGATTTGTAAATACTATTACAATTTAAAACTTATTTTAATTTAAGAAAAACACGTAACTACAAAATATAACTTATTATTGAAAAAATTAGAAAAAAGAAAGAAGAAAAAAAGGCTTTGAATTAAACTGTTGCCGTGAACTTCCCCCCCTTCCTCAAAACGATGACGTTCTCTCAACTCTCCCCCACTTTCCCTTCTGAAAACAGCCCCCAGCTCCCCTTTACCCGAACAGCCCCTTTCCCCCTTTCTCACCGGTATTATGATTACTGCACCCGGCTTATACCAGTGGCATAATTGAAAGTCCCGGACTACGCCGTTTTTGCCTAAAGAAACGGTTGGTTTGTTGACCCCCCTTCCCACCAAGTCTCGATTCTCTCTCGTGGTCTCTCCCCTCACACAGCCACCCTCCCGCACGATACTACACTCTCCCACGCCGGCCGCGCATACCTTCGTAGAGCAGCACAGCTACTCTCCTCTGTGTCTAATCACTTATTCTTTCCTCTGCCACATCTCTCTCATCGAGCCATTTGGGTATGTTGTTCAACAATCAATCGTTGTTGAATAATTGAATTTGTGATATTTAGTCTTCAAAGTCTTGGTGATTCTCTCTCTATTAGGTTTGTTGATTTTAATTCGTTCTATTGGAAACATTGTGGACATATGTTATTGCGTAATTCCCCACCCCCCCCCCCGATTTTTATTTTTTTCGGGGGAATTTGATTGATAGAAGAGAGAGAGAAAATAGTGCTCAGAGCTAATGCTGAACTAAAGCTCTTCTCTGATCTCTTCTCTGTCGGGTTGCAGAACCAAGCCTTGCTTCTTATACTTCTCCGTCGACGTTGTTACAATTGACTTCAAACTCACAATGTTAAATCCACATTTTTTCTTGCCAATACATTGTGCATCTTTCTTTAAAGTCTCCGAGTTCTATACTTTTATCCTCTCTTTTTTTCTATTTTGTTTTGCTGGTATTTGTTTGTTGCAATGCACAATTTTGAGGTATTATAATTATTAAACATCAATGGCCTTGATGAGGAGACACGATTGTCGTTCAGGGAAGAAAAAAAAGTTACGATACATTTTTTACAATGTAGGATAGTAAATGAACAAATAATATAGTGATCAAAAGATCATTGCCTTGAACTCATATATTGATTTTTTTTTAGGTAACTAACTCCTATGTAGATTCTCATTAGATTTAATCCGTGTTTCTAGCAAATAAGTTTCTGAATGCCATTATCAAATTGTAGTGTTAAAAAAGGAAAAAAAAATATCTTTTTTTGATAAGGTATTCTAGTTTGAGCGTTGAATATATGGTTTACAAGAGATGTCATTGGCTTTTATGAGCTGCGCTGAATATATAGTTTCCAATGGATGTATGTTATTGACTCTTATGAGCCCTAAATTGCAATTACTCTTCTTCTTTCTTTTCAGCACCTTGCATGGATTATCTTGAGCACTTCTTTATATGCTGCATGTTAGTCGCTCATTGAGTTTTGCCTTTCAATATAATCATCTTGAGAGACTAATAAGAGTTGGTAACATTCAGCACTGGTTGAAAATTTTGGGTTGATTGGAGTGGTTATGTGAGAAAGGAATCCAAGACATTTCAATTGCAGTTCTTATTTTAACACAAATATCATTTGATTTCTTTACAGGTCTTGATTTGAGGAGAAGAAACCTAATCTAGAGCCAGTTGAATCTGTGATCTCGAAGACGAACATAATGGATGTTGCATTTATGAATTTCAAGAATGAAGTTCTGTTAGTTTGTTCTCATAGGATTCAACATTGAGCAAGCCCCTGAGAATGTACAAGATGATATGACGTGGTTTAGAAATGAGGTGGAAGGAACAACACTAGATATATCTCAGGACTTTCCTATGGTATGTCAATTGTCTCTCTATTTAATTCATTTCTTTTGGACATGCATTATAATCTGGTGTTTTTGAATTTAGTTTTATTGGTGTTGTTTTGTTTAACCATATGTCATGCATGAATTTTACTTTAGGGAAATAATTGTCATAAATGAGTTTTACTAGAATATTGTTATGGTTAATTGCATCTCGAATATCAATTACTATGAAATTCTTGTGTAGGTACAATGACGAGAAAGAGGTTCAGGACTATATCTTCTTCATCACAACAAGCTACGCCGTCATCACAGCAAGCTACACCGTCATCATAGCAAGCTACGCCACCATCACAGCAAGCTACCGTACCATCGTTCGAACATGATGAACCTTTGAACGATGAAGAAACACTTGGTTTGTTAATAACCAAAATAGTGATAATTTTAGTTATTTGTTAGTGAATTTAATTTCACATTTTACACGTGCAGATGATACTCGAGTTCGTAAAACGCGTGGTGGGACGCGCATGACTGACGTGTGGAATCTAAAAGTGGGTGAATGGATTCCAATGCAGTTTAATGACAATGGACAGCCTCTAGGTGATGAAGGAGGCATTTTTAAAAAATTCATGGGTTGCGTTGCCCGTGTTCCTAATCAAATCCCCGTAGATGCCGTGGATTGGCGTAGAGTCCCTACGACAATAAAGGAGGATTGTTGGAGTATTATGACGATATACCTAATTTTATTCACAGTACTTAAAATTCAATTATATAAGTTTAATAATTGACGCACCTAACTCTTGGGGTATATTTTGCAGAAGCGTTTTACAATCCCCAAGCCTCCATTGGGGGATACAGTGAAGCTTTGGTTCCTCAAAGATTTGGGAGAAAAATGGAGGAACTACAAATGTAGTTTGAAGCACAAGTTTTTCAATGAGGCCTTTACGCCTCAACATGTCAAAAGTAAAGCTCCAACAGATGTTAATTTGGAGCAATTTTGCAACTTAGTTGATTTTTGGTATTCTGATGCAAGACGGGTATGACATTATTTCTTTGTATTATGAATTTCATGAATACAGCTTATTATTAATTTCTAATGTCTTGGTATTAATGTAGCATCGAAGTGAAGCTGGAAAACAAAGTAGGTCACTCCAAACGTCGGTCCACGCTGCAGGATCTAAGAGCTTTGCACATCATGCTCAAGAGTTGGTACGTAGTACTTAATTAGTTTGTTTATTGGTATAGTATTTATTATTAGTTTTCTTATAAGTAATAATTCATTTCATCGTTCTATATGGTGTTTATAATGCAGGAAAAAGAGAAACAAGTTCCAATTGATCAAGCAGAGTTATATAAAGCTGTCCATTCACGTTCTGACAGGTCTCCAATGAATCCGGGTGTAGTAGAGAAAATAGTACGTCACTATTACATCAATTTTGATTTGAATGTGCAACTTTTAATTCATAATTTAACTGTATGTTCTATTCTTTCAGAGGCGAATGGAGGAGATTGAATTGAATGATTCAACAAGTTCACAAACTTTGAGCCAATCCAGAATGGGTGGCACCATCAGTTGGTCACCATCTGACCAATATGCACAAGTGATTGGTCCAGAACGACATGGTCGCATTCGTGGCGTTGGATTAGGACCAACTCCTTCATCTCATCCTACCAACACGAACATAATATTCACTCAGCCTGCATCCTCTAATAATGCAAAAATGATAAAGCTGCAAGATAAAATGAAGATGATGGAGTCTACAATTTCATCGCTTCAATCTACAATCCAAATGATGGCTAAAGCTTGGGTAAAAATTTTAGTTACTTACCCTCACATAATTACTATTGATTCTATTTATCTATTTTCCTAGTTAATTGTTTGTCTAACTTTTGTAGGAGCAACGTGAAAACGAAAATGTTGCCAATCCCAATCTCGACCAAGTTCCACCAACAATTCCAAGCTCATCTCATGCAAGCCGGAAAATGTTTCATGGTAAGATAATAACATAAATAAAGGTTGCCATTAATTTGATTTTAAGTGTGTACTAAGCTCTTGTTTTTGTATTTATTTATTTTTATCTTTGTTCATGTCATTATTGTTTGTTAATTTTTCAATGTTGCAACGGTAGACAATGTCGATGGTGAGGATAATGCTACTGTTGGTAGTGCAGATAGTGCTGAAGCAGATGGTGCTGGTGTAGGTGCTAAAATTGCTTGTGTTTGAGAAACTGCCCTTCACTTATTTGTGTTTGATGCAAAACTTGTAAAACGTGGTTATTTAGTCAATGATGAAATATATTTTGTTTTATTACACTTTTTTATTTTTGCATCAATCAATCAAAATCTAATAAAATTCAGATTACAAGAAAATATAATAAAATTCAGATTCAGATTACAGGAAAATATAGAAAACAATTGCAGGTTTTTACACATATATTTATTGCACCGTTTTTAAAACTGATGTTTAAAAAAAAAAAAAAAAAGGTCGGCACATACCTTTAGCGGCGGTCACCAAACCGCTACTATAGATGATTGAATGTAAATCACGATCAACGTGTAGCGGCGTTTCAAGAAACGCTGCCACAACATTTCGGGTCTATAGTGGCGATCACAAACACCGCTAAATGACCGCCTCTATAGATCGAGTCTTCGTCAGTGGTCTTGAAAACCGACGCTATAGGCTATTGCGACGAACCTATAGCGGTGGTAAGACCGCCGCTAAAGGTCTGATTTTTTGTATTCGTAACTAATATAGTTTATTAGGAAAGTTAACCATTGATTATTTTATTGAATGGGTAAACTCATAGTTAGCCCCCTATGTTTGGGCAAAAATCAAGTTGTTACCCTTATTTTTCAATCCAACAATTTGAGACTCATAACTTTCAAAACCTATCAATCTTCGCCCCCCGTTTAAATTAGACGTTAAATCAAACGGAAAAGCATGAAAAATGACCAAAATGCCCCTCCAACTAAAAAAATTCATTAAAAATAAAAAATGATATTTTTAAATAAAACCATTGAAAATCTATTTCAATAATCTATTTATTTTTAATTTATTTCTTAACTTTATATTATTTTTATTTATTTTTAAAATTTAGACTTGGAGGGGCATTTCAGTCATTTTGCATGATTTTCCGTCGTACTTAACACTTGATTTAGACGGGGGGGGCGAAGATTGATAGGTTTTGAAAGTTATGGGTATTAAATTGTTGGATTAAAAAATAAGGGTAGTAACTTGATTTTTGCCCAAACATAGGGGGCTAACTATGAGTTTACCCCTTTATTGAATTGATTACACTACTCTGACTACTTTTCATTCGTTGATTATTGTCTTGTTATTAGCAATTGTCATTATGAGAAAGAACTTGTCTGGGTTTTCCAATTTAACTCCTCTTCAATTCTTAAACTATTGCGGATGAGGATCTTTTGTAATTTTTTGTCCGAATTGTACAGTAGAATTCAAAAAAAGACAGACACAAGAGGTGGTTGAATATTAACCTTTAATTTTCATTGAATGGTCAGAATTTAAAGAACTGTCCTCGTGCAATGCACTTAGGTATTGCGAAGGATATCGGTCCTTACCTAGATCTACATTAACATCAAGGTTTCGTTTTCATGTTATTTTGACATTTTTTTTAGCTAAGTAATATCGAGAGATTATCGTTGCATTGAATCTAGAGTAAAAGATATAATAAAGATAAAGAAACAAAAGAATCCAAGCGCGACTAAATTTGACTAATCAATTCATGTAGGAATAGTCCATTTTGCGCTGTTGATTCTCACAGTCTAGGCACTGGTCATCCCACTTTTCTTCCAACTGATGACGTTAAGCTCCACTAACTTATCTCTCGACTCTCTATGTACAATATTAGTCATCCCAAGGACTCCTTTACGTCTCTCCTTTACACCATTATTTACAGCATATTTCATTCGGATGATCTGCTACGCAAGTTTCCTCTTATCCAAGCCACACAAGAAATATGTGGGAGGATCACGAGGGGGAGAAGAACAACAACAAGAACAGTCATGTAAGTGTTATTCCACTAAATTGTAATTAACTTTCTAAGAAGGTGGATCCGAGCTTGGGCAGGCGTTACAAATTTTGGATGACATACAGCAAGATAATACTAGCTCCCCAAAAATTAGAAAAAATAAAAATAAAAATAAAACCTGAATGGACTTTCCTGCAGGAAAACTATGTTGTAGCTCTATATGTTGCATTTCTAAATTTTGTGCTTTTTCTTGATGTCATAGGAAAAATCTTTAAAATTATAGCCATGATTGGTTCATGCATGATTTATGACTGATTTTAATATGTGCTTACACACGCAACTTGAGGATTAATGCGTTTGAAAGTGCATCTGTTTCTTTCCATATGGATTGTTCCAGATAGTCACCGGCCAGTACACACTCTGCATTTGAAAACAGATAATCAACTTAATGAGCTTTCCAGATTGACAATATGCATCGAATCAGAGTCCGGCCGGTTTCCCTCGCCAACTGCAGTATAAACACGTTGTTGATGACAGGATTTCAAATGTCTTTTTAGACTCAGTACAAGATTTCTCTGCGTACGTAAACACATATCATATTAGTGTGCTGCGCATGCCGGACAAATTAAACACTTACGAAGGTACGTAAAATCATTGGATATGTTAAACTCAGATGGAAGAAAAGATCAAAATAGTAGGGTATACTGAAACTGAAAAACTTGCAGTTATATATACATATATATATGCATGACGTCTTCTGTTAGATTTTGAAGTTGAAGTTTTCGTCCTACAGTAATGGACTTATTATATATACGCGTACGTAATAGCTAGCATCTTTGAAAACTTGATCAGCTATCTCGAATCTCATGAATAGCAGTTATATAGAGGCTTTATTAATCTATTGGGTGTAGAGATACTTTCTCAAGCATCGATGACCGAGGAAAATAAACCTCATCCTGGACTATTGTTAAGAGTTAAGACTTCAAATTCAACGTTGGCGACTATATAGGTCAAGCTAAGAAATAATAATAATAATAAAAAAAAGACTACATGAGGTCACAGTGTTAGAGAAATAATAAAATCTATCTTTTTGATATTACCTTAAACTTTTGAGATAAGTGTTAGATTCACATGGTATTAGAATTATGATCTTTAGTTGGAGATCACTTGATGTATTTTACTCTCATTTTAATTAAATATTGCATGTGTTGGATATTTGTCAACTAAAAATAAGGAGATGGCCCTTTGCACCCAAAGTCTCTATGGAAATTTCGAAATTATTTCAAAATTTTGATTTTGAATAATTTACCTCCTACTCTATATATTCCTTGTGAGGTTGTCCAAAAGAATTAGGCAAGCCATTATATATTTTATTGAAGCCTCACTTGAGAGATAAAATCCCGTAGAGATTCCTAAGCATAATTAAATCCAATCGATTTCAATTACTATTGAAACCAACCTTCATGTGTGAAGCCTTTAGAGTACTTGAAGGAATTTGACTGTTGAAGTTTGTGGTGTTTCACTACAAAAAAAAAACACCTATAGCTCGAAAACCGTCGCTATAGGTCCCAAAACTGCTGCTATAGGCTATAGCAGCGGTTTTTTGGCGACGGTCGAAACCGCCGCTATATCACCGTCGATACAGTCCTATAGCCGCGGCTATAGAGACCGCTGGTGAATACGTCGGCTCTATAGCGGTGGTCACATAGCGGCAGTCGAACCGCCGCTATAGAGCCCATGTTAGGGACCCCGGTCTAGGCCGCCTTAACAACTCCAACTCCCGCCAATTGATTTGAACGCGATCACCCCAATCGATCCTCCTAAACCGTTCTTGCCAACACACGAGCTGAAATATAGGATCTAAGCACACAAATGAAGAACACTCGAGATTTTATTATGAAGAACGAAGAATGTGGTTAAGGGTTAATTAGCCCAAGAACCACAAGAAACAAGAACAATCCCGATCAAGGGTTAATTAGCCCAAGAACGGGTACCCAAACTAGGTTATTAGCCTAGAATGAATCCCAAGTAACAAGGTTATTAGCCTTGAAACCGACTTAGCATATACGTGCCTATGCTTGGCCAAAACACTCTCTCAAAAGCACTCAGGCTCTCCAAGACTCTACTATTCTCAATACTCTGAATGAATAACTCTAATGCACCTAAGGTGTTTATATAGACATCCTTAGGTGCTTACAAATCCTAATGAAATCAAATCACAATCACAATTAAATCAAATCTAAATCAAATCACCGATCTTTAGGAATCAATCCCTTCAATCAAGTAGATTTGATATTACATGCCTAATACAACACAAACTCAAAGGAAAGGAATCTTCTAGAGTTTAGGAAAGATCCCTAAATCTAGAAGATATGATTTATTCAATCTTAACAAGAAAGGAAACTAATCCCTAAAATACCTAGTGGACCTTACCGCTGTCCACGGCGCCGCCGCCGCTGCTTGCACCTCCATGGGTGGTGGTGCTCCTTCGACTTTGTGGCCCTTCCTCTTCCTTTCCCTACCTAGCACCGGTAGGGGTGGTGGTGCTCCGCCACTGGTGGTGGCCATCTGGTGTAGTGGCACTCCTTTGTCTGCTTGCCCGCTGTTTGCTTGGCTGGTGGCCAAGGACTTGCTGTGGCACCGTGTCATGGCAAGGCATGGGGCCATGGGCTGTCATGGCATGTCATGCCAGGCATGGGTGTTGCTGGGGCGCCATGCCTTGTCAGGGTTGATGGGCGCTGAGCTTGCGCGCGCGCGCTGATGCCATGGCATGGCTGTGGTGCTCTTGCTGCGCGCGCGGTGGGCGTGTCAAGGGTGCCCATGGGTGCCAATGTCGCCTCATCTTGGCACCTATCCTCCCAAGCGTGTCTATCACGGCCCATGTCATCACTGAGGACCCTTTCAGCCCAACCGCGGTTGCGATTTTTTTCGCAGACGTGAGTGACCACCACTGTAGATTATAGCCGCGGTCAGCTATTGTGTTATAGCGGCGGTTACATGACCGCTGCTATAACCCTTTCCGTTGGTTTAGATATAACGGCGATCAGTGACCGCCGCTATAGGTGTGTTTTTTTTTTTTTTATATTTCCTGCCATACAAATTTTGTTATAGATTTTAATTGATTAATGCAAACAAAGAAAAGTGTAATAAAACAAAATATATTTCATTATAAGCATGTCTTACAAGTTTTGCATCAAACAAAAATAAGTGAAGGGCATTTTCTCAATAGTCTAAAAACTAACAAGTCATGACATTTAACTACAAATAACTATAAATTTAATCCTCTCCACCTTCAGCACCATCTGCTCCTGCACTTTCTGCGTCATCGGCATTGTCTGCTATTACAATATTGTAAAATTAACAAACAGTAATGACATGAACAAAGATAAAAGAGCTTAGTACGTACTTAAAATTAAATTAATGGCAGTATTCATTTATGTTTGTATCTTACCAGCACTCGTTTTCGACTTGCATGAGATGATCTATGAATTGCTGGTGAAACCTGATTGTTATTGGCAACATCTTGGTATTGACGTTGCTCCTACAACAGTTAAACAAACATTAATTAACTACGAAATATACATAAATAGAATCAATAGTAATACTTGAGTATAAGTAAATAAAACTTTTACCCAAGCTTGTGCCATCATTTGTATTGTAGATTTAAGCGATGCTACTTCAGACTCCAACATCTGAACTCTATTTTCCATAAATACGCTCTCTCGTTACTAGAGGATGCAGGCTGACTGGATCTTACGTTGGTGTTGGCAGGATGAGATGAAGGAGTTGGTCCTAATCCAACGCCGCGAATGCGACCATGTCGTTCTGGACCAATCACTTGTGCATATCGGTCAGATGGTGACCAACCGATGCTGCCATCCACTCTAAATTCGTTGGAAGTTTGTGAACTTCCTGAATCGTTCAGTCCAATCTCTTCCATTCGCCTCTGAGAGAATACAACATACAATTAAATTTTGAATTAATATTCGCACATTCAAATCAAAATTGATGTAATAATGACATACTATTTTCTCTGCTACGTCCGGATTTATTGGAGATCCGTCAGAACGCATATGGACAGCTTTATATAAATCCGCTCGATTGATTGGAACTTGTTTCTCTTTTTCCTGCATCACAAACACGAATTCGTGATGAAATTGTAAATTACAAATAAGAATGGTAATGATAAGTACTATACTATTAAACAAACTAATGAAAGTACTACATACCAATTCGTGAGCATAACGTGCGAAGCTCTTTGATCCTGCAGTGTGGACCGTCGTTTGGAGCGATCTATTTTGTTTTCTGGCATGACTTCGATGCTACATTAACATCAAGACAGTTAAAATTAATAAGAAGTTATATTCATAAAAACTATAATACAAATAAATAAATGTCATACCCGTCCTGCATCAGAATACCAAAAATCGACTAATTTGCAAAATTGCTCCAAATTAACGTCTGTTGGAGCATTATTTTTCACATACTGAGGCGTAAAGGCCTCATCAAAAAATTTCTGCTTTAAACTACACTTGTAGTTCCTCCATTTCTCTCCTAAATCTTTGAGGAACCAGCTCTTGACAATATCCCCCAATGGAGGCTCGGGGATTGTAAACCGTTTCTGCAAAATATACCCCAAGAGTTAGGTGCGTCAATTATTAAATTTATATAGTTGAATAACAATTGTGACAAATAACCAAAATTATACCGTCATGAGGCTCCAACAGTCCTCTTTTATTGACAATGGGACTTTACGCCAATCCGCCGCATCTAGGGGGATTTGATTCGCAACACGGGCAACACAACCAGTGAATTTGTTAAATATTCCCCTTCATTACCCAATGGCTGCCCATTGCCATTGAATTGTACTGGAATCAATTCGTCTTCCTTCAGATTCCAGACGTCCGTCATCCGCGTGCCGCCACGCACTTTCCGGACTCAGTATCACCTGCACATTTAGCATGTGAAACTAAATTGAGTAACATATTAAACTTAGATTATCTCTATTGTGGTTATGAACATACCAATTATTTCGTTATCGTTCAAAGATTGATCATAATCGAACGATGGCATCGTAGCCTGTTCTGAAGGATGCGCAGGTGGCTGTGACGGCGTTGCTTCTTGTGATGCCGTTGCTTCTTGCGATGGTGGCACAGGTGGCTGTGATGAAGAAGATATAGTCCTGAATCTCTTCCTCGTCATTGTACCTATACAATATTTAAACATGCATAAAAGTGATTTCAATGTAAAATTCAACAATACAAAACACATTTCCTTAAACAAAACGTCAATAAAACGGATATATCGTAAATCTGAGCATGTAAAAAAAAATATTTCACATTAACAGAGAGATATTTGACATACCATAGGAAATTCCTGAGGTATATCTAGTGTTGTTCCTTCCACCTCATTTCTAAACCACGTCAAATCATCTTGTACATTCTCGAGGATTTGCTCAACGTTGAAATTGTAAGGTTCATTTTCACAGTAGTCATCTATGTCGTCATCATTACCAGCATCAAACACATCTCTTGGTTTGGTCTTGACAACTACTTCCCAATTTGGATGTCTTTCATCTGCTACATAGTATACTTGAGATGCTTGTGGTGCCAAAATGAATGGATCATCGCTTAATCGATCTCCAGTATGCACTAAACGCGAAAAATTAACAAGTTCGAATCCAAACTCATCAACTTTATATCCCCTACCAATAGCTGTGTCAACCCAATCACATTTGAATAGTACAAAACATTCTTCATCAAAATAGTTTAACTCAATGATACTTATAATTCGCCCGTAATATGTGGTGCCCCCTTCAACAGTCACACATACTCCACTATTTTGAGTTGTTCTGCCTATTTCATTGTCTTTTGTACGAAACTTCACACCATTATGTACATATCGGCTAAATGATCTAGCTTCGGGGTTTGGACCTTTAGCAAGCCATCGAACTCTATTTGGAAGTTGATGCTTCATCGTCTCGTCCATATTTTGTACCTATTTTCCTCGAACAACAACTCAAGATTAAAACTAATTGTAAGTTTTAAAGTAATCAACCAATGCAAAACATTTTAAACATAACACATACATAGTTTCGAAACCAGTCACAAAATTCATCCCTATGCATCTTATCGATGACATAATCTGTTGGTCGACTACTACGGTTTCTTGCCTTCAATCGATCCTTATGCATTCTACACATCGACAATACAATTAAAAAATTAATTTCATTCATCGATAAAAACATGCTCAATGAAAGAGTTAAAAGTCTAACATCACTTACGTGCGAATTTGAATTAACTCATCGCAATTAAAAAGGATATATCGATGAGCCTGCATGCATGTTTTCATATCAAGACGAACAAATGATATTCCTCCCATAGTATCGTCTACATTTCTTGGTGATCTATTAAAGATCGTTGGGACTGATTCTAAATATCTTGAACAAAATGTTAAGCATTCATCTGCTATATATCCTTCAGCAATAGAGCCTTCAGGTGCGGCCGTATTGCGAACATAAGATTTGAAACGGTGCATGCACCTACATCAATAATATTAGACTTTATTAAATAAAACACGTGCAAAGAAACGTGATGTAACATATCTCTATAATTAATATTACCTTTCAATAGGATACATCCACCGAAGTTGAACCGGTCCACCCATCTTACATTCTGCAACTAGATGTACGACCAAGTGCACCATAACAGTAAAGAATGCAGGCGGAAATATCCTTTCAAGTTGACACAATGTTATAGGGATTTGAGCCTCAAGTCGATCTAAGTCCTCTATCCGTAATGTTTTGGAACAAATTTCTCTAAAGAAACATGACAATGAGATCAAAGGAGAACAAACCATGCTTGGCAACGATCTTCGTATTGCAATAGGCATCAAATGCTGCATCAAGATGTGACAGTCATGACTCTTCAAACCTATGATATTACGTTGTTGAAGCTTGACACAACGTGATATGTTCGAAGCAAAACCATCCGGCAATTTCACATTCTTTATCACTTTTAGAAAGCATTCTTTCTCTTCGCGAGTCATTGAGTAGCAAGCACCAGGCAAATGAACCTTTCCTGCATCAGTGATCTTTGGATGGAGATCATGTCTTATTCCCATGCTTTGTAAGTCAAGACGTGCCTTATAGTTATCTTTTGTCTTCCCGTCCACATCTAACAATGTACCAATGATATTGTCCTACGTTTTTCTCTATATGCATCACATCTAGATTATGGCGTAACATATTATCCTTCCAATAAGGCAATGTGAAGAAAATACTTTGCTTCTTCCATACACTTGACTCAAAATGTAAAGTACCCTGTAATTCCCTCAAAATGTCATCACCGGTCATAAAATTGGGTGGTGGAGTCATTTCATAAGTACCGTCAAATGATCTTTGATCTCTTCTCCACCTATGATTTAATGGTAAGAACCGTCTATGCCCCATGTAGCAAAATTTTCTACCATTATCCAACCACCGTGACCAAGTCTGATACATACAACATGGACATGCAAGACGTCCTTTTGTACTCCATCCAGAGAGGTCACCATATGAAGGAAAATCGTTAATTGTCCACATCAATGCCGCACGCATCTTAAACATATCTTTTGTAGCAATGTCATAAGTATCTAATCCAAGATCCCACAACTCTTTTAACTCCAATATCAATGGCTCTAGATATACATCTATCTTGAAAGAAAGAGATTTCGGTCTAGGAATAAGTAATGACAACATTAAAGATGAACGTTTCATGCACATCCAAGAGGCAAGTTATATGGTACTAATATCACTGGCCATGTGCTATGACTAGTGCTCATGTTCCCAAAAGGATTAAACCATCCGCTGCTAACCCAAGCCTAACATTACGAGGATCAGAAGCAAAATCAGCATACTGTGCATCAAATGCCTTCCAAGCTTGACCATCGGCCGTATGCCTTAACAACCCATCATTTACACGTCCATCGTGATGCCATTTCATATGAGAAGCAGTTTTTGAGGACATGAATAATCTCTGCAAGCGCTGCTTTAAAGGAAACCACCGCAAAAATTTCGCCGGTTTTTTCTTGGATCTCTTGGATGATCCACCTTCATTCTGTGACAAAATATTTCCCTCCCCATTGCCCTTCCATTTTGATGCTCCACACTTTGAACAAACTTCTAACTTCTCATTCTCATTCCAAAACAACATACAACCGTTTGGACAAACAGGATCTTTTCATACCCAAGTCCTAACCCTTTCATGTATTTTTTAGCTTCATAAGTGTCCTTCGGCAATTTAGCACCCGCAGGGAGCATATCACCCAGTGTTTGGAGTAACCACGTAAAAGAGGTATTACTCCAACCTCCCATGCACTTCAAATGGTATAACTGTACAACAGCAGTTAACTTACTAAATTTTATGCACCCTTCATACAAAGGATCGTCTGCATCTTTAAGCATGTCATAAAACTTTGCAGTATTTTCAGTAGGAAGTGGATCTCTTTGTTCTCGTACATTATGGGATTGTGTTTCCGGTACTAATGGAAATACCTCGTGTAATAGTTCATATAGCTCAGATGATGGTTCACACATTTCATTATCTGCAACAGAAATAGAGGGATGACTAGATGCTGCCCTATCTCGCAATTCACCATGCGCAAACCAATAATCGTAACCCGGAGACATCCCATATTGGACCAAATGATCATGTACCGTACTGATGTTATACCTCTTGTAATTGACGCATTTTACACAAGGGCAACAAATTCTCTCATCACTACCCATACTCTTAGATGCAAAACCCAGAAACTCATTGACTCCCAACACATATTCACTTGTCCCGCGTTTCTTTTTCATCCAACTCTTGTCCATGAGCGACAGTAATAACTATATGAAATGCAACAAAAAAGATTATGCATCATTTTAATGTTCATCACATTTTATCAAGATTTTTCAATAAACTAACATAAATTAATAAAACAACACACATAAATACCAACAAAACTGTAATTAACCAGCATACGACATTGTTAAACTTAGAGATTCCTCCGTAAAGAGGACTGGCTTCGTTTCACCTTAGGTTAGACCTCCAACGTCAGTGTAGAGGTATCCACCAGGAAGTGATCTCAAAAGTTAAGACATAAATAAACAAACAAACATTAAATATTGAATAACACAAACTTTGTCCTCCAATCTCTAACAAAAACACATAACGAATATCCTATAACATTTACCCCTCCAATCTCCAATAAACTCCACAGAACCAACAACAAATAATAGTTAGCCCTACCCTCCGCCTTCCAACAAAACCCACAAACACCAACATCTCCAATAATAGTTAGTTCTGCCCTCCGCCTTCCAATAAAATCCACAAACTCTAATCTCCAAAAAAAAAAAAGGAAAAAAGAACAAACAATAGTAATTGATGAAGAGATTCAAAATACCACTGACCTGTGAAAGAGTAATATGTTATCGGCAAGTCACCTAGTGTCCCTCAATCACAGTTACGAAAACCATTGTAGTTGAGACTATTGAGTTCAACTATCAAAGTAATTTGAAAAATAGATTTTTAATAAAGATACCTGGTCCAAAAAAAATAGTAAAAATAGCAGGCTTTTGGACATCAATAAATTCAAACATTCCAATTCATATTTTTCAGCAACCAATTCACACATTCCAATTACTATTTTTTAGCAATCAATTCATATATTTTCAGCAATCAATTCATACAAACCAATTCATATATTTTCAGCAATAAATTCATACATTTCAATTCATATATTTCCAGCAACCAATTCATACATTTCAATTCATATTTTTCAGCAACCAATTCATACATTCCAATTACTATTTTTCAACAATCAATTCATATATTTTCAGCAACCAATTCATATAATAGTATAATGCAACAAGTCAACAACCAATTCATAAGCCAACACTCCAACACAACAGAACCCAATAATCCAATTCATAAGCCCTGACCTCCAATCTCCATATAATTAATTACATTCATATTTTATAAAATATGAAAATATACATTGAGTCTAAGTCACTGACCTGAACAGCAATGCAAAACCAACACAGTTGAATTATTTGGTGAAGTTCGAATAGGGGGAAGCTGAAATTCGTGAAGTTCAAAGGGGGGAGGAGATTTGAAGTTCGAATGGGGGGGGGGAAAAACTGGGGGGGGGGGGGGGGGAAATTCGGGGGGGGGGGGGGAGGGAACTGGCGGGGGGGGGGGGGGAAATTCGTGGAGGGGGCCGGGGGGCTGAAATTGGCGAAGGGGCGGGGAAGGGAGCTAAAATCGCGAGAGGGGGGCGAGGAGGGGATTTGCAGTTCGAATTGGGGGGGGGGAGCTGAAATGGCGAGAGGGGAGGGGTTGAAATTCGCGAAAGGGGGAAGAAGGGAGGGGAAACCTCAAAAGTTACTGAAACGCGCGTTTCAGTATAAACTCTATAGCAGCGGTCACTGACCGCTGCTATAGATTGCCTTAGCTGCAATTTTCACAAAACCGCCGCTACATGTCGTCTATAATGGCGGTCAGAGACCGCCGCTATATCAATCGCTGCTATATTGTGTTTATAGCGACGGTTTATGACCGCCGCTATAGGCGTATTTTCGGTCGCGTTTAAAGTAAACCGTCGGGATATGGGGTATATAGCAGCGGTTTGGGTGACCGCCGCTGTAGACCTTTTTTTTTTTGTAGTGTTTGCAAAACAAGGTCGTTCTTTGAGAGTACATAAGAAGAATCCTAGAGGGTTGAAAGTTAATTGCAGAGAGCAGGTCTAAGTTGGATTACTTAGATTATTGCATGGGTAGTCAAAGTCAAGCAAATGGAGGTTGCAATACCGTATAAGGTTTTACTTCTTAGTGAATTTCTAGTGGATGCTATCCCTAAGTGGTTTTTCTTTTCAAAGGTAATTCAAAGATTTTTCACTTTGTCAACAAAATCTTTGTATATTATGTAATTGATATTTGTTTTATTATTCCGCTGCTTATTTTGTTGATTGAGTTAATGTTTATTTAAATAAAGACAAGATAATTTTAGAACTTATTCTAAAATTGTTATTGATTTTTTTGTTGATTGAGTTAATATTTATTTAGATCTAGGCGAGACGATTTTAGGACTTAATCTAAAATTATTTTGATTATTTTAATAGGGTCTAAACAGAATTTTTCAGGTATATAAAAGTAGAGGCCCAATTACCATACCATAGTGGCCCATGATGAAATTTTTGTTATTTCTTTTATCCTAAGGCTTAAATTTTGAAAGAGGGAAGCCCATGGAGTGAACATGCAAGTTGCCGCCGATAAATTTTTTTAAATGTATTATTGTAAAATATTCTCAATTTTGTTTGTTTTTTGATTGGCTTGTATCTTTTTGGAGACATATATGTATTTATATGGGGACGAAGCTCTAGCATATATCTTAGCCAAGTATGTCCGAATAAAAATGTAAGTTATTTCTCATATTTTGTCAAATATTTAAGGTAAGCCATAATATTTCAATTTTTTAAAATTTCCCGGTGGTGGGCTGAGCCCTTGCTTGCCTGTTTTTGCAATATTCATCATTGTACTTATGTGTGTGTGTATATATATATATATATATATATATATACCAAGCGATTAGTAAAAGAATAACTATTGAAAAAATTATGGGAGCAACATCTTCGCTAAAACTAACTAAATAAATGACTTTTTACATAAATAGGGTACCATATTCTTTTCAATAGACAAATTTATAACACTTTGTTATCAATTTACTTCCGCTCTACACAAGGGATCGGTGACAGATCTTTATATTGCAGTACTACTAGATATTTAAAAGTATTTTAAAAATTAAAAAAAATATTAAATCTAAATAGACATACAAAATTTTGTTTTCTAGTGTTTTCCAGGCTTATTTTTTTATAAAGTGAGGTATCTCATATTTATATATACACAGGGAAGAAATCAAAGGGGGCAATTCCACATAAATCTTAAAACTTAAAAATTAAATCTTCCCCCAGAAATTTAAAAAAAATTATAAATTTCTTCATAATTACTTTTCTTTTCTTTTTTCGCAGAAAATGAATCGCAAGTTAATTTGTGGGAAGAAATTGAATGGAGAAATTTGCTTCCTCTCGTCCAAACAATAATGAGCACTAAAAATCAGAGATCCGTATTTAAGACATGGACGGCAAGTTGACACAGAAAGGAAATTGATGGTGATGATACTAAAGTCAGGCCCAATTTGACCTCACAGGTTGGGCCCAATCATGCCTTATATATCCGATGGCCCATGGAGAAATTCGGAAGCTGCACTCGTAACTCGAATACGAAAGCAAAATCGCAGGTAATCCAAAACCGATCCCCACGATCACACGGTTTAAAGGCAAAACCACCGATAGATAAAAGCCTAGTAGCATGAAAATCAGAACGTTGGAAAGGGGTGGGGGAAAAGACCACATCTATAGCCGTGGTTTGCTAATGCCACAGGGCACAAGGTGAGGCTTGAGAGATCAAAGAGAGAGTAATTGAAAGATTAGCAGTCGTTCAGTTTTTAAATTGATTATTAAGGTCCTTGAGTTAATAATTTTTATTGAACAAGTCCTTTTGACGATGCTATAGGATCAGAGCCCTCATAGATCCAAGGAGATTCTCGCCACATAATTATGCTCACAGGTCATCTCAATAAAAGGTGCTCCAGATCTTTCTTTTCTCCATTGGACAACTCAGAAGACAAATCTTTGAGTCTACTGCTTCTATTCGTTCCGCCACCACACATTTAGTCGGGAGAAGGCTCCAAGCTACCTTCCACAAGAGAACCTTCTGTCTTTCATGAATATGGAGCTTCCATAGTTCCTTCTCCATGGCCCGCCCGCTTGCAGAGGAGAATTGTTGCTGTGCTGAGCCCGGGCGAGCTCTCAATACACTGAATTGACCGAAAAATTCCCATCATTTTCAATGGTCCATAACCATTCGTCCGTTCTCGGTGCTGGGGGAGTTTGATGCCTGAAATAGCATCAGCTGATGCCACATCAAACAAGGTTTGTATTTTCCCGACGTCCCAACCCCGCTGGTCCTGCTCAATAAGGTCGCTTCCATGGGGTAGGCTTGAAGGAAGGAATCCAAGGATCCTGCCATATGGAAATTTATGTACCTCTTCCGAGTCCAACCTTATAACATGCCCCCCTTTGGAGTTCTCTCATAACTTTAGTGATGCTTCGCCACACTCAAGAGTGATTGCCTTCCTCCCTTTGCTTGCCAAAGCTGCTAATTTCTTAAATATAGGACATGTTCGATTGTAAAAGTATTTTAGAATATAATGAGATTCAATAAAATTTATAAAATGAATATCTAAAATTTTAAAAATTTCTACACAAACACTAATATTTTTTATACAATCTCTAACAACATTTCACACAAACTCCAATAACTTTTCAAAAAAAAATTATAACAAATATTCTTTCTCTATACTTTTTCACCTAACTCCAATATTTTTTTATTAAACAATTATATCAAATTATCTTTCTCTATACCTTTTTACAAATTCAACAAAAATTAATATCTTTAAAACTTTTCACCAACTTTTAAACAAAAACCTACGAAACTCTAATTTACACAAATATTTACAATTCTATCAAAATCTTAAAAATCTTACAATTTTTTACAAACCAAACATCTAGCTTTCAAAATCTTAGACTGACTCCCCCAAAGACTTTCGACACGCAGAGCGATGACCAAAGACATGTTCGTTTTGGTGAAATTTTTAGAATTTGAATCCAACCCTCTAACATTACAATCCCAACATTACTTCTACACAATACCAATACAACTCAACATTACTTTTTTTACAAACATCAATACTGCTCAATAACTTCTACACAAATACCAATAAAACTCCAACATCACCTAAATATTCACATCATACTTAAAATTTTAAAATTTTACCAAAACGAACATGCCTAAGACTTGAGCATCAAGGATCTTTTCTTTTTCAGTGCATGAACCCCCCTTCCCCCCGGGGAGGGGAAATTGCTTAGTGCTCTACCAATCTTTGAGCACCAACTCCGAGGTATCAAGTGATAGAATTTGATAAATCGTGCATAAAACATAATGGAGGGAGGAGAAAGAGTGAGAAGAGATAGAGATTTAAGTGGTTCGGTCTAAAAGACCTACATCCACTGTAAAAGCCTTATATGGCTGTATTTGTATTATAAATCCATGCAGATTACAAAGATGAGGTCTCTATTTATAGAGACGGGATACAAAGCATGAGAAAAGAATATTCTTATATTTAAAATTTGAATCTTTAAATCTTGATAACGATTTGATATCGTCATAACCATAATATCATATCAAATCTTGATATGATATTATCTCTAACACAAGATGGAGAATGTTCAAATCTTGTGTTTGAAAAAGGAAATTGCGAGTGATCTGACCTTGAACAATAATAGGCAAATGATCATTGAGAAGTGGACCGGGCAAAATAACAATAGCCAATGGACTAAGTCGTGTCTTTAATAACAATAGACAAACAATCAAATATAGCCAATAAAGGCAATGAATAATGATCGACAAAAAATATCTTCCATTTTTTTCTCTCTCTACGTTTCTATCTTTTTTTCTTCTTCTTCTTCTTTTCTCTTCACTCACCTCTTTCTTTCTTTCTTTTTTACTCTCACCTTGAACAATAGAAATCCATGGGACAAATGAAGGATCTGAAATTAATGTGTCAGATATGAGAAGACATAGAGACTCGCCAGAATGCTCATTGAAGGTGCAAGATCCGGAAGCTTGGAGTCGCTAGACCTAAATTATGGCTGCAGGATCATAGGCTTTGATACCATGATAGAATTTGATAAACCGTGCATAAAACATATTCGAGAGAGAAGAAAGAATAAGGAGGGATAGAGATTTAAATGATTCGGTCTAGAAGACCTACATCCACTGTAAAAGCCTTCTATGGCTATATTTGTATTATAAATCCATGCAGATTACAAAGATGAAGTCTCTATTTATAGAGATGGGATACAAAGCACGATAAGAGAATATTCCTATATTTAAAATTTCAATCTTTGAATCTTGATAATGATTTGATATCGTCATAACCATAATATCATATCAAATCTTGATATGATATTATCTTTGAATCTTAATAACGATTTGGTATCGTCATAACTATAATATCATATCAAATCTTGATATGATATTATCTTTAACAGCCTCCCTCAAACACAAGATGAAGAATTTCAAATCTTGTGTTTAAAAAACGAAACTATGAGTGATCTGGCCTTGAACAATAATAGGTACATGTTCATTGAGAAGTGAACTGGGCAAAATAACAATAGCCAACGGACCAAGTCATGTCTTTAATAACAATAGACAAATGACCAAATATAGTCAATAAAGGCAATGAATAATGATGGAAAAAAAATAACTTCATCTCTCTCTCTCTCTCTCTCTCTCTCTCTCTGTTTCTCTCTTCTTCTTTTTCTTTTTTTTTTTTCCTCTTCACTCACCTCTTTCTTTCTTTCTTTTTTACTCTCACCTTGAACAATAGAAATCCGTGGGACAAATGAAGGATCTGAAATTAATGTGTAAAATCTGAGAAAACATAGAGACTCGCCAGAATGCTCATTAAAGGTGCAAAATGCAGAAGCTTGGAGCCGCTAGACCCAACTTATGGCTGCAGGATCACAAGCTCTGATACCATGATAGAATTTGATAAACCGTGTATAAAACATAATGGAGAGAGGAGAAAGAGTAAGGAGAGATAGAGATTTAAGTGGTTCGGTCTAAAAGGCCTACATACACTGTAAAAGTCTTCTATGGCTATGTTTGTATTATAAATTCATGCAGATTACAAAGATGAAGTCTCTATTTATAGAGACGGGATACAAAGCACGATAGGAGAATATTTCTATATTTAAAATTTGAATCTTTGAATCTTGATAATGATTTGATATTGTCATAACCATAATATCATATCAAATTTTCATATGATATTATCTTTAACATCAAGAAGAAATTAAGTGGGTATACTGGGATTGCCGAAGCTCTGCACGAATCATTGTCGTCCTCTCTACTTGGGAGAGGAGCTTCATATTTGATCCAGTGGTTCTCCTTACTCGATGGCCACTGACTTACTTCTCAAGATGAGGAGGGAGATTCCCAAGCGTTTAGACTTGGCAAGGAATCTTTTCAGTCGAAGTAGATCAGGAATTGCTTACCGTTTGTTTTCCTAATATTTTAGGGCATAGAAATTTCCAGCAAAACAAACACACTCTAAAATTTTTAACTTTTACATATATATACTTCGCTTTTCACAAACCTTAATAAATCTCAATAAAATAAAGATTTTCAAAATTTCGAGAATATTCCGAAATTTTGGCAAATAAACACCCCACATCTTTTGGGTCTCCAAATTTCGACTCGAGTGGATGGAGGATTTTTCCATGCTAACTTTTTATCCTGACCATGTACTTCCTCGTACAACTATCAATAGCTCTAGCATCCTGAAGTTTTACTCTTGCAAAAAGCAATGGGTCATCGGCAAAGAGGAGATGGGATGCTATGGGTGCTTCTCTACATATTCGAATACCACGCAAATTACTTTGTGCACGTGTTCAGCTAACTAGCACATAACGGTATATTAACACTAAATAACTTGGCTTTTTTTCACTAAATAACTTGACTTAAGGGCACAATTCTAGCCAATGGCAGAGCCAGAATTTTTCTATTGAGAGACTAGATTAATTAAATAATATTATTAAAAACGAAATTCAAATATTATAGGACATAAAAAATTTACAACAGTATTTTGTTATAAGTTAACTTTGATTTAGAACTAAAAACAGGTACACAAAAATTTATCTTATCTACTTGATTGTAGATATACTCAAAAAGTACACAAAAGCATACTGATTTCCTATTGCAGTCTATAAAAATATATCTTATCTAGATATACTAAAAAAAAAAGTATACAAAAGTATAGTAATTTCCTATTACAGAGCAACTTGATGACTATTAAAAGAGTCGAAATCATCTATTAACGTTTATGTGCTAACGGTTGCAGCAATTTCTTTCTCAATATAGATAACCAAAGAATTTACAAGAAATTCATCTTCTATCTTATTGAAAACCTAACAGTAACAACATCCATAAATGATAAATCATAAATGTTATCTGTAGTCTGCCTATCTTCACATTAAGTACATTTTAAATTTTTTAGATTTGAGAAAAGATGATTACAATTTACAAGCAAAAAGAAATGAGGTTTGCTCAACATGCGAATTCTACAGTTCCACACTACAGTTCACACTTCACAGCTTGTTTGCTTTGAGTGGAAGAGAGCCAAAGAAAAGAATAAGACGGTGTGAGAGAGAAGCAACGAAAGAAAAAATTCGATAATGTGTAAGAGAAGCAGCATACGTGTCATAAATTCGGCTGAGGAAAGCAATTTTTAGTTTTAAATTTTCAGGAAGAAAACACAAAAGATAGCTTTTTAAACTTCCAGCACTTCAGCTCTTTTAGACTTCACGTGTGTAGGACTTGGCATTTGTTTATTTATAATAAAACTTTAAATTTTTTAACATCAGTTAAATATATTTTAAAATTCTCACCGTATTACACAAAATCTAATAAAATTCCAGTCAACCTCATTTTTTACGATCTCCAAATGTTTTAAAAATTTCTAAATGTAAACATGGCCGAAAGTTCCAGTAGCCATCTGTCACGAAAAACTCTTTTTGCCTTCACGTGACGATAGCTTCCCCTCCGCCCATTGGATGATGGCGGTCCTTTTCAGAAAAGAATATGGAACCGAAAGCAGCTCCTTTTCCTTTAAGCTCAAAACACGAATCTTATTCCCTCTCTCTCTCTCAAAAACCAGAGGCAGAGAAAGAGAGAATATTTGGAATAATTTCTCCTTGTTTGATTTCTTCAGTGGCTACCTTTTCTCATTCTATTCTCTCCATACAGTTTCTTTGTCCTCTCTCTCTCTTCTTCTAAAATCTCTCGTGTCTCTGTTTCTCATTGCGACTGAAGCAACAATGTCTTTCAGAGGGGTAAGTTCAACCTCTCACTACGACTCTAAAGCTTTGTCTCATCATTTAGGTCCTAAAATTGTTTCCTTTACATCTAATGGCCTTGTGCATTTTTTATTTTATTTATGTTTTATTTTTACGCTTATTTAGTATGTTTGGTGTGCATGTAAATCTGAGGTAGATTTTAATTTCTTTCAGTTCAAAGTAACTCTCTTTAAGTTATAGATGGAGCTGTTTCTAGAGAAACTGCAACATATCTTAGCATCGCTTTAAGTTCTAGAGGGAGTTCTTTCAATAAAAACTTCAAGATTTCTTTACGTCGCTAATTTTCGGTTTCGACTGTTTCAGATTTTCTAATTTCTTGTCAAGAACGAAGTTCCCTGTTTCTCTCTTTCGCTCTTCGCTCTTCGCACTTTTTTGCTTTTAAAAGTTTTTGTCGTTGAAGTAATTGTGTGCTTGGTTTGAATTCCGGTTAGTTTTTGTTTTCATTCCCAGCTTTGGAGCAAGTTCACAGGAAGCTGGGTTTCCACGTTATATCTGAGATTACTGTGATATTTAGACTTTGTAAATTGCATGTATGGGTATGTTGGTCTGACAGAGTCATGGTTGTTGTAGAGAAATACGATGCCCAAATCCACTGGAACAATCGATTCTCAAATAGTGTAACAAAGTCACACTAGACCAAGGACTCACAACCAAAATAGAAGAGATCAAACTAAAAGAAGAAACACACATCTTATTAATTGAAAATGGAGATAATACAACTTAGATAGGACCACACTTACAAACTATGGAAACTGTTGGAGACAAAACTAGGAACACTCTCTCTCTTTTGTGGGTTTAGGTGGGATATGATGGAATGAATGGCTTGATACGTAAGCTAGGGTATATATAGGACTTGGGGAGAGGTTCTAGATAATTCTCATGTAATTCCAAGAAAATAAATGAGACTTTTCATATGACCAAGGAGGAATTTCGAATTTTGTCAAGAAGGTGGGATGAATGTGCATGGGGAGATGAAGGCTTGCATAGGAGAAGTGAAAGGTTGTATTGGAGAAGTGAAAGGTTGTAATGGTTAGATGATAAGGTATGAGAGAGTGACCAAATTCATCCAACAATACTAAATAGGTCAACACACAAAAAATATAAATGCCTCACTACATTTCTCTAAAAGAAAAACTTTAGAAAATACTCTTTAAATTTGATAGTTGTTTGTACTGAGTTTCTTAGTGGTAGGCGGTGTTTTGTGGATGCAAACGGAGTGATATTGGATCTGAGAATCAAGGGTCTTAGTTTCTTCATTCTTCCGTCTGATTGCTTTATATAGGAATAACTGCATTTATACTTGTAAAGCAAAAGCACCACTTTAATCCGCAAAAGCTAAATTTTTCTTAAGTTTGAAAATCCACTGAGCTCAAACAGTCTTAATGGATGTTTGTGTCTGAAAAATCCTGTTTAGACCCTATTAACACCTAGAGGGGTGAATAGGTCCTTCTCTTGTTGGAATAATTGTTTGAAATGGAGAAAGCTTGCACCAGTGTGGATATAGAACATAAGTCATTCAGAGTATGTGCTTTATGAAAGAGCCTTTTACTATAGGGGGGACATATAGCTTCATGGTTCAGGACAGATGGACCAAAACCAAACATGTCCTCTGTCCTTGCTATAATACTAGCAACCACTTTCATCACTTCAAACTCTAAACAGCACTTTATGCAGTTAGACCGGAAAGGCCACATTAAAACCATTGACTTGGACCAAAAAGAAGACAGAGAGAGAATTGTAACCGTGGGACTCACTGAAATTTTGTTTTACTGCCCAAAAAAAGCCCCATAACTATGGGGGCATGTCACTCAGACTTCAGTGCCAAATATTTAGAAGTTCATGGGGAAGCCAAACCTGCAACACAAAGGCTGCTGAAGATGTGTGCAGGGGCCAGGAAGACTTGATCACAGGAACTTCAACTTGAAGAATATTTGTGGCATTTCCACTTTTTACAAAAATGACAGATAGTATAGAAGTTTCTTTGATATTCTGTTATGGTTGTTATTGTTACTATTCTAAACATTGTCATCCTTGATTATTTTTATCTTTAATCAATTAGATCAAGTGCTTAAGCTTAAGAATTTTATTTTCAGACAAATGCTTCGTCCGGCATGGGTGTTTCTGAGCACAGCAAGACGGCATACCTTGAACTGCAGAGGAAGAAGATGCACCGCTATATAATTTTCAAGATTGATGAGAAGAAAAAAGAGGTTTTGGTCGAAAAAACTGGAGGCCCGGCTGAGAGCTATGATGACTTCACTGCTTCTTTGCCAGAGAATGATTGCCGATATGCAGTTTATGACTTTGACTTTGTTACTTCTGAGAACTGCCAGAAGAGCAAGATATTTTTTATTGCATGGTTAGTATCTCTTTTAAACGCTCAATTTTGTACTGTTTGGTTCCTAAACCTGCTGCAAGCCCTCATCAATGCACCTCATCTCCCCTTATTTTAAATTCAGGCTGATGTGGTGTGCACACAAGTCATTCTTACACCAATGTATTCCTGCGTTTGGTTTTATCGGCAACAAAATCTAATGCCTTAGTTGCAATCTGGATGGCATGAATGAATAGGCCTTACCCTGATGATATGACCTTTGTCAACTTGAATGTTGGAGCTTGTTCCTCATTTATTGACAGACGAGTGCTAATTAATGGGATGGCAGTGAATTCTCTCTTGGTGAGTTCTACAGCATGAGCCTTTGGAGAGGATGCTTTCATTACTCTAAAGATTACAAGATTTTTGACTCTTGGTACTAGAACGATAAGTTTGAAGTACAGGAAATTGATTGGTGGTGGTTGAGAAGTCATTGAGAATCTGTTTCCCTTTCTTTGGTGCCATGTCCCACTTCATTTGTAGATTTTGATTAGAGAAAATGGATGTCTGATTAAGAGTTCGTATATTATCTCTGTGCAAGTGATACTGAAGACAGATCTTGGAAAGGGCCTGTTTTCTGAATGGTTGGAGTTCGTATTTGTCTGTTTATTTATGTGCCTGTGGTGAATGTCTTTACGGGTAGCTTCCAGTGTGGATAAATGTCGGCTTCTGACTTTCATTTGTTTGTGAGGATGGGACAAATTTAGGAGAATTCTCATGTAGTTTTTAGATGAAGTTTTATTTTTTTCAGTCCTGTGATTTTAATGATTCTCCTAATGAATAAATCCAGGTCTCCTTCGGTGTCTAGAATCCGCGCTAAAATGCTCTATGCAACATCAAAGGACAGGTTCAGAAGGGAGCTGGAGGGCATCCACTATGAGATCCAGGCAACTGACCCAACTGAGATGGATCTTGAAGTCCTTAGAGACCGTGCAAACTGACCACTCGTTTCAAAGGGTCTCATTATCGGAAAATACCTACGGTTTTCTTTGGTGACGGAATGAAATGCAATTTCATGCTTTCAATTAGTTGCCGATTTTGCGATTACTTGCTTTATCTGTGACTGACGCAAATTACATGTTGCTTAACTATAAAATAACTGCTACCTGGGAAGGCTGATTAGGGGCTCTTGGCCGTGATACCCAGTACTGGTAAATTTGGGCTTCCTTATTGCCGTGATGCTTCCCAGGTGGAAATGGGTGTGTTACTTGTATTCATACTTCTACTGTTATTCTACTGATATGGGTGTTGTATCACTGGGCCTCTCTGGAGTTCCTCCTATCCTTCATCGTGGCAAGGTATATGTTTTTCTGGATAGACTAGTTGGGCTTGGGACATTTGCTTACTCTTTTTTTTTTTTTTGGCTGGGAAAACCTGGTAAACAAAGTACCTAAGGTTAAGACTGCATATCACAACGCCGGATATGCTCGGAAATCTCATGCTCAAAACAAACCCCAAAAAAACCACTACCTGCAACCCACATGGCCAAGTGGTGTGCCATTCATCTCATTACAATGTCGAGAAATCCCCGCAATCCTCTGATCTGGAAAGTCCAGCAGCCCCTTCGGAATCACCTTCACCAAGGAAGAGATTGTCCAGCAGAGCGGTTGAAGTTGAGCCAGAATGTTGTTGCAGAAAACAAGAGTCGCTCTCAAACTCAACCGAAGTCCAACCATGCCTTCGAGCCAACATCCTCGCTTCCGCTTTGGCGGAAGCCTAATGCACAAGGTAGCTATTTAGTTCCTGGCTTTTTAACTATTTATTAATAATAAAGATTCGTGAGTTTATAATTTTTATCGAAAAAGTACTTTTCTTAAATTTCTATTTATAAACTTAACATTTATTCGTGACCGCAAAACTAAAATCATATTACTTATAATATTTTTAAATTTTTTTCCTAATTTTTTTATTTTAAAAAAAGTTTTATAAACTAAATTATTTAAAAAAAATTAAAATCACATAATTTTTATTTTAGGTGATATATGTCAACTTATGATTGGACTGATATGTGAACCACTCATTTTGGGAATGAAATTTTAAGAAAATGACTAATTTGACAAAAATTATAGACTCAGAATTTATATGATCAATTTGAAAATCGAAGAACAATTTGTTAAAATGGTCAAAACTTAGAGACGAAATGGGTACTTGACCTAAAAAAATTTAATTTACTCCAAAATATTATTCATAAATGACGTGGTTAGAATTTTACTGATCGACGTACATTGATGAATTTTTTATTTGTTAGTGTGTGAGATGTAGCAAATGATAAATTTTGACCCGATAAACTGATAAGAGATAGAAAGGTCAAGATTTAAGGAATTATATTCTTGTAGAGTTAGAAAGTTTTGACTTTCTTATCATGATCGTGATTCTTACTGTGTAGAAAAATTGTGGAGCAATTGTGGTGGGATGGTTCAGGGTATGTTTGCAAATTAAAGTTTTGGTTAAAATTATCTCCATTTTAAAATTCTCATTTGCAAACATAACGAACTCAAATTTTTTGCAATGGAAAATGGATAAGGAACTTTTATGTCGACTCATTTTCATCAAAGAAGCATGATTTTTGGGTGAATTTGGTAGAGAGAGAGACTATGCCTTCTCTCTAGACTTTTTCTCCCCTTGGCCAATTGACCCACTCCTCCCACCTCCTTTTCCGCCCTCCCTCTTCTCCTCTGCTCTTGCCTTCTGTGACCGGAACCTTCAATAAACCCCCAATTCTATCAATTTTTAGGAACTTTTTTTCGACGGATTTGGTGATTAGATCTACGCTTTTCTAGAGGTTTTTGAAGACCACGACCAGCAGAAACGACATCTACACCAACTGGAGAATCTTTCTACACTGGCCAGCCAGCGAAGGGACAACACTTGTGATCACACACGGCGTCGCAATCTCACGCGCCCGCCCCCTTTATTTTCATTTTTCAGCTGTCAGTGGTCCTCTCCGGTATACACGCGCCAGATGGCTGGCATCTAGACGTCCAGGCACTCTTCGTAGTAATCTCCAATGATCGGCCGGGTGGCGCGTAGGGGCCCACGCGAGCGTGGATCTCACACACCTCTACATTTTTCGATCTGGCCGGTTTGTCGCCTCCAACTGCTGGTCTGCCACCATATTCCGCCATCAGCTTTCCTTTTCCGTTGGTCGTCTCAGCTTGTTGCCCTTTGCGGGCTTTTCACCCTTTATGGGTCACTACCCGTCCTTTTGGACTTTGGTTTATAAGGTCGTTCGACCCCTTTGCTCGTTGGCTTGTCGTCTCTCCAGAGGGTTTAACACTCTCATTAGATCATGTACTTGAAGTTTTCAAGCTTCCTTGATCTTGATGAAAGCTCGTTGTTTGACTAAAAAAAAAAACTCAAAATTTTTATAAAAAAAAAAATAATAATAAATTTTAAAATTATCTCTCTCTCTCTCTCTCATTAAATATTCTATTACATTAAACATAAACAATTTATCAAAATCATCTATCTCTTTAATTTTTCACTAACTTTCATAAAATTTTACTTTTTCACTATTTTTTCTCAAAATCTAATAAAACTTTTAATCTATCTCAATTTTCACGATATTCTCAAAATTCTTAAAAAATTGTAGATGTTCTCATCTCTGTGAAGGGAGATAAAAAAAGAAACATTTCGAATAATTTACTTCACGGGTAACTTTAGCTATTTTGTCTTATAGACTTTTTACAGTTTGAATCAAGGAGAAAGATTGAGAATGGAGAGAGAACCAAGCCTTTGTGTGAATCTCGTATATAGATAAAACTTAGGAAAGAATGAATCTGTACAACTACTTTACTAAGAATAACTTTACAATTAAGCAACTGTTTAACAGAATAATAAACTAACTAAAAGCTGCTGACATGTAAAATGGCTTAAACTGTAAAAACAATCCTATTTGCTGATTCCACGTTAAAAGTTGTTTTTGTCAGTCTGTCCTTTAAAATTTATTTCCTTGAGTCTTTCAGCTCAAGATTACGATTGACTTCTGACCCATGCCAAAATAGGGACGATGGCAACCGAGACAAACTTGACAAGTTTTAGGCAATCTATCTTTTGTTTTCTTTTTTTTAGTATGCCGCTCAGCGAGCAAGGAGTGACGCGCACGAATTATATAATATTGGTGCATCACTTGATTGTTAAAAGACATGAATCAGCTTGATTCAAATTATGAGGAGAGTTTAGCATAACTATGAGAGGAAAAATTTTAAGTGGACGATTGGGAGGAGAATTGTATTTTCCTTTATTTTTTGGTCATTTTATGGACAAAGCCAAAATTAAAATTTAAAAGCAACTGCACTTGGCTGGTTCAAATTCGGATGCAAGATCCAGAAGCATGGCAGTGTGTCGAACAATGTTGTGCGTCAGATGTGCGATCCTAACTACTTTGGTCAATCAATCACTCAATCTATTAGGTCGGACGCGAGCAACAAAACTAACAGATTTGGCAAGTTGGCCGAATTCGACATGAAAATTTGAGAATTTTAGGCCTCTGATTAGGGTGTTCTTGCTAAAATTTTCGCTAGGATTATACATTTTAAATAATTTTTATTAAATAATTGATTAATGCAGGTTGTATCTCCTTAAGAACGTCTTCAATCCAATGAAGTAAAATTAACCGTAGAAATATTAAAGCCGTAAATTTTAATGTAGCTTGTTGAGGAGTATGTAAGCTCGTTTTGAGAATGTCATTTAGAATATCTCATTCGCATTTTCCCCCCCTCTAATTTTCCTTTTATTCTTTTCTAGGCTAAAAGCTTAAAACCATTACTATTGACCCCCGGGAATTCGTGTTATTGTTGGGCTTCGGCGCCTCTCTTACCCAAGCACAGGTTCGACTTTGGAGGCTTTCGGCATGACTTACAGGAGGCCTATCCGTACAAGAGCATGTTCGCGAACTGGACAACAACTGACCGACACCGCAATCATTATCTATCGACGTTACGCTTCCCCACGTGATTTCCCATCAATTGGATCCGACGACGCTCACAAAAGACATCTTTCCGATTCACTTTGTTCAGCCATTAACGCCAGAGTGCATTGCACAGTACACTGCCAGGTTTGTGAGTATTATATAGGCTCGGTTTTTGAGTTGGTTGCTTAATTGGTTTTTGGTATCTTTGAAATAATTGCTCAAGATAGAAGCAGGTGCAGTTGAGGCCCTTGTATTAATCAGTTCTGCTCGTTCCCATTATTGCTTTAATTTTTTTAATAGTAAATTCTGATTTTCGTTGGTCGCGGATAAGTTACTTTAATATGTAGTATTGAAGAATATTCGGGAGTCTCTCAGATCTATGTTCTTTGTACTTCTGTGAAACCTGATATTTTGAACAGAGAGTTCTAGTTGACGAGGACAGATTGAATGGTTGAACATATATGCAAGAACAGGTTTGCAGCAAACTGTGTCTCAGATCAGATTGGACTACCTTTCTTGTTCTATTTTGTTCTTTTAAAATAAAAATTGTCGTTTCTATTGTATACTAGGATTTGGAGGTCTAAGGATTCTATATTTGGAGATATCTTGTTTAGTGCTTCAATTTCACTAGTTAGAGATGGTTTGGTAGGGTAACGTTAGGTTGGACAGGCTGATAGGCTGGCTAAACCACATAGCAGCGTAGAAGTACGATAGCCTGTTAGGCTGGCTGTTACGTCTTCTCTGTTCCAAGTAATTTTTACAACCATATGTTTGGTTGAAAGCCTACTATATGCTCTCTTGCGCTGTTGTGGATATCTGAAAAGTTTGGCAGAAACTGTCTAATGATTTGCTGCAAATGATTCAGTCTTTGTCGTGAGTTGCTTTGTGGGATTCTTGAATTGGACATTGTCAAGTTGTTTGATTGAATTCGTGACCGACAAGAACTTTGATGGTTGTCCTGCTTTTGGATGTAAAGTTGAAGAGAAAGTACTCTATAGCTGTAAGCGCTATGAAAGCTACAACTTCCGTCTGAGTCTAAACGTTTGGAGTCATCCAATATGGGTAGCATTAAGACCGTTGTTTGGTTTAGGAGGGACCTCAGAATTGAGGACAATCCTGCCTTAGCTGCAGCTGCTAGGGACGGTTCTGTGTTTCCTGTCTATATATGGTGCCCTAAAGAGGAAGGACAGTTTTACCCAGGTCGAGTTTCAAGATGGTGGCTGAAGCAATCTCTGATCCACTTGGAACAGTCCCTGAAGTCCCTTGGGGCTGACCTTACGCTGATCAAGACTGACAGTACTCTACGCAGTCTTGTGGAGTGCATCAAAGCTGCTGGGGCAACAAAATTGGTGTTCAACCATCTTTATGGTATGTTCTGGTTTCTTTCTTCAAAACAACTTGACTCCACTGGTATGAGATTTGATTTGCTGTTTTTTGTCCTGCCATCTTGTGTATAACCTGTTTTCTAATTATGCCCTTCCGTCGACCTTCTGTCTATGAGCAGACAGAATTTGCTGACATGGTTCATCGAAGCTATTGAGATATTCGAGAATTATTTATTAAGATAAAAAACTAATAAGAGAAAGTTGCACTTGGTCTATTTTAAGGAGTAAATGTGGCTAGGAGGTGAAGATGATTTTTGTTTTAATTGATGTGGAAGTGGGTTTTTTAGTCATTTCAATAAGCTATGAATGACATGGCGCCATTTTATTGGTATTGACGTGGTCAGCTCTGGCATGTCAGCAAATTCTGTCAACTTATGGATGGAAGGTCGACGGAGGGGCATAAATAGGAAACGAGTTATACCACAAGGATGGTGGGACAAAAAAACTTACCCTAAGGACATTTTTGAGAAAACATCAATCCACATGGACGCATATTATTTTAGCCTAGATTTAATGAAACATGTTAACTATGAACTAATTCATCAAGACTAAACTAATTCCCTGTATAGTTCTTTTAGATGATTATCACTGTTCGTTGCTTAAGTTCATAGCTCTGGCGTATGATTATTCATATCAATACAAAATATCAATGTCAAATGGACAAAAATACAAATCTGTACGTGAAGCAAACCACTAATAGAGCACTATGGCTTCCAGTACATCTGAAGTGCTGCAATTTCTCTTTAACTCCAGATCCTGTGTCACTTGTTCGAGATCACAAAATTAAAGAAGAAATGGTGGAGCTAGGCATTTCAGTGAAGAGCTATAATGGAGATTTGTTGTACGAGCCATGGGGAGTATATGATGAAAGTGGATACGCTTTTACAAGATTTGAGGCATATTGGGATAAGTGCTTGCACTTGCAAATGGAACCTGTTTCACTTCTTCCTCCATGGAAATTAGTCCCAGCTGCAGGTATGTTTTAACAGATTTTTTTTGGGTTGGGTTTTTCCATACTGGCACAACTAACCGTCAACTTCAGCAGTAAAGATTTTTAGGCCATGTTTGCAAACCAAAATTTTCTGGAAATTTTAGGAATGTTGCTGAAAATTGGGAGATTAGAGTTTTATTGGGTTTTGAGAGAAAGTAGTGAAAAGTAGTAGAATTTTGGAGTTGGTAAAAAAGTGAAGAGATAGATGATTTTGGTGAATTTTTATGTTTATTGTAATGGAAAGAGATGATTTGATAGAAAGTGAGATGATTTTGAAGTTTTTTTATTATTTTTTTCTTGACCAAAATTTTGAGTTAATTATGTTTGCAAATGAAAATTTTGGAACGGAGAGAATTTTGTGCAAAATTTTGGTTTGCAAACATGCCCTTAATATTTTCTTGTCATGTGAAAGCTAAGAAAGCAGTAGGACTGGTGTTTTGTTCTAAAAGCGGCAGAATGGTCATGATTTTCAGCTCAGACTTTAACATCTCAATATATTAAGTCTTTTAGTGTTAGAGAAGAAAGAAAGAATGGAAGACAAGTGGAAATGAATATCTGAGAATTGCTTCTTCTGTATCAATGGCAGGAACAGTTGGAACTTGTTCAGTTGAGGAATTGGGTCTTGAAGATGACTCAGAAAAATCTAGCAATGCTATATTAGGAAGATCATGGTTTCCGGGTTGTAGCAATGCTGATAAGGCTCTAACTGAATTTGTTGAGCACCATCTGCTTGAATATTCTAACAATAGCAGAAAGTTTGGGGGAAATTCCACATCACTTTTGTCCCCTTATCTGCATTATGGAGAACTAAGTGTGCGGAAAGTTTTCCAATATATAGGAACGAAACAGATATTGTGGTCAAAAGAAAGGAACTCTCTGGGGCAAGAGAGTGTGACTCTTTTTCTCAGGGCTATTGGGCTTAGAGAATACTCTCGTTATCTTTGTTTCAACTTCCCCTTCACTCATGAGAGATCATTACTGAGTAATTTGAAATTTTTTCCTTGGAATGCTAACCAAGCCAGTTTTAAGGTTTGGAGACAGGGTCGGACTGGGTACCCATTAGTTGATGCAGGAATGAGAGAACTCTGGGCAACTGGGTGGATACACAATCGAGTAAGAGTGATTGTTTCAAGTTTTGCAGTGAAAATCTTACTTCTTCCATGGAGATGGGGAATGAAGTATTTCTGGGACACACTTTTGGATGCAGACTTAGAAAGCGATATCCTTGGCTGGCAGTATATCTCAGGGAGCTTGCCAGATGGCCATGAGCTTGAGCGACTAGACAGCCCAGAGGTATGCTGAGCGTCCTTCGATTATAAAAGCATTTGCAATCAAGTTCATAACAAGCTATTGGACTGAAGTTCAAGACTATTTAAATTTTCTAGTTTCTTTTTAACTATCCACTATGTGCCCATGCCTCGAACTTTGTGGCAAAATGTGACGGACAGTCTTTTGCATTTGACTGGGGGTGTATGTGTCTGTGTGGGGGAATCGTAAGTTCTCTTGAATTTTTCCTTCATGAACTTCTTTCTTTTTTTTTTTTTTTTTTGAAAAGCAAAAAACCGTGGACTTAGCTTGGTCATATTTTAAATTGCTCTCCCATCTCCAAAGATTGTCCAAATGCCCCCATAAGAATGAAAAACAAGCCATGAGATGTCAACTGCAGTAAACAAAAATACTTTTGATGTAACTTTGTTGTTTAAAATCTTGGAAACCTCCCTTGCATGCTGTGATGTTGGAAGTTATAAGAGGTATTTGAAGAAAATTGAACTACATTGATGCCTTGATTCTCTTACTGAGCAATGTAGATTGTTTTGGTAGACGATGAGCTATGTAGTTTGATTTTGCAATATTTATTCATGTCCTGGCCTGTCCACACCTAATTTTTATCTTTCTATTATTTGCCTTCTATCTAATTTTGGAGTCAGATTCAAGGCTCCAAATTTGATCCAGATGGTGAATATGTCAGACATTGGGTGCCTGAATTGGCCCGGATGCCAGCTGAGTGGATTCATCATCCATGGGATGCACCCTTTGCTGTACTGAAAGCTTCAGGGGTGGAGCTGGGATTAAACTACCCAAAGCCTATAATTGACATAGATTTGGCCAGAGAAAGGTTGACAGAAACTATAGTCAAGATGAAGGAAATCGAAGCAGCTACAAGGGCCTCGGACACAAGTTGCTCAAATGAAGTCGTGGTTGATAATTCTGATGGTACTGAAAATGTGGCCATTCCAAAGGTTGTCTTAAACACGCACACTTCTTGTCCTACTATTTCATCAAATGATCAGAGGGTGCCCACAATTCATAATTCCAAGAATCATCCACTCAATAGGAAGAGATTAAACAATATGGTAGAGGAAAAGCCACATGATAATCTGCATAAGCTTCACAATGCAGCTGGCACCTCAGGAATGGATGAAGACATATGCTCTACCGCTGAATCTTCTTCAGCTAAAAAGCAGACCACCAGCAGAAATTCTTTTTCCGTTCCACAGCTTTCCTTTTCATCAGAAGTTAAGTCTTTTCCAGGGTGTGAATCTTCTGACTTGAAGCGGCCATGGCAAGAACAGATTGACATGCAACATAGTTCAAGCAAAGATGGTAAATATCAGTTACATTGGAATAAGTTACTCAAATTCACATTCCACAGTTGTTCAAATCTAGATAAACTTTCTTTTGTCTCTTTGGCTGCTGCTTTTGGTTTGGTTTCTTGGCTTCTAATTATGATCCAATGAATGAGAAAGCTCAAGTCCTGCTCCGGGTTTGATTATGCAGATAGATTTAAAATCTACTTTAGGTGATAGACTTCACCATCTCACCTATTTCAGGAATGATATCTGGCGCTCTTATCAGTAGCAAATTACTGTTGAGCACAATTAGTGCCTTGGTTGGTGATATATTGTTACTTCCACATGGAGCATGATTTGGCAAAATCTCATCCTGCTGTTGCCATCTTCCAGTAGAGCCTCTTATTTTAATTCATATTTTCCCTTGGAGGCATTATCAGAATCAGATAGATCATAAACAAAAGGAAATAATACTGGTGTGCAACATGAATTCTATGAGGCTTTAGGAGAACCATTTCTGTTCAAATCAATTGGAGGAATCTCCTAGTTAAAGCACAGGGCGCTGAATGTTGAATGTTCCTTGTGTCTCTAACTTTGCTTTTGTTTAGAACAGCCATGGTCCTTGAACCTGAGTCAAATCTCTAATTTTACATCAAATAATGTCTCCTAATACTTGAGGGTTAAAAGGAGGCTCAGAAAATGAAATTCACGGAAACCATGGAGTGGATGTTCTTCAATGATTCAAGTTTTTTTGGGAGTATAATATTCATATTACATCATCATCATGCTAGTGTTTCCTCCACAAGAGAGGAGTAAAGGTGGAGCCGTCCCGTCGAAATGAAAGGGATATGTAGTAGTTTTGTTGCTTGATTGGGGATTAGACTTCAACCAACTGAAATTCCTATCTCAAGAATCCTTTGTTTTGGAAGTGTTTTCTTTTCTTCTTTCTTCCTTGTGTGAAAAGTTCAATTCAATTCATTGGGTTTCACCACCTTGAAGTTTCTTATTTGGTTTCTAATGTTAGTGTCTAAATTCCATATGCGATTTGTGCAGGAGTTACTGGGGGTTAATGCCTTCCACAAAGCAACAGGGAATTGTAATGTTAACCAAGAAATAAGTTTGATATGTATGTGAGTGCAACAGTTCTGTATAATGATGTCCCGTGTATGACTACTGGAAAAACAACAACTGATTTTCACATGATCTGTCCTTCACTTTCCTCTGTGGTACTCTGGAGGGTTGGAGTTTGACGGTCCAGGAGAGGCTATAAGCATTTGGTTATCTTTCTCCTTGCACAAGGTTAGTCAGTGGAGCTCTGATAAACCTAGTGGCCTGCTCCCCGACCCCCCAAACAGTTAATATTTATATAGGGAAAATACACTTTTCACCCATGAACTACCATATATTTTATACTTTGCACCCTAAACTACAATTTTGACACATTGCACCTTTAACTACCAATTTTTAACACTTTGCACCCTTTATCAAATTTTCAAACTAAAATGACGATAATACCCTTAAATATTATTGTCAATTTATTAATTTTTCAAGGGTATTATTGTCAAATGGAGAGTGCAAAGTGTTTAATATTAGTAGTTAGAGGGTGTAATGTGTCAAAGTGGGTAGTTTAGGGTGCAAAATGTATAACATTGGTAATTTAAGGGTGCAATGTCTTAAAGATGGTAGTTTGGAGTATAATATGTCACTACTCCGATAGTTTGTGGGTGAAAAATTGTATTTTTTTGTATTTATATACCTGTGAGAATATTTGGGTCGGACAGCAAATCATTCAAGTCATGGTGGAACTGATCCCCAGGTTTCTGGCCACTATATATATATTTTTTTATTCGAATAAACCTGGCCAGACATTTGAGTAACTCAACAAGCTGTCGAAGGTCATTTCGAATAGACAAAAAGAAAACAAAGAGACAAAACTTCAGAGTCACTGATCACCAATTTGTGATAGTGTGCACTGATGCAGCATGCACCAATGCAACATGAACGAGGCCTCTCGGTGGAAGAGTTTCCGAAAATCTACCAAATTTTGGGAACCGAATAGATGCGTAGCCTCCAATGGAGGCCCTCCATGCTTGCTCATGTGTCAAGCAGTACAGACAGTGGGTATGTCATCTCATGTCGTAAGATTCGGACCTTTCCTCCCAGTTTTTTCGGTCCTTCAGTTTGTTTCTCTTCCTTTTTCTCCGACATACTCTACTGATTTCGATCGAAAAGTATGGTTGTTCATAATTCGTCAATCTTATTTAGTTAACCAAAATAAAATTTAATCTATATTACATTCGCGCTCAAAGTTTATGCGCTTTTAATCTTATGAAAACTCTATACAATTCGAATTGAGTGTAAAGATAGAAGTAGGTAGATTGACCAAATGGGGCTGGTTAGAAGGTTAGATGGGGTAAGATTACCTTAGAAAACAAATGGTGTAGGTTTCATCCATGAAAAAATTACCTAACATTTGACTTTGTCTTCTAGAAATTTTGCGTGTCAAATAAGGTTATTGTACCTAAAACAAAATAAAATTATTTGGCTATACACCAAGGCATGAAAGGAATGCAGAGAGCCCAAGAGAGATCCTATATTGATATTTTGGTTATTCGAATTTCCAATCAAATGACATGGGGGACTGATTCTGGTCGTCTTCTACAAAAGAAGGCGTGAACCAGATGGACATAGGTAATTGAAGGGGACCATTTACCCACCAATGGTATATTCTCATGTCGCTTTGAAAGCTTAAGCTACAAAGCTCCACTGTCCGGAATCCGCAGCATATCCCTCTCCTCAAAAACATTGAAAGCAGGGCTTTCTCTTCTCTTGCACATGGATAAAACCATCGCCTTTTGTCCCTTCTTATTTTGCACCTTATTTTTTCTTCTTCTATTTTTAGCTCCAAAGTATGAAAGAAAAAAAAAATTCTCTCCTCTTTTCGTTTCTCGTAACTGAATGATTGGTGGAACCAAATAAATAATTGAGCTAAAGTCGCCACAAGGTCACTTTTGTAGAAAAAGCTTGTGGAGCGCAGCAATCTTAATCGAAGATTACATTAGCAATGACGTTTGGACAGGCAAGTGCTGAGCTCCTCGCAGGCCCTGCTTCTGAATCACGCCGCAATAGGGTCTCTGGACTCTGTATCTCGGTAGTGTCTGGTTCTGGTGGGTACTTAATAGGAAGGAGCATGGACCTTATTGCCCCATGGGACTCACTGATCTTTAAGCTGGTGATTTCAGGTAACTACTAGGAGATAAGAGAATCATCTAACGTAACTTACTTGTCCACTCTCACTCGCTAGTAGGCCAGAACAGAGATCCACCGCGGGGGATATTTCTTAAAAGACACGTGTCCAAGTTATAAGAAACGTTTTTTTAATGACATTCAACAGAAGGTTACCCAAGTTTTTTTTTTTTTTTTTTTTTTTAGGGTGACCCAAGTTTCACGAGAAGAAAATGTCAAATGAGAGAGCTCCAAAGACGTTTGTCTTCTTTACAAGTCGGAAAATCTCTAACCCAAGTTTTATGGTAAAATTGACCATGTACAAAGTTACGAGAATTCACCGGTTTTGTTTTTTTAGGGCGTTCGAATCAGTTTTAAATTTGATTAATTTTAGGGTCTCTGTAATTTTCTTATCCTTTAAGAAAAAAAAATTATATAAAAAAAAAAAGAAATAATAACTAAAGATATTCAAGTAGTTCCGTGTAGAAAATCTATATTTATAGTAAAAGATCTCTACTGCTGGATTTTGTATTATAAATCTATCAAAAGTAAATGAAATACAAATCACTATTAAAAATATATTTTTATATTTAAACTTAAAATTTAAATTTTTTATAGAATGATAATATTATATCGAATTTTATTAATTAATTAGATATTATCTGTAAAGGAAATACTAAAATTCGAATTTTAACCAGTGGTGTTAATTTTGATACTCAAAATTTTTTATTTAATTAAAAAATTATAAAAATAATTTTCTTTCTATTAAATTAATTTTTTCATTATAACATTAATTCAAATATTCTTCCTCTACTTTTTACCAAATCTTATAAAATACCTTCAATCCTCTACTCGTTCAATTAATCTAAAATTTTAAATTTTTACAATCAAACACGTGCACCTGCGAATTGAAGAGCCTGTCGAACGGAGCTGGTCGGAAGAGAGTCTAGCATCTCAACTTGTCCTTAATCTATCCTTGGTGAAGCGTAAATGGCATGTGCGGCTCACACGAAGGAACAAGGGAAGAACCCGAACCCCACAACACCCGCCCGTTGCATCGGAAAACCACCAAACACGAAAACCATTGGCCTTGTTATTCAAGGCGTGCACCTTTGGGGACACCATGGATCCTATGATTAATAAAGAAAAGCATTTAGGCTAATGGCCATGTTGACTGTGATCAGTTTATGACAGAGAAATTGTACTGTGAGATTTTTCTTAACAAGACAAATTAGGGAAAAAGCAAGACAGACAGAAAGAGAAAGGATGACAGACAAATGGGAAGGTAGTATTAGGAGGAGAAACCAATGATATCCCACCACATGATCTCACTCTACTTGGGGAGTTTGGAGCTGATTGCGGATAAGTAAATCTAGCCTTTGGACCCAAAACTTGTTGCTGACCCTTTGGACCCAAAACTTGTTGCTGACCCTTTGGTTCTTCTGATTGTAATGATTTTGCTTTTAATAAAGTGTTTGTTTTCAGATTAAAAAAAAAAAAAAAGGTGGCAACTTCTTTATTAGTTAGACAATTGAAGAGTGGAAAGAAAGGAAACAAAACCAAACAAAAACAGATCGGAAAAGCAAAATGTGAAAGGAAGAGGACAGAGAAGTTGGGATATGAGGCCCTGCTTTTCACGGCTTTTGGAGGAAGCAAAGTGTTTGAGTCTTGAGGCAAATCTTTTCTACTTTTTCGATGTTTAGATACGTGCTACGGAATCCGGACAAAGGGAGGTACAGAAAGGACAACCACGATAATGTAAAAGCGTGCCGAAGTCTGTTTGCAGAGGCATGCCATTCAAAACCAGGGCCATTTACAAAGTTGTGACCGACCGGGACCCATCTAATTCATCGTTGCCAATCAACCCATGTGGAATGAAATTTTTTTATTGCTCTCACTAGTACGTGATAAATAAATAAGTGGATTTATGCTCTATACGTCGGAGTAAAATGTTACTTGATGTTCTCGTATTTTTTTTTGTAAAATAATAAAAAATTTTAAATTTCGAGATATAGAATTTTCGAAGTTTAAATTAATTTTTTGTTTTTATTTGAGTTTTTTTGTTATCTTTTCACATAAAAAATCACTTTCATGTTTTTATTGTTAACTTCTCTTTTTTATAGCGCTTTTACCTACGTTTATTTCTTTTCCTCTAATCGAGATTTTAGCTGACAGTTTTTATCCCTATTAGGTCATGTTTCGTGATGTCCTTTTTATCTTTTTTCACAGTTATTTATAACTGTTACGGATATAAAGAGAGCGTAGTGCCATGACTTATTGTGGATCATTAGGTAACTGTTTATGACATCCATAATAATTTTATCTTTTAGAATATATGCTATGTGAGTTAGATTGTAACTGTTGAACTTTTAAAAAAATAATCATATTTTTTTATCCAAATTAATTTAGATTGGGTGTGATTTAGTATTAAAAACATCAGTACGATTATCTGTTTCAATCCTAAAAGAAATCTGTTTGTTTTTTTGGCTAGATCTAACAGCATTACATTTATCCCTATAAAAAGAGAACTCTTTTAGTAGTATTGGAAGTAATGCTGGGTCAATGGGTTACATACAATTCCAGTGAACGGGGGAGATGTCGGAGTCTCCACATGGGTTAACAGATCAGTGGTAATTTAGTAACGTTCTACTGCAACAATCGAGACGTCGCTTCGCGTATTTACTTGCATCTTTTTAATAAAGAATAAAACATGTAACAATCGGTCGGTCCCATTGATAACGACAAGAATCCCTCCGGTGCTCACGTGCGTTGGTGGTTGTACAGGTGGCATCGAAATTAAGGGAGTGTTTGTTATTTCAATATTTTAGGGCATTAATATTTTCAACAAAACAAACACATTCTAAAATTTTTAACTTTTTTACATACACACTTCACTTTTCATAAACTTCAATAAATCTCAATAAAATAAAGATTTTTAAAATTTTAAAAATATTCCTTAAAATTTTAGCAAACAAACACCCCCTAAGCAAAAGCCAAAATGAAGTGAACTTTGGAGAAAAGCACGTATCCGAAAAAGTAGAGGCTAAAAAGAATTACGGGATTCAGAGTAAAAATTGCTGACGTAGAAAATTGATTTGGAGAAAAATATAGACATGTAGGATTACAGCTGTAGAAGGGTAGGGCTCTCGAAAAGAAAAAACAGAGAAATTAAAACTGACGTAACCTATATTTTTTTTTAATCGATGTCTGACGTAAAAGCAAGTATGATGGTCCAAGAACCTAACAGTAAAAAGGTGTAATATTCGGAAAGCATATTTTAAGGCTCTCTAAGGATACCACTTAGACGACGACAACGCAGATAAGATTGACATGCTCTCCAAGCAATCTTTTGAATAGTTTCGGGTCAAAAAAAATAGAGAGAAAGTTTCGTGTCAGGAAACAACTTTATCGTACTGACAAATCGTGAAATTTGTATATATATTTTTTTTTCATTTTTTTTCAAATTTACATCTCATTTTTATTTTTACAATCAAAATATCATAACATACATATATTTTAATATAATATTTTATTATTTTTTTTACACACATCAATTCCTTTTAATAATTTATATACGTATTTTTATATAATTTTAATATCACTTAAATATTCATAATTTTATCAAAATTCTAAATAAAACATAAAAATGAACATCACTCAAGTTGATATAAGATGTGTTTGTTTGTCAAAATTTTGAAGAATATTTTTGAAATTTTAAAAATTTTTATTTTATTGAAATTTATTGAGATTTGTGAAAGGTAAAGTGTATATGTGTAAAAGTTAAAAATTTTAGAGTATATTTATTTTACTAAAAATTTCTATGTCGTAAAATATTAAAAAAACAAACGGTATCGTAATAAGATCAGCAGCTTAATTTTGGACGCAATTAGGAGGACGATAGCATTATTACAAGGACTAAGAAAAAGGAATCTAACACGTAATAAAGGACGATCACATGCGTCCAATAAGGATAGCATCAATGTAGTCAGTACATTGACGCCATGCTACTTCTTTAAGACACGTTTCACCACTTTTTAGCTCAGCCAGTTTGAACCATTTTTACATTTTCTGGCCATTTGTACTTCCATCTGAGCTGATCTACAGTGACAGCTTATAGATTGTCGTCTCTTCGAAGCTTGCTTATAATATAGAATTATAATGTGCCATCGCCATGCCCATTTCACCTTAGTAACCAAAGGAAGGAAGCACTAATGGAAGACCCATCTGGTTATGCACATTAATTCCCTCAATTTGGTCGTAGTGGTCTTTTCCTTCTTTTCTCCGGAAGTGTCCAAAGAGACGATCCAAGATTGGTGTTGAATAATTTTCAGAAAATATTTGATTTGGATATCTTTTGTTTTAAACACTTGTGCGTATAAGTTGATGAAGATAATCTACAAACAAAGTAAAAAATGTGACTCATTAAGAGCGTGGAGAACTTCCCTTGCTTAATTTTCTACCCTTTTCGTTTGTGTCTGATCACTTGCCAAATAAAATGTTAAAAATATCTTTTCTAGTTTATATATATTTCTTGAAACATGTCTCGCACTTAATAGGGTGGAAAAATGTACCTAGCCCTACCTCTTCAAGATGCAAAAAGGAAGAAGCTATTAATCGGACACGACTTTTCCCATCTTTTGAGCAAATGGTAGGAACTTTCTTTTACTCGTGGGTAATTTTTTTTTTTTTCTTTGATACCCAAGAGAATTTATATATATATATACCGCCAATCCCCTAAGCCTAGTATTCTGATGATAGAAACTTGGTACATTCTTTCATATATTATGTGAGATTATGCTCTAAACACCACATAAATCAAAGAATACAACAAAGTTAACTAATGACATGACAAATACATTATCCATCCCATTGGACAACTACCTAGGAAAACAGATATATCCGACAACCCATGGGGCCAATATTTCATCAATCAAGTCGAGGCTTTGAATCTGGCGTTATCCAACCTGTAGAGTGGGGCAAGGCGTGGTCGGAGGCAGGTTATATAGGAAAAACAATTAAGTACGGACCCTCTAACTGAAAATTTTAATAGCGGGTCTGGCCCCTAAAAACGAATGAGAGAAAAAATAATTGAGTACGGAGATTCTGGAAGAATGACTTTTGCATTGTTTGGTAATTACCAGCAAAAGTTTGGGCAAACATATCTTGAGTTTCGTGGAGAAACAAAAATAATAGTAATAACTGCTTAGAAAATAACTAATATCTGCTTCGGGTTTGAGTCTCGACCATTTTGCGTTTTACTGCTTCCGTCCAACTGCCGTTCATTATCGTTAATGATGCCAACACAGCCACAAAGCACCCAAAGGAATACTGCCACGTGGCCCGAATAAAATTACTGAGTCGGCACTTGCCACATCATTTCACGGAGAGCTACGAGAAATTGAAATAATTAACATTTATAAATACTAGAGAAAATGAAAAAAAAAACTAAAACTTAATTTTTTTTTTTTTAAAAAATGATAAAAAGGAGGAGCAGGGAAGAGAGGCACCTAGTTTGTGCCGGAATCCCCCCTCTATTCTGCACCGCCCCGGGAATCTCTAACCCAAACACACAATGATCGACATATGTTGTATTAATGGCGTAACGTGTCTTATTAAAATAGACTCATAATTTTTCGTTTGGATTAAAAGTTTGGTTGAGGGAGTAAAAAGTTATCTCACATTGGAAAAAAAAAATTATAAATGTGAATGGTTAATATAATATAATTGAGCTCAAATATATAAGACTTAAGATTTTAACTTAAATAGTGTTAGACTAATTTGATAAGTTTTAAACTTTTAAAATTTTTATTTTTATATCAGGACATATTTTTATATTTATCTCATTTTTTAATTTACGACCTATTATAAGTGGAACTATAACTCCAAGTACCTCAAATTCAAACTCAAGGCCAGTCCCGATCACAAAAAAAAAATTAAAAAAAAATAAAAATTCAAGGCCAGTCCCGTAATTCACACAAACTCCCCGGCTGTTTCCTGATCCACAGCCCAAATAGCCATCGCGTATCTAGCCGTCGGATTCAACCACGTGCATAGCAGCCATTCGTCAATTACCTCGAGCACGAATATTCCCTTAAAACATTCGGAAACCATTCGGCGCCTATTTAAAACCCCAAAGCCCCAGAAAAAAGCCACTGATACCCACCCGAAAGTAATGACCGAGGCACTCAACCGAGACTACCAGGTGTGCGAAGAGATCGGCCGGGGACGATTCGGCGTCGTTTTCCGGTGCCTCTCGCCGGAAACGGGCACCTTCTACGCCGTCAAGTCCATCGACAAGCGGCTCATCCAAGGCGACTCGCTGGAAGCCCAGTGCCTGCTAACGGAGCCCAAGATCCTCCACCTCCTGTCCCCTCACCCCCACGTCCTTAACCTCCACAACCTCTACGAGGACGACACCCACCTCCACATGGTCATCGACCTCTGCTCCTCGGACGATCTACACCGCCGTATCGTGATTCGTCGGGTCATACCCGAACCGGAGGCTGCTGCCGTCTTTTACCAGCTCATCCAGGCCGTGGCCCATTGCCACCGCCTTGGCGTGGCCCATCGCGACATCAAGCCCGACAACATCCTCTTCGACGAGCGGAACCGCCTCAAACTAGCCGATTTCGGATCGGCCGAGCTATTCAAGGACGGGGAGCTCATGAGTGGTGTCGTCGGCACTCCCTACTACGTGGCTCCGGAGGTCCTGGCCGGGAGGGACTATTGCGAGAAGGTGGACGTCTGGAGCGCCGGCGTCGTTTTGTACATAATGCTCGCCGGTTTCCCTCCGTTTTATGGGGATTCTGCTGTGGAGATCTTCGAGGCGGTGCTGAGGGCCAATCTCAGATTTCCGGTTAGGGTTTTTCAGTCTGTGTCTCCGGCGGCAAAGGATTTGCTCAGACGGATGCTGACGAAGGACGTTTCTAGAAGATTCTCGGCGGAGCAAGTTCTGAGTAAGTGCCTCTCATTCCTCTGTTTTAATGTCCTGTTTGTTTCCGGAGAAAGTTTTCATTTGTTTTCTTTGCAGCCAAACAGGTTCCGATCATTAAAAAAAAAATGAGAAAACCGTGCAAACGCTGTTTAATCCAAACGCTCTAACTTTAGAATATTTCCTGTCTTAAACTACTGGGGAACTTAACTATCTGAAAACAGAGAAACGTAGAACCGGTGAGATTATTATGGATTAGCAATTAATTGTCAGCAATATTATCTAATAAGAAATCACTGTTAAATTGATGATTACTGCTTATAAAAAGTAAGCAAAAGGTGATGATTGCTGATAGGTGCTTTGGTATTTCTGGTACAGGACACCCATGGATAACTAGTGGAGGCGGGACCCGACCGGTGGGCGGTGGCTGATCTCATTTGAGAAGGACAAAATCATGATAAGCAGGAAGCTACCGTACTATACTACGCAGGAAAAAAAAAAAGAAAAAAAAAAGAGAGAGATGAAGATGCCGTACTATATCTTTTTTTCTGGGCCAAAAACTTGTTTCTGCGCTACAGCGCTGGTGTAAAGGTGTACATATTTTTCTGGAGGCGAGTGTTTTTTTTTTTTCTGGGTGTGTTTTAAGTCACCTGGGTGACGCCCCAGGAAGATATATAGCCGAATAGGGAGAGAGTGAGAGAGACTGGTGTTTGATAGATCTTCGGAGTGTTCTTCCCCTCCTTTTTGGTTTTTAGGGCAGAGGAGGTGGAAGGGGACTGTATGCTTGTTGAATATAATGAAAGTTTATGTGCTTCCTAAGATTGTTGTTTCTTGATTATGGGCCCTGGAATCTCCTGTCAATCCTTTTGGTAATCTTTGTTTGAATCTTTTTAGTTCTGTTTTTATTGGGTAATTACTCAACAAAAAAAGAAATTCGCTCGGTAACGCCGTACGTATTGTTATCACTATTTTCGGGGGCGAAATGGGCCAACCGTACTTATAAAATTTATCTGGAAGAAACAAGAAAATGGCGGACCTCTCGATCAGTGTTCGGTTATCAAAAGAGACGGCAGAATCCCCGCATGTGCTCGAGTGCTGCAGTTGTAACGGACATTTGGCAATCGTGAACGTTGCCTCCCACCCATCGGGGAGCTCTTATGGGTTACACGTGGCATCTCAACAGTCGTAGCTGACAATCAGAGCCGTCATTGAATTGTTGAAGCGGGCGAAAAGAAACCGTAATCGAGCCGGCTCCAGAGTTTGACGCCGACGGACCGTTCCAGGAAAACGAAGATGCGCAGTCAAGACGCTCAAACTCCAAACTCATTTTGCATTTATTTTTTTTATAAAAAAATTCTATTCAATTATTTTACTCCTAACATTTTTTTATTTTATTTTTTATTTTTTTAAAAAATCTCAATAAAACTACCCTATTTTTAATACAAATTTGTTTTTTAGGCATCCAAACAGAAAAGCAACCGCCTAAAAAAGGGAAAATTTAGAGCCTGATTCCCGCTTAATATATTTCTTAACTTAAATATAAGGGACTCAAAGTTGGATTGCAAATTGAAAGTAAAAGGATGAACAGAAGAAAAAAAAAAAAAGAGAGAAAAGACTACGCCTACTGTCGATAAGCCGCTTTCATCCCGGACAATCAAGTATTTAAATAAATTAAGGCAAAGAATATTTGAATTAAATAACAATATAATTTAGATACACAGAAGAGCAGCATGTATTTTGTTAATATTCCAGAATAACTGATACAATTATTTTAGAGCCAGTATATCCCGGACTAATAAACAAATCAAGACGATAACTAAAATCAAATCTAGAACTTCCACTACCCCGTCCAAAACTGTGCGTTTGTCACAATCAGCCAGCTAACTCTATACTTCAAAGAGTTGGGGTCTTCACCAGTTGGCACAATATTAAACTAATCTTTTTGACGCCTATTTAAAAATAAAATAAATAAATAAAATTTCCATGACGCAGTTAGTCCTCCTTAACCGTGCTCCATACATTTTGGTTTGAGTGAGAGTCAAACGGTCTGGGTCCTCCGGAACAGAAGAGAATATTCTTTGGAAATTTGTACGAAGACTTGTTAGAGGGGTCATGTTCTACCCTTACATCCACTTCGTATAATTTTGCCGCTCAAGTTTTGGATCCAAAAAAGAATATTCTTCGGAGAGCCTTTTATTCTGACTTGCTAGAGGGGTCATGTTCTCCTACTTACTTTCTTTCATTAATTTTTTGTTGCCTGTTGCTGACACTTTTTTTTTTTTTTTATCTACAGGTATAGAATATGCGAGGGATAATCCAAATTCTACTAAAAGCCGCGTAATAGAGTAATTTGTCGACCACCATCATAGTACAATGTGAACCCTCAATAACTTCATGCTTTCTACATGCTTGGCGGCAGGGGCGGCACCAGAGGGGTGCGAAGGGTGGCGGCCGACACCCATTGCTCTCCTAAAAAAAAAGATTATATGTAATTTTTTTTTTTAAAAAAAAAAAAATAGAAGATGGCCTAGGCTGATACCCATAGGCCCAGGTCAACTTGGATAGACCCTTATTGAGCTTCGAGATATTAGAGGTCTTGCAATGAAGATGATCATTTCGCCTTTAAAGTTCAACACCCTTAAATATTAATCATAGTTCCGCCACTGCTTAGCGGTAAGTTAGGCTCTATAGCATACAAATGCGGACCTGCAATTTTTGTTCGGGTTATTTAAGTGTAATTCAAAGAGATATAATATATATAGTATGCCAATTTTATTGTAAAATTCATGCAACTTGAAACTTTATATGAGTAGCATTGAATGATGTAGGATCTCATGTTTATCTTTTTTTCAAATTGTACTGTAAAATTTAATGAATCAATTGGTTTATGAAAACTACTTAAAGTAAATGCACCTCGATCTTTGTATGTGTCTTCCTGCAAAAAATATAAATTGACCTTAGGCATTGGGGTGTAGCACATTCAATGGTTAAGTCAGTCTATTTTCATAATACTTTCACTGCTTACTTTTTCTTCTTCTATGTATTTTGCTTTTATAACTCATCTTTTACGTTTTCTCTTTTCTTGGGATTTGATCCCTCATTTTTATCATGCTGTGTATAGTGTCTTTCTCACATGTCTCCTCATGTGCGGTTGATTTCTTTACGTGAGGATTTTCGAGATCGTGGGGTATACATGTTGATATAATGATTTATAACTGACGTCCTTCGTGGAGTGACTATCTCTTTTGGACTGATACGAGCCTTTTCACCGTCGTTGAGTTGCTTGTATGATTAAGTTGTTCAGCCTAAATTAATTGAGCCGGATTAATTCAATTTCAGTATCATCAAAATCCGAATAGAAAATTACAGAAAATCATAATCTACTTCTCGGCTTCATGCAAAATTGAATATAACTTGGCAACATCACGGATGACTGAGCAATGAACTGACGGCTGGCAGCATCCATTTAGTAACAAGAAATGCTCTCTTTAAAAAGTTGTAATTCATTTTTTTTAATAATAAGAATAACTTGGTTAACTACTAATATGATATAAGGTCGAACACCTGTACAATCTTAAATAGTTGTTGTCTTGCATCGCGAACACTAATTAAAAAGAATTTAAATTGATAAAATTAGAAGTATATCCATTTGTCAATCAAGATAATCTCAAGAATAATATATATATTTTTTTCATTTGAAAACCCGATAACGAACGCACATCATGGTTAAATCAAGAACAACATAGAATATGCGTCCTCCATTCATTGCTTCCCAGTTAAGTTGGCCAATATGCACGTCATTTTCGCTCGGACACAACAACTGAATAATTTTGTTTACTGTTCCTTCCGTGTCGCAGGTGATAGCCAACACGAATCTCGTCTGTATCTTTCTGCTTTGCTTTTTGTTTTTTCCTCCTTTTTTATTGGGGAGACAACGTCAGCATCTACGAAGGCGAGGCCCATCGCCTTGCGATGGCTGAACATTATTGGAAAATTACAGGAGAAAGAGACACATTTTTAATGTAGCCCCCCCACCACCACATGGTGCGAGCGTGGATTAAGGTCGTTCTAGAAGACCATTCAATTCTCCCTGCTTCGGTTCTGTTCATGTGCTTGTAGGGCATACAATTAGGATGTGCGACGGTTGATGGTTGGTGTTGGTGAAGACGCTAGTTAGGATGACCCTTTCGATTAGGTACAAAAAATGAAGTATAATTATTCACGAAAAATAGAGAAAACAACAACAACAAAGTATCTGCCCAACAAAAATAAAATATAAGGATCTGCAGCTGTGTTTTTGGGGATCTCAAGACAAATTTTTACAGACTGTGAGACAAATATCTATGAGTATACCTTCTTAATTATTTAATGATGAATCATAAATGTATGAAAGACCATATCGTTGGATTTGTGTACTGACATGGATTAATATAAGGGGAAAAAAAGAGAAGATTTTGATATACGCAGGTGTTTTCTTGTTCTCTTTTCACTGCTTTCTAACTCCTCCTGCCAAAAGGTGCAATGGGCTCGGGTGGGTTTCTTTTCTTTTTGTGGCTTTCTATTGCTTGGTTGTTTTATCGTATCTACGAACCATTTGTCTACTGGTTTGGGGTTCCACCACGAATAGAACGATCTAAAGGGGTGTGCAACCTAGAGACAGGCCGGTATCTCTTTGATGAATGTAGGATCGAAGTTCGGTCCATTTGGAAAATGTTGCTTTTAAAATAGTCAATTTCCGTCTAATTTAGTGCAATGTGTTAGAAATTAATAGTTTATGAATATAATATCTCAAACATGATATAGTACATCCGTGAGTGAAAAATATAATTTCTTCTTAAAAACATATTATTGATTGGCCACACCATAATTCATAATAAGAAGCCGCCTGTCAATAACGGAGAACTAGAGTCCATTATTATGGGCCTGGTTTCTCCATGGGCTTAACAGTTTACTAAAGCGTGCCAACGGGCTTTCGGCTGAAAACCTCGACTTTTCTGGGATTAGTTAGATAGACCAACAAACAAACTTCAGCGGGTAGAGAGTTTAGTGTAATGACAGTCAAATGTATAGCCCAATAAAGCATGAAAGCAGAAATTGACTAGAGAAAAAGCTCGTGTTTTGCTTCGTCGATAAAAAAGGTGAGAGTGGAAAAGGGCGAAAGAAGACAAAAAGCTTAAAAAAGAAGCTCGGATTCTTCCCTTTCTAAATTGTAACGTTTCGAAAATTCTCATTCCACCTTAAAACACGCGAGAGGCCAAAAAAAAAAAAAAAAAAAAAAAAGTTAAAAGTTTAAGCCATGTACTGGATACTAGTTACAAGAGTAACGAGTTGTTGTTACCGAACTCATAAAATTAAGCGTTCAAGCGGGTTATATCTGAATCTTACTCGAAGATCATGTCAGAATTGGGGATGATAATTCTTTGAACAGGCAGCAGGCCCTCACGTATGACCGTGGGCATAGAATCTCTTCAATGGGCGTTTCTCAAGACGTCAAAGCTTCAATCAGACTTGAGACTTGATGTACATGACTGCACGAAAATCAGAGGCAGTAACATGTTTATTTCCTTGGTACTTCATCGAGTGAAGAGGGCATCAATCCCAGGGATCACTCATGCAACTAGGAGAATCCGTCCATTAGGTTCACTTTGGGGAATTGTTCATCATTCAAGTCTTTGTCCCAGGGATCACTCATGCAACTAGAAGGATCCGTCCTTTTTTGACGCAACAATCAGGAGCATTTTCCCTTGTTATTCAGGTCCTGAGTTCCTCTGTACATATGTGGTAAGCTTTACGGTTTTGGTAAGACGAATATACAGGCCTTGAGGTGTTATATCCACTCTTTGAAGTGCCTAACTTTTAGGTCCTTGAATTTATCTGAGAAAGAGATGACCAAACTGGTCTATAACGTGGAGCCCTTTCCTTTGTGAAAGAAAAGAGAGTTTCTTTCTTAGTCCAGAGTTTGAGTGCTAAGCTCTGTCAAATTTTGTGGGCCAAATTATTGACCGGAAAAAGAGAAGAGATTGTTTTACCTACCAAAACTGAGACCAACGAGGGGCTGAGACTCTCAAAGGATTTTGCTTTTTGGACTGTGCCAACCAAATCTCTCAATTCCACAAACATTACCAATCCATTCTGTATTCATTTATTCTGGAAATGAGAGTCGTCATTAGAAGTTCACGAGTCCTTTAACTCTTCTTAATTGTTATCCAAGTATCCAACTGCTATTGCGTTTGGATGTACGTCTCTTTAAAGTTGACTAGCCCTTCTCCAAAACCAGTAGAATTTGCAGTCACTATCGCTGTGAAGGACAATGCTCTTGTCTGTGAGCCTGCGTAGGCATTAGAACAATTTATGTAGGGACAAGGTCGATATCAATGAGTCCCTTCCTATTTCAACTTCAAGCAATAAAATAAAGCGATTAGGGGCCCAACCCACGATACATTCCCATTGACGAACACACTAAAAAACAACAGTGTAAGGTTGGAAGAATCTCATCTCACATGTTTGGTTGCCGAGAAGTCCGGAAAATTGCAAAAAGACCGCGGAAAGATGTTTACAACATCTCACATGTTTAGTTTCAAAGCAAACTACAGAGAAAAGGAAGGCTACGACTTAATGCCTAATGGTTGAAAGAGTTTGATCAACGGTGACACAAAGGTTAGACTCGTCGGTAGAAAAGGTAGTTGTTTGAGAAGTGCAGAGCCACAATTTTTGGCTCTGTGGAAAGGTTAAGGTCTTCAAGAGAGCAGAGCATAAACAAATTTGTGAATTTCTAACTCTCTTACGGTTGCTCCGCGTGGATAATAACACAGACGATAACTACTGTGATCAAACTTTCCGTAGAAGTTCTTCAATCATGGAAAGTAAAGCTGTGTTGAGTTGATTTTCTTAACCACTATATATGTTATCAATCCCTGTCTCATCAATTACAAGGTCATTACGCGGTAGTTTTTCCTTTGAAGCAATGTGGAGGTGTCGATACAGAATGCATACACATGATTGAATTAATAGGGTTAAGCTCTCAATTTAGATCACCAACTTCGAGCAATAAGTCATGACCAGACTCCAACTAGATATTCTTTTTCTAGCGCACAACAAACGGCAAAGAATTCGAGATCACACAAGCTCTTGTTGGTTTTTGAGAAGACAGTCGTAAAAGAGAAAATTGTTATAGAATATAATTCAAATAATAAAATTTAACACTTCTTATAAGCTCAAACTTTTGGAATGAGTGATCGATTTATATAGTATCTGAGCTAAGGTCTTGAATTCGAGATTTGACTCTGCATATCACCCCAATTTCAATTAAATATTACATGTGTTTAGTCTCTTAATCAAAGAAGTGTTCAATTCACATACGAAAGAAGTGTTATAGAATATATATAATTCAAATAATAAAATCTATTACTTTTTATTAACTTTTGGAATGAGTGGTACATTCCATGACATGAGTTATTTTGTTGATTTCTATTTTCTCCTTAGCTATTTGAGAAAATTATGACAAGAGTTATTTTGTTGATTTCTATTTTCTCCTTAGCTTAGAGAAAATTATGACAAGTAGCACAACTGCAAGGACGAATAGAGAGACAGACAACATAACCTCATCCTACAACAAAGACTATGCTTACTCGATGTAAGAAAAGCAAGCAGCACTAAAACAGCATTTTCTTTTTTTGTCTGGACAACATAGAAAAGAGTTTATTCCATCTTTAGGGTATACATGAAGTAAAACAACTCCTTAATTATCAGATATGCAAACGCTAACCCACATAAACGGACACTCGAATGCAACTTGGGCGAATTCCATAGGAAAATACTAAAAGATTAGAAAAGGAGGAGGCCTAGTTAAACCAGAACATTTCTACTGTCACGACCCATCTGCTGCGTGGGCTCTGTAGGTGCCCCATGTTCTTCATTCAGCTTCACCAGATATTTCCTCGAGTGATCTTCCTTTTGATTCAGGCACCAAGAAAGTAAATACAATTCCAAGGAAGTTGACCACACCAAGAGATTATTAGTGTATTTCTCACTCCAATACCCTTTTCTGCATACTGAAATCCAAACGCAATTCCCAACTATTAGCTCACTCCAATACCCTTTTCTGCATACTGAAATCCAAACGCCCCAACTATAGCCCCAGCCTTTCCAGCGGCAGCTGATATACCATGACATGTTGACCTTAGCCTTGCCGGGAAAATCTCTGCTGGAACGACAAATGTAGTGGCATTCGGACCAAAATTGGCGAAGAAAAACGTGAGGGAGTAGATCACAACAAAACCAATTCGGTTGGATTTTAGGGTCCAGTGATGGTAAGGTATGGCCAAAGCAAACATGAATACAGTCATGAAGAAAAATCCCATCAACTGAATTGCGAACCTTCCGATCTTATCGATGAATGCCACGGTGAACCAATAACCTGGCACAGTACTGCAGAGAGCGATTAGTGTTTGTGCCCTGGCAATTCGGAAAACCTCGTCAAGGGCACTCATCTCTTTTGCCTTGGGAATCCAACCAATGGCAGTGAAAATGTCCTTCTGAAACAGATTCTGGCTGTAGAAGGCAATGTCCAACAAGAACCAAGTACTTGTGGTTCCAACCAAGTGAAGGCCATGGCGGCGAACAAACTGCATTGAGAACAAACCAAAATCATTTCCTTGTTCTCGGTCCTCGATTTTCCCCTGTTCAGCTTCCAATTCAACCTGCAGAACTCTGGACATATCTGCAGCTGCCTGTTTGGCATTCTTGGCAACCAAGGCAGTGTATCGAGCAGTTTCGGGCATTTTCATGCGCCAGTAATAGGTGAGTGCAGCTGGGATTGCACCAAACATTACAATGATGCGCCACACATAATCAGCTTGTGGAGGGGTTGACCCAATTGGATCAACTTTGTAAGGGGGGACAGGGTATTTGGCCTTGAAAGCTGCTGAAACTATAATAGCAACCATTCCACCAGCCAGAATTCCAAAACCTTGCATTGCAAACACTGCAGCGATGAAGGCTCCACGAGTCTTCTTGTTCGCATACTCAGACATGATAGTGGCAGAAAGTGGGTAGTCACCTCCGATGCCAAAGCCAAGCCAGAACCTGAAGAAGCATAGTGTAGCCATAACAGAAGCGGGATTTTCTCCGAAAGAAAGGCCACAGGCAATTGAACAAATGACCATAAGCATGAGGGTCATTCCATAGACGCGTTTCCGGCCCATCTTATCACCAAGCCAGCCAAAGAAGAGCTGGCCTGAAAGGGTTCCGCAGAAGGCGACGCCATTGACAGCAGCCGCGACATTTGAAGGCAGAGTGCCAGGATTAGGAGAGCCGTCCTTGTAATAGTACAAGCGGCCCAAGAGTTTGGTCACAAGAGAGATGCAGAAGAGATCATATGCATCAGTGAAGAAGCCCATCCCAGCGATCACAATTGCTGTGAAATGGTACCATTGTGTTTTAGCAACATCCAGGGCATTGAGCACTTGCAATTCCTTAGCCATAACTAGTCCTCAGCACACAAGCTCGTGCACTGTGTTGAAATTTCCTTTATCCTGAAAACTAGAACAGATTAAAAAAAAAAAAAAAAATCAAATATGTGAATCATATATGACAAAAGCATGAACATCAGAACACGTGACCCAGAAGAGTAAGCGGATGAATTGAACTCGGTCCAGTTGAAACTTTATGACTTGTGAGTTGTGTCAGTGAAACGACATAAAGGATGAGCTAAGTAACAAGACAAAAGAAGGGGCCAGATTTTTCCACAGCTGCAAATACTCATCGGGAAAGCATATGAGTTTGAACTTTGAGGGCCATACGACAAAGAAAGAAAGAAGCATGAGAAACTGGCTGAGAGCATAGGAAGTCCACGAGTCAATAAAGTGAAAACCCCAATTATGAACCTGGGATAAAATAAATTCTGATGAAGTATTAGTTGTAGCCGAAATCAGGGAACACGCGGATTACAATAAAAATTTCTTATTCTATTCTATTTCTTTTATATAGTCCTAGTTTGGGAGCAAAAGGAGGTTTCCAAAATTTTGATGTAATAAAATAATATCTTAATTTTTTTTAATTAAATTATTATTTTTTATTCGAAATAAATATATAAAATTTATTCAAATTATATTTCTTTTCATTTTTCTATTAAATTTAACACTTCAAAATTTAAACCACCTTAATATTTTAACAATCAAATTAAAAATGATCTCAGCAGTTTTAGTCAAACTAGCTTTCTTCTGGTGCATCATTGCAACAGTAAAGAAGTACGACTGCTTAATTTATAAGACATAGGTGAAAAATACCTGTTTTATGACGCTCTAAATAGTATAAATAGTAAATAAATTTTAAATTAGTTAAAATTTTGAAATGTTAGAATTGATAAAAAAATAAAAAGATAGATAATTTAAATAAATTTTTTATATTTTAATGTATTAAAATTAATAAAAATATGAAGAGAGATAATTTTATATAATTATTTTATTATGAATAAAATTTTAGATTGCTCAAAATTTTATTCCCAAACGTCATTAAAAAGATTTTTTTTCACTTAAATTAAGGAAATTATTCATGGAAAGGAAATCTGGGAAAATGGAAGATCTATACATGCAGGAAAAGCTGCTAATAGGCAGGAATAGGAACTGGAACAGATGACCTAAAGCTCTAGCAAGGAAGACGAAGGAAATGAATTAGATGACCTAATCCCCTCTGAACAAATTGAATGAAAGTTTGTGCAGAGAAAACCCAAGTTAACAAACAATAGAAAAATTATCCTTCACTCTCTCTACTACTCACAGTTTGACTTAGCCAATAGGTTGTGCTGAAGGTAGTTCAGAAATTTATCTATCAGGAATCGAAAGAGGTTGCAAAGAAGTCTCAGAGCACAAGTTTCTACAATTTTTTTCATCAACAAAACAGTAAGCAAGGGGGAGAGGAAACTCTAGAAGAACGATCAGCGATGTACAATATTGTCAAAAAAAGTTACTCCCATCCAGAAAACCAAAGAAACTATCGACTTTCTGGCACTTCAAGAAATGCTTGATTTTCGGGCAGTTCCCATTTTTGCATTTTAGGTGATTTTAAACACTAGACGTAGAAGTTCAAAAAAAAAAAAAAAGGGGGAAAAAATCAGAAGTCTGGATTTCAAACTTTTTGAACGGAAGTCTCTCTTTGTGCTCGTAATCGAAGTCACAAGCAGAAGCGGAATACAGACTGAATACAAATTTGAGGTTGGTATTCTTCAGTGACTCAGTTGTAAGATGTCCACAAACTGTAAACCCACCTGAGAAACCGACCTTTGAAACCTCAACTCCGATAACAATTTTCTTTCTCTAGTTTGTGTTTAGAAAACAAAACACGGAAAGTTCGTACGAAATCAGTGAGCAAATACCTTGCCTTTACTGCACCGGAGAGAACAGGGACCCTCTGCCTCCTCTGCCTTCTTTTTTTTTTTCACGTATAACAACACCTATTAAATGCAAGAACTATAGAGACAAAGCTAAAGGAGAACAGGAAGACCAAGAACAAAAGGAAGAAACGTTAACAAGAGGAGTGTCCTGTTCTATAACGCTAACGCTTAGGCGAGCGAGGGAGAGCAAGAGAGGGCGAGCATTCTAGAAAGAAAAGAGAGAATGCCAATGTGGGATATGGAGGGAAGGGTGGAGGGGGGATGTGTCCGTATTTTATAAGGACAACGGACCCTCTCTTTTGCACTCGTGTGTAAAACAGTACAAATAATCTGTAACTTTTTACATTAGCGTATCGCCATAATTTTACAGCTCCGGCGAGAGACAGTTGGACCGGTTTCTTATTTTTTTATTTTAAACTCTTGGATTAGTTTAATATATGTCGTGCCAAATGTCTCGAACCTACCGCTTCGCTTTCCCGATCTGGTTTCCCCTTGATTGTGTTATGTGGTTTTTTTTTTTTCCTTAACAAAAAAAAAACAGGTGTTATGCGGGTTTTGCGTATCTCTGGTGATTCATTAGACTCGGTTTGAGTTGGCAGCACCATAGATTGTACAGCTCGAGTTTCGTTTCTGTTATTATTAATGTTCTTTATGGTATATGAAGAGTTGTGCAACGCGTGCCTTGACAAGAAAACTCTATACCGTTTTGAAAATTTGCATGAATCGTTTCTATTGTTATTAATTATTTGTACATAGGAATGATACTGCATCGAACCCTCTCTAAACCTCTCTCTCTAAAACTCTCTCTGCTTCACCAAAAAACCTAATGTCTCCACAGCAGAGGGGGAGCTCCAGCTCCCTCATCCCCCCTCCTCCTTTTTCCCTTTCCCATCCTCCCTCTTCCCTCTCCTCTCTCCTTCACTCTGGTTTAGTTGACCAGTGTTGTTGGTTGGTTTTTTGGTTTCTTTGCAGGTGTTTTCCAAGCAGCGTACGACAGTTTCCACTCTATTTCGTCGAGCACGCGCCTCGTGGTTGATCTTAGCAGGCCACAATCTACGTAGCCCATCATCTCCGGCGCGCAAATGACAGAGCATGCTGATTCACTGAAAGGATCCTAAGTAAAGACCATGGCCTACACGGCCACGACTGGGAGGATAAGTTGCGAGACGCGGCCCCAGTGACACCCATGGGGGCTCCTGATATGCCCACAGCGCGCGCGGCCGAAGCACATGACACGCCCATAGCGCGCGCGGCCGAAGCACTACAGCCATGCCATGGCATCAGCGCGCGCGCGCGCAAGCGAGGAGCACTAGCATCCTTGACAAACCATGACAGCCCAGCAATGCCCATGCTTGGCAGACCTGCCAACCAGTTGCAAACATGCCATGGTAAGCCCATGGCCAGCACCAAGACTTACCTTGACATAGTGCCACAGCAAGACTTTGGCCACCAGCCAAGCCAACCAGTAGCAGATGATCAAGAGTGGCTACCACAACAGCCACCTCCAGCGGCGGAGCACCACCACTCTTAGCGATGACCGAGCGGGATGTAACGAGCATGACCTGGGGATTCGGAGGAGCATCACCACCTATGGAGGAGAATGGTGGCGGTGCCACCGTGTAGGGCGGCGGACGACGGCGAGATCAAGTGCATTATGGAAATATATTCAGAGATTGATTTCCTTGTGGTGAGTGATTGAATAAATCATATCTTCTAGATTTAAGATATTTCTCCTAAACTCTAGAAGATTAGTTTCCTTTTCAGTTAAGTTGTTTTAGGCATGTATCGTCAAATCTCTTTGATTCTAGGAATTATTTTCTTAGAATTTTGAAGATTTGATTTAGATTTGATTTGATTGGGTTGGTAGGATTTTGTAAGCTCCTGAGGATGCCTATATAAGCAACCCTCAGGAGCATTAGTATTTTCATTCAGAGAGTTGTGTTTGTAAGCTTAGAGAGCTTGAGAGTGTTGGCCAGGCATAGGCACGTTTATGCCAGTAGACTTGGGGGCTAATAACCTCTTAAGTTTGGGCGTGCTTGGGCTAATAACCTTAGTACGAGTGTTCTTGTGGTTCGAAGGACTAACAATCCTTAGACCACGTTTTTCGTAATAACAGTGAGGAATTCTTTATTTCTTGTGTGTTAGATCCTATTTGCCACGCTCGTGTGTTACTGGAAACGGTTCGGGAGGATCGGTTGTGGTGTTAGAGTGGATCGCGCGGAGGAGTTGGTGATTGTTTTGGAGTCCTTGATCGGGGACCCTAACATTCACACGCCCCACGCCGTTCACTTTGGGCGCACGTACAACCTCCTCTACCCCCAACCACTTACCTCTCTTCCCAAGATTGGCCTTTGTGGCTTCTGTCCTCCCTTTTACATCGTGGATCTCCTTTGACCACCACCACGCACCGCCTTTGCTGCCAACCTCTTCTGGTCACGTTCTGGTCAGATTTTTTCATGGACCTTTCCATGGCCTATGTTAAGCTTTTGCCCGTTTGGGCTTGCCTCTCTGTTTAAGGCATGTTTAAGTTTTTTTGTGTATTTCTTTGTTCCTTGTAATTACAGCTGGATTTGCTTAATTAGTGCTCTAAAGGAGCAAGATCGATGACAATGTCGTCTTTCCTTCAGCGGCAGTTGCCACTGCCTTGTGTGATGAGTTTTTTCTTTCAATGGGCTTTCGGGCTCATTTTCTACAGGTCTTCCCGTGTTTCTTGGGACCCTCGTGTCTTCTCACTTTGGATCTTGTGCCCGCCACAGCCGAGGACCTTGTATCCTCTATTTAAGGCTTCAGCCCTCTAAACTCGCTGCTGGCCATTTGAGTCATTTTTATGTAATTTCTAGACTATAATTTTCTTTATGTTTTCAATATATAAAATTAGTCATTTCATAAAATAAAATAAAAAATTATTTGTACATAGGAATTATGATACACATATTCTGTCATCGCTCTTCATATTAAACCATTCCAATTAAATATAAAAATGAAGAATATCCTTTTTTTTTTTTTTTTTTTTTTTGGGGGGAGCTAGTTGAGCTTTTAGATTTAATTGAGACATTCCTTAATTCGCGTGACATTTTGACACCTAAAGTCGGAAAATGTAAAGGCCCATTACTAAAGCCCAGTAACCTTACTGCTTGTTGGTATTTGAACGAACATGGATGCTTTTTGTGATCATTTGGCTGCCTAATTCGCCGGATATGCCTGCTCACCCCGGCCCTTTCTCTCCTTGCTTTCTATACCTCTGTCAGTTAATGTGGCAGCGTTGTGATCCGCAAAATTTTCTATGGTCGAGTGAAGAGTCGAGAAGAGCAAAACCACCGCCCATTGTCGCTGTCCAACAATGGTAATCACGAACAAATGGTATGCAATTTGATCATTATTAATCGTTTTCAAGCTGAGCATAATCAAGGAATTGACGTCTTCGAGTTGCCGAGTCTTTTGCTACCATCCAAAACTTTGAAAATTTGCATCTCTAGTTAATTATATTTTATTCCTCACTTAACGTAAATTAATATGCTGATTAGTTGAACTGTTTACCTTTTTTTTTTCATTATAAAATTGTAGAGCCAAGGAATGGACCCCACCTAACAAGTGTCAGATGGAGGGAGCCCACGCGTCTTGAACTTTCGTCACTAAAGTCCAAAGTCAACGAGTCGTCTGGGATATAAATTGCTGACTTTAAGGGAAAAGGAACAAAAGGCAGCCGAATAAACTGTTTCTGGACCGATGTGTGACCCATACTTTTGCAATTCTTTGTCGGCCCACATACTTATTGGCCCATGCTCTTTTTTAATTCTGCAGTATGAAAAAAAGAAGAAGATATGAATTCAGTCTTTCGAGGGCAGGTTGGTGGATGGGTGGGTTTAGCGATCAGTTTATTTTTTTTGGGAGTAAACATGATCGATGTCTGGATCACTTTACATGTAATTCGGTTAATCTTGAGACCTAGATAGTATCTTATTCCATACAAATTGTATAATTATCAGGTCAAAGATCTTAAAAGTGACCCTAAAGAGTTAGTAGCATTTGTGAGATTTTTTAACTTAGAACCATATAAGAGGTAATAAATCACCATGATTCAAGCCTTAACTACTAGGCCAATCCTTGAGGTTGAGATCAAATCATTCTTTCTACAATGGTGTATATTGGAAATTCCAGATCACAACTATTTCACTTATTTACTTATTTTTTTCCTGATTAGGGCAGGTTGGTGGGTTTGGTTTATATCCTCAACAAAAATGCAAATAATTTTATTAACATGGCATTTGAGTAAGACAAATTAATCGCATTAGTTTTCGACATAAAACCTAAAAAGCATTAGTTTGGGATAATTTTCAACAGATAGCCTTCAGTTTCTGGAACAACATGTTAAGCTTGAAATTAGAGACACCGCAGGAACGTCAAAAAATAAGATGCCTACAATTTTACATTTAATTTTTGACAGAGACGAATCAACCTAGCTAATAAACCGCATTTTTTTTTCTTTCTTAAATTTGAAATTTCCGTCTAATTACTCTCTTGATTCTGAAGTAAAGGATGTTAGACTCCCGATTCTGAAGTAAAGGATTAAATATTTTCAGAAGACGTTAAAATGAAGAAATTTTAGCGAACACAACTCAAGTCCTCAGACCTATATATCACTGAACACAAGTTGCATCTTCGAGGCACTCTCCGTTGGGTACGGATTCAATCTTAAGTGACTAACTAGATACTATTGAGTTAGTCTAGACCACTTTAAAGTAGTGATAGTGCATAATTGACTAATCCTACTGATGGATATCTTCGCATGAGGTTTGACGTTGCCGTTCGGTCCTCTTTTTCTGAGTGCAGCAACTCTCTTCCATTCCACTGGTGATTGTTTAAAGGGTTGGACTCAACGATCCAATTGCACTGATCCAATTGCATTGAAATATAGTTGTTAGTAAATAATTTTTTATTATCTTTAGTTTTAAAAATTTTCAGATACAACTGTAACAGGTATGGAAAATAAATAGTATTCTACATGCAATAAAAATTTTAAAAACAATCTATTTCTTTTATTAGATTAAGTATTTCAAGTGGAGTATTAATTTCTAACTTCTTTTAAAACTTTTAATTTCGAAAATAAATTAATTTTTTATTAGATTAATTAGACATTGGTGTGCAAAAATGAGTTAGAATTTAATTGTTTGAAAACTGAAGTTGATAGTGACATTATTTTGAAGAGACGTTGATAGTCTTAGTTTTTAGGATGAATTTTTTATTTTCAATTTTAATTTTATAAACTAATTTTTAAATATTCCTATTTTGTAGTCCTTTCATTAAGTTTTATCTGAAAAATTTTAGGCTTTTGTTTTTCCTCTTGATTTTAATTTTACTATAATATATGGTCTTCATAATTAAAAAATTTTAATTTTACTATAATATAGGACCTAATCAAGGGGCCTTAAGTGATTGCCTCAACTGCCTACCCCTTTCAGCTGCCCCTGAATACTTGATATTGGAGTATAGCACAAGCTAGCGTCCTAACTTGGTCGTGAAAATAATCTATAAAGTTTGATTATACGGCAGTAAGAACTGATCTGATGCATCATGAACTTTTGTCTCTGGCCTCCACTTCCTCTATTATCAGCACCGTGTCAAGAGTTTCGGCGGAATGAATTGGCCACGAACAAAGTCGTTGAACTTAACATGGTCCTATCATGACCGTAATATTCGAGAATTAACACGTTGGCATAACGACTCTTCTTGTAGTTTGAGCCATTGTTATTGGAACGGCGTCAAACCTCGCATGCTTTTAATTGTGACACTATGGGAAACCACTCGATGTGTTGCAATGATGTCATTTTCTTCATTTTGTCCTAAAGTTGGGACTTTCCTTCCTTGGTTTTATGCCAAAAATCCAAAATCGTGTTCCATGGCAAAAATATTCTCTCAGTAAACAATGAGAAACAGTATCACGGAAAGCTACGACATAATTCTTGATAACATATTTGATTCTCATATGGAAATATGGGATCTGCACTTTTGCTTTTTGAAATTGAGGTGTAACGAAATAGAGAAGGAAAGAATGACTGTCTATTTCTTGATTCTCGACATCACAAAAAAGAAGAAATTAATTAACAAATTAACTTCTTCTCGTTCTTCATAGAAATTAAAAACCAGTACCATAACTCAATTATCTCGATCGAGTATGAAATTAATAAGTTTAATTAATACTAAGCCTTTACACTGACTACAAACTTTATTTCTAAGGACAGGATCACTAGAATATCATAAAGAAATAAAGCAATGCTTAAAAGTATAATTAGAAGACTCTAAGAAAAGATCAAAATAAAACTCGCAATTACAATGTGACTTCAAAAAAAAATAAATCATATTCTAAGAACTCATGAATATAGAAAACCGAATTTATAAAAGCACTAGTACTACAATTGCTTGAAAAATTCCTGTAAAAGAAAAGAGAACTTAATGACATCTTGTCCTAGGCTAGTAGGCTATAAAGAATATTATAAAAAAAGTCACCAGGAGATATTTAGGCTACTGTGTAAAAGAAAGGAAAAATTATTCAAATAGTCCATGTGGTCCACTTCGTGACAAATTAGTTCCTGCAGTTTCAATTTGAACAAATTGATCCTTGTGGTTATAATGCACCGTGACCACTAAAAAAAACGCTGATGTATCCAATTTTTAACACGTAGACAATGCTGAACTGACAATTTTCACACGTGGAATGCCAAGTTATCCAAATTTTTTTTTTTAAAAAGAAAAAACTTACCCGATGTAAAAAATAATTTTACCCCCAAATCACACAACCTTCACAGCTTCACCTCCCCTTCACCGCCCTAATTCATCAGCGATTTATGGCTGCCCTTCTTTTCCCATTTAAGCTCTCGTTCTTGGCCATGTCCCTTTGATTCTTTCCTCCGGTGAGAATCCAGTCTCTCCTCACATCTTTCATCTTAATTTTTTCTGAGAGATTTTGGCGCCCCGAAGTTTTCCATAACACCCGTCATGCTATTGAGACCTTGAATGATTAAGGAAGCCAGGAGTTTAAAGAAATTTGTTTTATTTGTTCTAGAATCGTTGGGATTAAAATTCCTCGGTTTGTTTAGTTTTCATTTTAAAAATTTCTTCAAAATTTGTATTGAATGGATTTGTTCAAAATTTGATCATTGAAGAGCTATCTTGAATTTGTAAATTTTGATGGATTTGTCTTACGTTTCAAAATCTTTTTGTAAATTTCAAGTTTTAAGGCAACAAGAAACCCAAGTTTCGTGTGGATTCTTAAGTTATCTGAGCAACGTCTCTTGCTAGTTGAAGAAACTGAACAAATAAGCTTTTTGTAGAAATGAAACAAAACATTTATAAGTAAGACAAAATAAAAAGGAAACCACACAAACTTCACAAACACACTTCACTCTTTTTTTATTTTTTAACACTTTTCTAGCCTTCACGTCATGCACATTGACACACTCAATTCTTTCACTTTTTTTTTTTTTACTTTCTTCACTCTTACTTGCACTTTTTGCAAGTATGGGGAGAGAGGGAAGGGGGAAGACAACGATGGCTAAGGGAGGCACGAGCAAGGGAGTTATAGAGGTCAACCCACACATCTTTCAAAAGGGCCTATCTTTCTTCACTCTTACTACTACACAATTCACACACCTTTTCAATTCACTTTTTTACACTTAGGTTGTGTTTGAGTGTTACAATTTTAGGGAGTTTAAAATTTTAGAATATTAAAATTGGTGAAAAAGTGAAGAGAGAGATGATTTAAATGAATTTTTTTATATTTATTATAGTAAAAAGTAATGATTTGACGGAGGGAGAGAGAGATTATATTGTAATTATTTTATTATGTTAAAATTTTGAAAGGCTTAAAATTTTAGCAAACAAACACACCATACACTCAAGCTACTGACTTCCTATTTCCAAGTCGGCTATAGAGAAAATTCTGTCCACTCGTTAAGTCGGCTAGTTGTAAATTCTTGGCCCTTCTAGTAAATTCTACCATTATCTCCTTTTCACAAAAAAATCGAATTCTTCTAATTTTTTCTAGACTTACCGTCTCTTTTAAATAAGTGCTGATATTAACACTCCCCCTCAGCACTTATTTATTTATCTCTTATGGTCATGCCAAGCTGCTCTTGAAACTCCATAAATTTTGAAGAATTTAGGCTTTTTGTGAAAATGTCTGCAACTTAGTCTTCTGTCTTAATTGGCTTCATTGCTATTTCTCCATGCAGCACCTTTTCTCTGATAAAGTGATGGTGGACTTCCACATGTTTAGTTCGTGCATGAAATACTGGATTTTCTGCTAACTGTATGGCTGACTGATTATCATAGTAGAGCGGCACTGGGTAGTCTATTTGCTGATTCAAGTCCTTCATTAATTGCATTAACCACGTACTTTCTTGAACTGCCATTGTTGCTGCTCTATATTCTGCTTTAGTCGTTGAGAGTGATATTATTTGGCTGTATCACAATCTCCCGCGTAATCGGCGTCACAATATCCAGTCATTGTAATTTCTCCCTCTTTCTTGTATAACAAGCCAAGATTAGTTGTTCCTTTTATGTATCTCAATATACGCCTGATCGCTTCCAAGTGTGGCTTCTTTGAATTTTGCATAAATCGACTTGCCACTCCAACTGTGAACGAGATGTCAGGCCTTGTCAAAGTTAGATAGATTAGACTTCCAACCAATTGACGATACATTGTAGTATCTGTCAAGTCTTTTCCCTCATTGGCACAGAGCTCGGCGTTGGTCTCCATAGGGGTAGAAATTGGTTTGTACTCGAGTACACCGAACTTTTACAAAAGATTTCTAACATATTTCTTCTGGCATAAGAAAAGCCTTTTTTCAGTCTGCTCCAACTCGAGCCCAAAAAGTGTCGTAATTCTCTAAGCTCCTTCATTTGGAAACACACTGATAGATATTTTCGTATTTGTCGGATTTCTTCTTTATCATCTCCTGTAATTATAAGATCATCCATATATACTAGCACTACAGCTAGTTTTCTGTCACGTACCTTTACAAACAGACTTGAGTTTGACGGTGCTGCTTTATAACTACTCTGCAGCAAGAATCCTCCAATTTTTCCATACCATGCATATGATGCTTGCTTGAGTCCATACAAAGCTTTCTTTAACTTACAGACATACTTCGGTTGGGCATTATCTTCAAACCCCTGTGGCTGCTCCATGTATATTTCTGGATCAAGCTCTCTACGAAGGAAAGCATTCTTCACATCCACCTGCCATAATTTTCATTGTCACGCCCCGAACGCTAGCTCAGCGAGGCTAATGACAGCCGCGAGCATTCCCAACAAGGAACACTCCAGCGTACTTACTAAATTTTTTTTTTTTACTGCTTTATATCGCTAGCGATTAACGTGCATACGAAACATTAGAACCTATTTCTAACATTTGCATCTCGATCAACAACTTGGAGTAATTACAACACAGTCTCAAAATACCAATCGGTTAAAAAAACCTTAAACTTTACTAGGCCAAATAACCCATGACCACCACACAACGGAGGCTCATGTCGGCTCTTCAAAAAATTATATCTAATCCTTTAATGAAACAACAAAAAGGGAAGAAGGAAGAAGACATCCTCGTCGGTCCCTCTTCTAGATTTCCCCACCTGAAATGTTGTCTGGAATGGTACAATTTAAAACTGTGAGTCGAAAGACTCAGTAAGGGTTGATATGCAATAAATAATGCATTAAATCATGAATGTATATTGATGCTTGATCATACTTTCTTGTTGGACTTTCTTGACCCATCCATTCTCATTCGTTCGGTACCCTTTGGGAGGTGGCTAGTGCCCCCTTAGGGAACCTTCTTGCAAGCATCCTTCGATCACATTCTCTCATGGGTGCGGAATCATCCATTCGGAGTGGATGTCCTATCTTATTGGTACGGTACTTACCATCTTATTTAGCCCTTTAACTTGACTTGTGATAACATACTTATCATTTTTCATTTGCACAAAGAAACTTATGCAAATGCTCATGTCATGTCATGCTTGATAATGATGATAATGAGAAATCATAATACTCCTCATGCTTTCATTTGCAAAAAACTTTCTTTTTCATTCAAGAAAATCATGCAAATGCTCGTGTCATGCCATGCTTGATATGCTTATTCATAAATACTTTTCATGCTGTGTATCATTCCAGTTTTTCGAAAAAACGTAAGTTTCTACTTACAAATTCCACTTACCTCCGTCCACTTGAGCGAATGGCAGCACCTTGCCTACAATTGATTCATACTAAAGTTATTCATAGGCTTACTAAATGTATAGAGTAGTCACTCAATTATTCACAACTCATCATACAAAATCACCACCCATATTGTTTGACTTATCAATGGTGACCCTATAATGCAAATGTTCTTCTAAGGATGCCGAAGCCATAAGAATTGGATTCTAAACTGATCCTTACACAAATTTTCATAACATATCAAAATTCCAAGAAATTTGAAGCTCATTTGCTACTCAAAACCTTCACCCGAAAATACAAGCTGCTGAGGACGTCCAAGCGGGCAGCCCCGACGTCTCCAACTTAAAAATTCATAACTTCAAAATCATGGCTCCAAATTACATGAAATTTATTCTGAAAGATTCAGCTCTCATAGGTCAAGATTGGGGGTAAAATTCACAACAGCAGGATTTACTATACATTTTCACAAACACTTCTTATCAGGCGAAAATCCTACAACAACGCTGTCGCTGATTCCAGCTCGGCCCTCCATTTTCAAAATACTACAACTCATTCATTTTACCTCTAAATCACACGAAATTTATCTTAAAATGTTTCTCTTCCTTAAACTTAAAATTCAAGACCAACCTCGTAAAATTTGGACTTAAAATGATCCCTCAAAAGGTATCCGAAATGAGCTAACATTCCGGACGTGCAAGGCTGCTGGCAGCTTGACGTCCGGGCCTTGAACAACGCATATCTCACTCGATAGTTATCGGAATCATCCAAGGTATGGCTTAAAATCTTCCTATTTCCTAGGCCTAAGAACTAGGATCCTCTTAAGATCAAGGATAAGCACAAGTGCATCAGAACACACTCCAAATTCGAGCCTTGAAAGCTGCAGAGATTAAATTTCAGCAACAACAATGATCTTCTCAACCTTCCAAACCTCCAACAACCAAAACCCTAATCTCTTCATGTCACAACCAACATCCAAGGCTAATTTAACATTCCATAACAGCAACCATTCTCTCACATTCTTCCCATTTTACAACTCCAATTCAAAGTTTACAACAAAAATCATGATTCCATCTTCATCAAGCTAAAACTATTGCATTTACCCATATCTTTTGGGCTTTATATCAAACACCTAGGGTGCATTATTGATCCTCTTGCATATTTTTTTCAGATCTGAACATATATCTAACACTTAGGGCTTGGTGGTTCTCAACAAGACTAACATACATAAACCTAATACATCAAACCAATAAATTCGGCCATACATGCTCAAAATAGATTTCAATCCTCTCTTAGGCCTTTTATCAAACACTTAGAGCACATAAACGATTTCTCTTGAACCCTCATTTCAGATCTAGCCATATTTCCCCATGTTTTCATGTAAGATCTATACTACCCTTAAATACTTGCAAGATCTACACTACACACCCATGAACACAAGGAGAAAACAACCTAGACAACTACCATCAAAACAACAACCAACCATCAAAAGAAAACAAGAAGAAAATGGGAGAGATGGGGTAGTGTTTTTCGGCCAGCAGAAAGGGCCGGATTTACCTTTGTTTTTCTCCTCTTTCTCCTTCTCCTTCTTCTCTCCTTTTCTTCTTCTTCTTCTTCTTCTTCTTCTTCTTCTTCTTCTTCTTCTTCCCTTCTCGGGTTGGGTGTCTTAGGACAAGTGAAAGGTGCGGTTTTTAGGGCAAGGGGAAATGAAAAATGCGGCAAGAGAGGGGGGGAAAGGGTGTTAGGCGTGAATTTGCTTTGGGGGGGAAAAGACAAGGCTACCCCCTCTCCCTTCTTCCCCTCCTTCACGTGATTTCCCTCCTCTTTCACTTTTTTTTTTTTCCTTTTATTTCCAGCTACCATATAAATTTCCCAATCATGTCTTCCCATTTTAAACCCTAAGTCTCACACATTTTCAAGGTTAAAGCCCTAATTAAATTCTTTTAAAGCCCTAATTAAATTCTTCCAAATATTGTAACTTAGGGACATATTCCATTAATTAAAATAATTAGCCTAATTAATCTCAATTACTCAAACTTTAACAATTGCAAATAATATAACATTTAAATCCTAGCTTAAAACTCATAAAAACGCTAGGGGAAAATTCCACCTAGACATAACTTTAGATTAATCTCCCCATACATGCCTCTCTCGAAAATTAGAGTAATAATAATAATTAGAGCAATACAAACTTAGGGAGTCATAATTCTTTAAAATGATAGAAATAAGGTTGGGGTCTCACATCCATGATTTACTAGCTGCCAAGGCTAGATAAACACAGACTGTTGTGATTTTTGCCATGAGACTGAAAGTTTCATCATAGTCCAACCCATACTGTTGAGAGAATCCTCGAGCTGCCAACCACGCCTTATATCGCTCAACCGATCCATCTAGTTGAGTCTTCACCTTGTAAACCCATCGACAAGAAATGAGTTTAACATCCTTGGACTTTAGCACTAAGTCCCAAGTTTGGTTCACTTTTAGAGTAGTGAACTCTTCTTTCATGGCTTCTTTCCATCTAGCATTTCGACACGCTTCTTTGTATGTGGTAGGTTCTTTACTAATCTCTTCAGTAAGGGCTACATTGGCATACCTTGGATTAGGCTTTCATTGTCTGTTTGACCTTCTGAGCTGTAGTTGTGGTATGCTTCTTCTTTCTCATCTTCTGGTGTTCTATGCTCACCAGTTTACTATGGAGTTTCTTCTCTTTCATGTCTACTAAACAATTCTAGCTCTCTTTCTATTTCGCTGATCAGATGTATAGGTTCCTCTTTTGCTTGAGGTTCGGTCTGTATTTTATCCTTTGGCTCCCTTAGTATGTCTTGCATCTTGTCTTCAATTTCTTTAGAGTTGGGCAGAATGGCTGCCTGAGGTGACCACCAGGAGGAACCTTCATCGAACACAACGTTCCTCGAAACATAACAGCGGCCAGTGGTTAGATCACAACATCTCCATCCTTTTCTTTTGTTATCATAGCCCACAAAGATGCATCGTATCGCTTTTTTATTAAACTTGCTCCGAATATGATCAGGCACAAATACATAGCAAACACATCCGAACACCTTAAAGTGACTTACAGTAGGCTTGATATTCCATAACTTTTAGAATGGTGAGATGAACCCTAACCTTGCTTGGGGTAGCCGATTGATTACTTGAGCTGTAGTTCTCATGCATTCTACTCAGAATAGGCTTGGCACATTCTTGCCATGTTACATGCTTCGACAAATCTCTGCAAGATGCCGATTCTATCTTTCTGTTACTCCATTTTGTTGTGGCGTGTTTGGACATGTTAGCTGCCTACGTATTTTACTTTGCTTCAGATAATCGTTGAACTCATTAGACATGTATGCTCCCTCATTATTTGTGTGTAAGCACTGGATCTTTCTTCCAATCTTGCCTTCAACAGATTCTTCAAACTTTTTGAACTTGGAAAGGGTCTATAATATTTCTTTTATAAAGTAGATCCACACGTACCTTGAAAAGTCATCAATAAAAGTTACCATGTACCTGTAGCTGCTAATCGATGCATTTTTTACTTGACCAAACACGTCCGAGTGCACCAGCTCCAATGGTATTCGTGCTCTATATTTAGACTCATTGTATGGTAGTTGTGTGCTTTGCTGTATTGGCATCCTACACAAACTATATCTCCCTGAACTTTAAGTTGAGGAAGTCCTTTAAGGAGAGACTTATTCATTATGACTTTTAGCTTATGATAGTTGACATGTCGTAACCGTGCATGCCACAAGTCTACCGTACCATTCTTTCTAGTTTTATCTATGTATGTAGACTCCACTGACATTACGTAGATAGCTTCTAACTTTCGCCCTTCAAGGATAGGAAAAATACTAGACTTCAAGCTTTTGTAGACTTTGACATCTTGAAGGCCAAAGACAACGTAGTTACCTGAGGCTGTCAGCTGTGATACTAATAATACATTCTTTTTCATCCCAGGCACATGATAGACATTCTGTAGCTGCACCTCATATGGATTATGGCGTGGCACGATCATCGTACTACCAATGTGAGTGATTGGTAGTCTAGAGTTGTTGGCTGTTACTACAACTCTACCTCCTTTGTATTCTGTTGTGTCGGACAGCTTCTCCTTATCACCGGTCATATTATTGGAACATCTCGAGTCAACAATCCAATCATTCTTATAATCAACTGCTCCAGCCTTACTTATCGTGAGAGCCATTTCTTCCAAATTTGCTGAGGCGAACGACGCATGGAAGTCCCACTCTCCTTCACTGTCATAGGAGCTTTGCTAGTCATTTGACGTCACTAGGTTACCTTTTGCCGATCGTTTCTTTAATTGACAATCTTGAGCAAAGTGTCCCTTCTTGCCCCAGTTAAAACATGTATTGTTCTGCTGTTGAAAATTTTTGGAAAAACTCCTTTCTCTATCTTGACTTAAAGCCTCTTGCGATTGAGAGTTTCTCAAATGCTGACTTTTCTCCTTTTCTTCTTTCTTCATGTTGGAGCCTCTCTGACCTTAGTATTGACCTCTTCTGCTACTATACAATGCCTCCTCTTCATTCTTTATTGAAACCCCAGCTAATTGTTTTGCTAAGGTTTCTTAATTAGCCAATAAATTCTCCAGCTCCTCCAAGGAAGGTTGAGTTGGCCAACCTTGGTTAGCAGTAATAAATCCACGATATTTGGGTCTCAATCAGTGGATAATAATTCTTCTTATACTTTGCTTATTAATTTTTGCAGAAGAATCTAATTCAGATATTTCGCGGCAAAGAGACTTTACCTTAGTGAAGTATTGATTAATTGGGAGTTCCCGTTGCATAGTTGTCATTAATCCACTTTCGAGTAATTGTAGCTGCATATCATTCTTTCTTGAGAAGCGAGTTGCCAATGTGTCCCATGCATCCTTTGGTGTGATGGCGTGCCGAATGTACTCCAACATTTATTTCTCTACGGTCGTCTTGATCTCAAACATGACTTTTCCAGCCTTAATTCGCCACTTCTGGAGTGCCTCGGCATTCTCTGCAGGGGTGGCGTGAAATCATTATCTCCAACGATCTCCCAGAGATCTTGGCCTTGTAAATACAATTCCATGAACGTCTGCCACGTAAAGTAATTTTGATTGTTTAGCTTCTTGACTGCGCCGGTGTATTGAAGATCCGCCATCGTGACTTGGTGTCGTCCAATGTACTCCCAAGGAAGCTTAGTCCCGAACTAACAAGCTTCATAATTCTAGATTGTGCACGAGCAATACAATCTTCCAAAGCGACGCCTAAAAAATAGCAGCGAACAACACTCCAACACGATCACAAAGGGCTTGTTTGGTTGTGGGTTCAAGTCCTGGTTCAGGGTCCAGGTTCTGGTCATGGTTCTGTGAGTTGGACCAAGCTCAACTCACGTCTTCTATCGCGTACCTGCCACAATTCTCTCACATGACACGCTTAGACTCTCACCCGAAGTCCTCATTTAATGTGCGGGCAGGGTCTATTAAGCTTAGATGACACGTCACTTGTTCTGCCCATTGTCTGATACGTCATATCATCTTTTTCTAGTACTTTTTGTTGTAAGTGATGTATGAAGGAATTAATGACAGCCCACTTCTTCGTTTTCTTTCTTATGTCTTTCTTTTCCGTTTTTTATATGTTGTCTTTCTTCTGTTATATTATTTTTTTTGTTTTCTTTTGGGCCTTCTTCTTCTGTAGCTCATCCACTTCTTCTCTCGACATGTCTCTGTTCTCTCTTCTTTTTCTCTTCCTATCTTCCCTTAGTCTGTTATGGAGAAAGTGACGTAAAGTCAAATAATAGGAGACTATGGGATATTGTTTGCATTCAACTCTGTCAAGGAACTTACACATCATTGAAAGACTGTGAAAGTGGTGAAGAAATTCATCACAACTCATCCAAATGTGAGACGTTAGAAATTGAATGAACAAAATGACAAAAAATCACTGTATGTGAGATGTCAGTGAGCATCTTTGCTTTATTAACAGAATACACATATTCCATTTCTATTCTTTTTCTATCCTTTTGCTTATAAAGTTATTTCCATTTCCATTCGAGACAGCAAAGAACATTGCAACTGCTCAAAACCAAATGTTGACCGAGTAGAGAGAGATAGAGAGATTTTCGTGCAATGGCTAACCTGGTCCACGGGAAGCCACTAAGGAATATATCAGAGGTGTTCAAGGAGCTCGTTGCCACTGTTGATTCCCAAACTACAGACGTAGAGGTCGCGTCATTCTCCCGGGCGTGCTCTCTCCTCTCGCCTCTCATCGACTCCTTGGGAATCGCCTTCAAGTTTGCGGAGATGGACTACGCCGACAAGGTACCCGTACACCTCGCCCAATCTCGTTCAACCCTTCTTGGTTCCAGAGAAATCGCCAATCCACGTGCAGTATTGAATTAACATGTTTAAAAACCTTCGATTTCTCGTGGTGATCGTATGGACTTATGGCAAGAGGCATGAAAGAGACGACAAAGAATAGCAGAACAATAGTCTTCAACCTACCGTGAGTGTGCGTTTGAACCTTGCGCGGGGAGCGCACAAATGCCCACTGTCCCATTCTGGGAAGTGGGCATCTTGCTCACCCGCGTGGGACCTCGAGCGGGGCTCGCGTGACTGCCCACTTCGCATGTACCCTGAGCGTAACTTGCCTTCTTTGCCTCGTACAAAGTTGCTTGAAATTTATAGGAAAATTGGGGTTCGCACTATATCTGAATCTGTGGAGAGGGAAAAAGCATCCGTGGTAGACATTGCTAAACTCAATCAGGTGAATCTAAAGGAGATTCTGATTAAGAAAGGGCTGGTTAGGCTCATCCTTGGTTTTCTAGCTGATCCTATGATGAAGATGGAAGCCGAGAGGAGGCATGAAGCTGTCCGTGGACTTCTTGATATGAAAATCTTGGCGACAAATGAACCCCTTCATATAAACTATAGTTTATCACTGACTTCAAGGGAAATCGTGAAGGTGAAATCATGCAGAACGATACGTTGGAATAGAGAGGCGTCAAAGTTTTTTGCAGTGAAGTTGGACAGGTTTTGTGGATATAAGAATATCATCGGGTATGCTACCTATTTTTCTTAAGCAATTTTGAAGGGCTTGCTATAGGAGAACAACGATTATATTGGTGCACTCTCTGAACTGATTAAGTTGGGCTTCATGGTGGAAGCAGTGGAATTTCTAATGAAGTCCAAGAACTTACAGATTTTCATGGAGGACGAGGATTTCGTTGCTTCTTCCTTTCCTTCTGAGTAGGTATATGACATAAGTAGTTTACCATCTCTAAGTGCCTTCTTTCACTCATTTCCCTGCGTGCTTCTAAATGTGTTTTGGCATAAATATGAAGAAGGAATCAGTTGTATTAATGCTGATTCTATTGGTCTGTCTTAAACAGTAAAGTTTATTTTGTGTGGAATCTGTACAGAGAAGATGTGGGTCGCTGGAGAGTTACTAGGGAAGAAGGTGGCAAGAGGATGACGCTGGGTATTAAAGAGGCAGTGGGAGAAGGAGACTTTGAAATAAATAAGCATTTAGGTTGGCAGCCATAGACGGCAGGGCAGTGAGAGTGGAACAACAAGAGGGAGTTCGGATTGTAGCTTCCTGTCAAATAGTAATGACAAAAAGACACTTGAAGAAATTTGTCTCGATATCCTGTAAGACGTTCAGAGAGCAGATTTCAATGCACGGATTTTTTCTGAGTAGCAGGTAGACTTTGGATAACTTTTTGAGAAGGCTATGTTAATTAGCATGTGACACGTGAGTGTGTCGCAGTAACCTTAAACCAAGCTAAACGTTGGTTCTGGTTATTGGGTTCAACTCCTAGTTTGAACCCATAACCAAAACCTGAACCCACAACCAAATAAGCCCAAAGAGCCCAGCTCTCATTATAAAATTGTTGAAGAAACTGAACGAATAAACTTTTTATAGAAATGAAACAAAACTTTTACAAGTAAGACAAAATAGAAGGGACCACACAAACTTCACAAACACACTTCACTCCTTTTTTTTTTTACACTTTTCTAGCCTTCACGTCACTCACACTGACACACACTCACTCACTCACTCACTTATTTCACTTTTTCTTTTACTTTCTTCACTTTTTTTTTTCTTCACTGTTGCTTGCACTCTTACCACTACACGACTCACACACCTTTTCAATTCACTTTTCTACGCTTCTACACTCAAGCTACTGACTTCTTATTTATAGGAGACTAAGGGCATGTTCGTGTTCAACTTTTTCCTAAGATTCAAATCCATTAATAAAATTATCACCAAACATCTTAAGAATTCAAACACAAACACCAATACATTTATCTCTAACAACTTTTTTTAAATTCTAACCAGCTTTAACAACTCACAAATAAAATTTTTAAAAAATTAAATCTATCTTCTTGATCAAGTCTCACTTTACACAAACACCTATAAAATACTATTCAACAAAATTCATAATTTTTTTAAAATCCTACGATTTTTACAACACGAACATGCCCTAAGTCGGCTAGAGAAAATTATGTCCACTCGTTAAGTCGGCAAGTTGTAAATTCTTTGCCCTCCTAGTAAATTCTGCCATTATCTCCTTTTCACCAAAAAAACCGGATTCTTCTAAATTTTTCTAAACTTATCGTCTCTTTTAAATAAGTGTTGATATTAACATTGCTGATGTTGCTCTGAGATCGATTCGCAAAGAGGCAGTGAATCGAATCCGAGCAGGACCATGCTCTACCAAAATTTTCCTAATATATCTAACTGTCGCCGGTTCTGTGATTCCCATGCGTGTGTTGGAGTCCGATTCCATAGCGTCAGTGAAGCTTAGAATTCAGGGCATTCGTGCAATTTTTTATTTTTTTTAAACTTTGGGTAACTTGACATTTCACGTCTGAAAATTGTCAGCTCAGTATCGTCCACGTGTTAAAAATTGGACACGTCAACGTATTTCGATAGTGAAGGATTTTCGCACATTCTCCGATTCTCTACGCAAACTGGTCTACGGTTCTGCCTACAAAATTTCCTGAGGTGTATATGGTGCTCTCATCAAAGAGCAGCAGGATAGATGAGGTAAAATCGAGATCTAACAGAAGGAAATAAAATAAATTAATCGAGCAAAAGAGAAAATCTACCAAGCTATTGAATGAAAAGTTTAAATTCCACCGACGTGGCTCCTAAACGAGCAGGTTATCTGTAATTTGATGCAATGGAGCAATTTTCTCCCCAAAAAAATGACGATTAATGTAAAGAGGAAATTGTTAGAGGTGATCGAAGTTCACCATATTATTCTGCAGTGAACAAAATCTATAATGTAAACAGGAAATTGTTAGAGGTGATCAAAGTTCACCATATTATTCTGCAGTGAACAAAATCTATAGCCCATCTATCAAAACAGAGCTCCAACAATTATAGCGATCACCGATTCACCAGAGCTTGCAATGCTATGGGAATCCAAGCTTTACAAGATCATGGTGAAGTATTGGAAATACCTAATTAGTTTACTTGCTTATTATAGAAGCTAAATTAGTTTACTTGCTTATTATATATAACCAAATTATATATCTAGCATTCTGCTCTCTAGAATTTTCGTTTCTCCATGTTTGACCGTCTTGTTTGCGCGTTTTTCCGGATCGGTCCTCCTGTCCGCCTCTCTTTCACCAGTCGAATGCCTTATACATAAGAGACGTTGCCGGTTTCTATCTTTCGGTGGGTTTAGTCTCCGGCAGAGAGACTTACTGTTTTTGTCTATTCTTGTAGCGCGGTGCCATATTGCGACGACGCGGTATGGGGCTAGCATGCATCAGTGACCCGCGATCTATTCTTTTTTCTAAGTACCTGCGATTTATTCTCTTCACCAATTAATTCGGCCATCACCAGCTTGTTGTTTCTTTATTGGAAGTATCTGTGTGCTGCTCTTTCTTTGCAATACCTTAAGTCCATTTTATTTTGTTTAATATTGTTTCTGATCCTTTTAGGCCAAGTAGGCCCCGGTGAATTCGTAGAGGGCCTGATTTTATATTACTCATATTTTATTTACTAACATTCATCTATATATTGCCTTGAAAAAGAATTGGCAATTCTTAAATCATAATTAAGCAACGAAAGTATTTGACAGGTCGACGTAGATAGATCAATGCGCGTGCCGGGAATTCCCTATATATATCCCCCCTCGTAGCATTTGGATATATACTGACTTCATATAGTCCTTTTCCCTGGGAATCTTCCTAATTTCAAGTCTTGCGACTTCGGAGCGCTTGCGAACGTACACATCATGCAGAATTTGGTAGGCTTGGTGACATATATATAAGTGTCCGCGTTAGCAATTTGCAAGTTGGTTTGATTCCACCTTAAAATATCACTGGTAAAGGACAAAGAGAAAAGCATCCCTCTGGTCCAACTTTAAGGGACCCCTAGCTAACTACTGCGAGTAGATGGGAACGACTAAAAGTCTAAAGGTAAGTGCTGCATGTGGACAGAGTAGTTGACATGCAGCAAAGCGTCTTGATCAGCTGCGCCTAATATTGTATGATCTTAGCGAACAGCGAATCTCGTGTCCTCCCCACGGCCACTTGCAAGACCGGATCGAGTTTTGGTTTGGCCATTACTCTCTAGATTCCACAAGTACATTGCTCATCTACTATTATTTTGATTTTATATTTATCACTCTAGACGCTTAAGAGATTCTTGTCCGATAAACTGCAGCAAGAGATAAGTTCAATTAGAGATGGGCATTTTCGGAATTATAAATATATACAATTTGCACCTTTTTTCCAATGTTACTTATAAGAAACCAAATGAAACTCTTTATCTATAATCAAATCACCAAGTGTCCCAAACGTGCTTAATTAAGCCGATACCTGATCACTATAAGACCAAAAAAACACATGGATTATTAATCACCTATTGAAGAGGAATTTGACATTTTACATAGGAAGTAGATCAGTAGAAGGCCAAGACTTCCCAATTTTCTTAATATCTTGTAACATATCCTAGGCCATTGGAAATGCTTATAATTTATCTGTGCACCAAGAAGGTGCCGTGTTATTTCTCTCGTCAGTTGAGCGTACGTCAATGGAGTGGCCTGCTGTCTCATATCAGCTCTGTAAGGCTACGATTCTTCAAAGTGGCTTGAGTACTTTTAAAAAGACTTGAGATATTTCACCCACCCTTTTCACTAAGCCGTCTGAATTTATTCAATGAAACCATGGCAAACATAATCAATTCCGTGGACTTAGCGCGTTCGCTTTTTAATTAAGTTTTACCTAATCCATTAACGACAGGTGATCTACGTTTAGGACCTGTTCCTCTCCATAGCTACAGCTTCCTAATGAATTGTATAAAAACGCATTAAAATTAAAATCTAGGGACCTTCTTAGTATTATATTTATAAAATTCTTAATAAATATTTTCTTACAAATATTATACGAAAGAATACATTTAGACATTGGTAAAAATACATTTCTATTATAACAAAAAAAAAAAAAAATCTTATTTCATTGCATGCAGACGCTGAAGTTCAAACTATCGCATGCTAAAAGCTATTTTTTTTTATAATGAAAAATATTATAGGAAAAAAAGCCTGAGGGTGGCCCCAAAAGTAGGGTTGGGTAACGGTAGTACCGGAGCCAGAATTTCAAATTCCGGCTTCGGTACAGGTAAAAACCAAATGCCTAAATGGTTCTGGTTCGACAATCTCGATAACGGATGCCAGAATTTTGGTATGGATTATCTAGACTATTTAAAACTCAAAACATTTTTGAAAAACAAAACATATACCAAACATTAAACACTAATAAACATACTCATACTCTAATAGTTATTTTAAAACTGAAATTTTTTTGAAAAATAAAACATAAACCAAACATTAAACGCTAATACACAAATCCAAATTCAATAAACAGAATCACATCCACAACACTCCAAAATGGAAAAATCCAAATCCAAACACAACAAATAGATTCACAACACTCCAAATTTTCAAAATCCAAATCCAAATCCAAATATAAGCCCACCCTCCATTTCCATTTTCCAACACTCCTCCAAAATCCAAATCCAAACAGCACACAGTACACAACACACCACCTGAACTAATCAAGAAAAAATTACTAATTAACAAGTAATGTAATGAACAACAACAAATAATAATGAAAAATTAATGAAATTTGTGAGAGAGAGAGAGAGAGAGGTGTGTTGGCCTTCGTTGACGGGCCGACGGTGAGTTGTGCTGCTGCAATGCTATGGGCAGTGAAGATCAGAGAGAGTGAGAGAGAGAGAGAGAGAGAGAGAGATGAGAGAGAGGCGAGAGAGTTGAGAGACCCAGTAAGAGAGAGGAGCTCGTCGGAGACAGAGAGGAGAGCGGAGGAGGCAAGAATTTCGCACTATTTTCAACGGAATTACCTGTTTCGGTTCCAATTCCTGTGCCGCCTAATTGGCCATATACCCTACTGCCTCTGGCTCCGATTCCGAGCAGTAGGCGGTGGGCAAAACCGGTACAGGAACCGGAATTCTGGTACTAGTGGACAAAACGTCAACCCCTACCCAAAAGGGTTGGTAGAACTTATGAGAGTTTGAACTTAGAGATTTTGAAAAAAGCTAAACACCATGATCTAAGCCTTAATCACTAGGCTAACCTCCTAGAGTTAAAACTTAGTTTTAGTTTCTTTTTATATTTGAACAAGTAATCATGTAGGCCTACTTATGTGGTCCAACTTGTGCGGCCCAGTGGGTGAAAAGATTCAAAATTTTATTTGGCTAAATCCCATATTAATTAAGTAAATAGTTAATAATGCAGGCATCAATATATATGGTTTTTTTTTTTTTGCGGAGACAATTTCTAGTTTTTGTCTTATAACAAGTTGAAAAAATTACAAATATGCGTCCTAATATGTATAATATATATTATATATATACATACATATAAATGTATTGCTATTTTTGTCTCCATGCCAAAACGCTAATCGAGTACTTGTCGTGGGCTCAGCAGACAGTAGTATTTGCGCTCACGGGCTTGAACAATGAACAGTAATAATATTGGGAAGGAATCATAGGATTTGTTTGTTTACTAAAATTTTAATATAATAAAATAATTTTTCTTTTTTATCAAATTATTATTATTTATTATAAAAAATATAAAAAATTCATTCAAATAATTTTTTTTATTTTTTTATTAATTTTAATACTTAAAGACAACCATAGCGGCCCAGAAGCATTTATATTTTTTATGTCTAAAGTTTCGGGTTTTAGCGTGTTCTGCAGGTGGTCCACGACACGTATGTCTGAAGTACCAAGTCGTTGATGTCTTACTGTTCCTACCGCGTTTTTGAAGTTTGACTAAAGATACCCGGGACCCACTACAAAGGGTAGGAGTCCCTTCTCATTCGGTCCCCCCGGCCCCGCAATTCCTTTTTCCCGGCGGGTCCCCCGGGTTTTCAGTTTCTCTATGTCGTGGGATTGTAAAAAATATCAAAAAAGTCAAAGGTTGATATTTGCGCCGAGATTTTAGATTTTGACGAGGAAGATTGAAGCAAGTGCCCACGCTAACGAAAACTTCAGGATGATCTAGGGAAGGTCCTGACTGGTGACTCCCCAACCAGAGAAGAAAAGAATCTAGCAAAGGCCGCGGGAGGGTATTGTGGGAAAAGGATACGTTTCAAAATATTAATGTAGGCCAAAGGGAACTATAAGCTAGAAAGAAAGATGAATGAGCTGGTGCAGAAGACGTGCATATTTTAATGTCGAAGGGGCACAATGGAGCTCTATTGAACAAATCATGGTACAAATAGGACAGGTAAGAAATTTCTTTCTTATATTCTTCTGCACTGCAAACCTCAGAGGTAGGTGAAGAGGAGTTTCATTAAAAGAAATGAATTGAATATGATATTCCCACCCAAACCGAACCATAATTAATTTATCTCGCCAAATTAATTACATGTGCCGTGGAATATGAGTTGTTCAAACTATATGCTACATTTTATTGGCCTTAATTTGTCCATTGAGGATGAAGCCCGATCGAATGTGAAACGAAATTAGCGTCGACAGTTTGTTTGAGCATACAGGCAAATAATGTACTAATATGACCTGAGATAAAACGCGAACAATAATGTCACAATTTCGATGGTAAACACTTTACAATTGGTAATACATATACAAGGATGAAAACGACAAAGAGCAGAGACATTCGAAGTTTAAGAGGCAGCTTTTGAATTGTGCCAGTTGTCATGGAGCAGCATATGTTTGTTCAATCAATATCCAAGTTTCTGCTAATTCGGAAACAAGACTGACAGACAAATATGTGGCCAGAAATTTATTTGCAGTCCAAAACAAAACACCTTTTCATCAATAATGCAATATTACACATCGTCGTTCTTATTGTTTTGCGTAAAAGAAAAAGATACAATAACGAAAGCAGTGTGTGGATATTTCCACGGCTGTATGAACCTTCGTGGAACATGTTACATGCCTGTCAAACAGAGATCACACCGGAACTGTCCTACTAGAGGAGGTTGGATACTCCACTGTCTCTACACTTTCTTCCTCGTTCTCGCCGGAAAGTTCCTCGAGTGATTTTCCATTAGATTCTGGCACCAACAAGGTAAACAACATTCCGAAGAAGTTGATGCCGCCAAGCACAAGAAGTGTGTTCTTGACTCCAATACCAGGTGGGTAACCTGCGTCAGTCAGTTTAGGATTCGTGCTTTGGGCAGCATACAAGAATCCGAAGGCACCAACTATGGCTCCCACCTTTCCACATGCAGCTGATATTCCATGGCAGGTAGACCTAAGCCTTGCAGGGAAAATTTCCGCCGGTACGATAAAAGTGGTGGAATTGGGTCCAAAATTAGCGAAGAAGAATGTCATAGAGTACATCACAACGAACCCAACTCGGTTTTTTTTCCAGTGATTGTAAGGGATAGCTAGCGCAAACATGAAGACAGTCATGAAGAAGAAACCCTGCAATTGTATCCAGAAACGTCCCAAACGATCAATTAAGGCCACCGTAAACCAATACCCTGGAATGAGACCGCAAATTGCTATGATTGTTTGTGCCCTTGCAATCTTGTAAACCTCTTGAAGAGCACTCATCGACTTCGCCGTCGGTAGCCACCCAACAGCACTGAAGATATCTTTCTGGAAAAGATTTTGGCTATAAAAGGCAATATCCAACAAGAACCAGCAAACAGTGGTGCCGACCAAGTGAAGTCCATGTCGTTTCGCGAACTGCTTGCTGAATAGACCGAACGAGTTGCCTGGGTTTTGAACAAACTCATCTGTCTTCTCTTCTTGAGCTATGATTTCCACCTGTAGCACCTTGGACATATCTTGTGCAGCCTGTTTTGCATTGTTAGCCACCAAAGCAGTATAACGAGCCGTCTCGGGCATTTTCATACGCCAGTAGTACGTAAGCGCGGCGGGAATGGCTCCGAATATTACAATTATGCGCCACACATAATCGGCTTGTGGTGGCAGAGAGCCCGCTGGACTAACATCATATGGGACAGCCTTGAATGAGTGATCGAAGGCGCTTGAAACTATTAAAGCAACAATCCCGCCAGTCAAATTTCCAAAGCCTTGCATGGCAAAAACTGCGGCGATGAATGCCCCACGAGTCTTCTTGTTCGCATATTCAGACATGATTGTAGCAGAAAGGGGATAGTCACCGCCAATGCCAAAGCCAAGCCAGAACCGGAAGAAACATAGCGTGGAAATGACACCCACTGCTGAGTGTCCAAAAGAGAGTCCTGAGGCAACAGCGCAAACCACCATGAGCATAAGGGTTAAACCATATACCCTTTTGCGGCCCATCTTGTCACCGAGCCAGCCGAAGAAGAGCTGCCCGGCAAAGGTGCCACAAAACGCGACACCATTCACAGCGTCTGCTACGTTTGGAGGCAATGTCCCGGGTGTTTCTGAGCCTTCAACTGTGTAGTAAATGCGGCCGAGTAACTTGGTCACGAGCGAAATGCAGAAAAGATCATATGCATCCGTAAAAAATCCCATTCCGGCAATGACAATTGCCGTGAAATGATACCATTGAGTCTTTGCAGTATCTAGTGCATCAAGCACTACCAGTTTGTCTCTAGCCATGGGCAAGTTTTTCTACAAAATTCTATCTTCTTTTTTCTGGCTAGCACTCCTTGAAAATTTTCCTGCCAAATACGGAAAGTTGCTTAATATCATTTAAATTGAAGGAATAAAATAACGCTATCAATCAACTGCAGGCCAAGAGAATCGAACTCCTTTGCTCTACGCGATCGCCTATCATGATATCTATGATCTCCACCTAGAGTCTAGAAAGAGTTTGGTCAAAGTATCTCGAGTTATATTTGTCCGGAATAAATTGGAGGCCGCATGAGTAGAGGTAAGATGCTGATTTTTCAAACAAGTTTTAAAAAGTCCCTCTTCTTTTATTTCCCAACTTTCAATCCACTGCTGCGATGAAAGGGATATGATCCCTTCTTCCCATCCCACTCTCACACCTTGCCATGGAGGTTCAGCCGGGGTACTGATCCTCCGTAAATTTTTGTACCAAGAATATATTTTTCATTTCTTTACCATTAAATACGCCTACACAGACACAGTAATACACAAAATACAGATTGATAAATACTTTTCACTGAATGAATGAAGAATATATTATCACAGTTTTTATCAGAAACACATGCAGAATCTACAACTTTTCATCCTTCCCAATTTGCATTAGAAAATAAAAGGGAAAGTATTTTTTTCTTTTGAAGAAAAGCTACTGAATGAAATATTGAAGGCACCGACAGGCTTTAATAGTCATTTTCTTTTCTTTTTTGGTTTTGGTAACTGCAAGCAGCTAGCTGATACATCTATCAATTTGGAAGCATAACTAACCCACAATAGCATTAAGAGCGGAGGAATATCATCAGGCTACCCATGAGTCTGCAGGTTTACAATTGTACGCTAAGACGGAAAAATAAACAAAACTGCAGTCTGCAGGTTTACAATTATGAGGTAAGTTACCAGATGGTGATAGGCTTGCTATCTGACCAAGCATAACAGCCACTTCCAGTGAGCCAGGAACTCGTTACGCTTCCGTAGCAGCTAGCGAAATTTGGAACTGAAAGTACCCAAACTAAAAAGAGAGAGAGAGAGAGAGAGAGAGAGAGAGAGTAATTAGGGGTGATGGCGAGAACTACATGCAGAGGGGCCAGCTTATATAATGACACCGGAGTCCGGACACTAAGAAGTTGCGAACCAAGTGGGGGCATGGCATCTAATGGCATATACCACTAATCACATAATAATGCAACTCTTAGTTTTGAAAAATCAAAAACTTTGCTTCTTCAACTTGTTTAAATTGACCGATCCTAAAGAAGCCAGCAACTACAATAGTTTTAAACGTCGCGTAGTGTTCGTCACCATAAGAAACACGACATCTGTGCTTTCTTTGAAACAAGAATTGGGCGACGAATGTTAATTTGAGTCGTGTTGATCGAAACTAACAGAAAGGAAAAACAAAAACAAAAAGTCAATGACTCGCTGCGCGTTATTTTTGTATGTTTGTGATATTTTACATTCTAAGGAAAGCAATGGGCAGAGTTAATTAATAATAGTATTAAATGATAATAAGGTTCTAAGGTAATTAATTAATTAATTAAATTGTTGATGTAGGACAATGTCGTCGGTAAGTAATTAGGCCGTGGATAAGATGAGCGCGTGTCGTGTGTGCTTATGGTCAGCGGAAAGAATAGAGAAGGGAGGAATAGGTGGGAACTGGGAACGTAGCTTACATGTGGTCATGATCAGCAGAAAGATGAAGAGGAGGGACGACTTAATTAGGCATGTCTGCCAACTAAACTTTTGGTCAAATTCTCAAATTTCAAAATTTTGATTTATAAACCTTTCTATATCTCTCTTTCAATTACATTTAATATAAAAATTCACTCAAATAATCTATTTATTCACTACTTTTCCCCAAAATCAGGTCTTCTCTTTATCTTCCTTTTGAATCAAATATTTAATTCTTCATGAACAGGAAAAACGTCTGCTTAAATCTTAATTAAGAGTGCTTAATTGGTTTGTCAAACAAGAAATTCACTTTATTAGAAACGGCGAAGCGGATCCATTCAATGATTCAATTAAGTAAGCTGTCGTTTTATTATTTACTCAACAAATGAGGGGTATAATGGCATGTATACACGAGAAGATATAACAATATAAGCGTGTGGGATGTTCCCATAGCTGTATGAACCTTCGTGGAACACGCCTATCAAACAGATATCACACCGGAACTGTCCTACTAGAGGAGGCCGGATACTCCACTGTCTCTACACTTATTTCCTCGTTCTCGCCGGAAAGTTCCTCGAGCGATTTTCCATTAGATTCCGGCACCAACAAGGTAAACAACATTCCGAAGAAGTTGATGCCGCCAAGCATAAGAAGTGAGTTCTTGACTCCAATACCAGGTGGGTAACCTGCGTCAGTCAGTGCAGGGTCCGTGCTTTGGGCAGCATACAAGAATCCGAAGGCACCAACTATGGCTCCCACCTTTCCACATGCAGCTGATATTCCATGGCAGGTAGACCTAAGCCTTGCAGGGAAAATTTCCGCCGGTACGATAAAAGTGGTGGAATTGGGTCCAAAATTAGCGAAGAAGAATGTCATAGAGTACATCACAACGAACCCAACTCGGTTTTCTTTTAAGGTCCAATGATTGTAAGGGATAGCTAGCGCAAACATGAAGACAGTCATGAAGAAGAAGCCCTGCAATTGTATCCAGAAACGTCCCAAACGATCAATTAAGGCCACCGTAAACCAATACCCTGGAATGAGACCGCAAATTGCTATGATTGTTTGTGCCCTTGCAATCTTGTAAACCTCTTGAAGAGCACTCATCGACTTCGCCGTCGGTAGCCACCCAACAGCACTGAAGATATCTTTCTGGAAAAGATTTTGGCTATAAAAGGCAATATCCAACAAGAACCAGCAAACAGTGGTGCCGACCAAGTGAAGTCCATGTCGTTTCGCGAACTGCTTGCTGAATAGACCGAACGAGTTGCCTGGGTTTTGAACAAACTCATCTGTCTTCTCTTCTTGAGCTATGATTTCCACCTGTAGCACCTTGGACATATCTTGTGCAGCCTGTTTTGCATTGTTAGCCACCAAAGCAGTATAACGAGCCGTCTCGGGCATTTTCATACGCCAGTAGTACGTAAGCGCGGCGGGAACGCCTCCGAACATTACAATTATGCGCCACACATAATCGGCTTGAGGTGGCAGAGAGCCTGCTGGACTAACATCATATGGGACAGCCTTGAATGAGTGATCGAAGGCGCTTGAAATTATTAAAGCAACAATCCCGCCAGTCAAATTTCCAAAGCCTTGCATGGCAAAAACTGCGGCGATGAATGCCCCACGAGTCTTCTTGTTCGCATATTCAGACATGATTGTAGCAGAAAGGGGATAGTCACCGCCAATGCCAAAGCCAAGCCAGAACCGGAAGAAACATAGCGTGGAAATGACACCCGCCGCTGAGTGTCCAAAAGAGAGTCCTGAGGCAATAGCGCAAACCACCATGAGCATTAGTGTTAAACCATATACCCTTTTGCGGCCCAACTTGTCACCGAGCCAGCCGAAGAAGAGCTGCCCGGCGAAGGTGCCACAAAACGCGACACCATTCACAGCGTCTGATACGTTTGGAGGCAATGTCCCGGGTGTTTCTGAGCCTTCAACTGTGTAGTATATCCGGCCGAGTAACTTGGTCACGAGCGAAATGCAGAAGATATCATATGCATCCGTGAAAAATCCCATTCCGGCAATCACAATTGCCGTGAAATGATACCATTGAGTCTTTGCAGAATCTAGTGCATCAAGCACTACCAGTTTTTCTCTAGCCATGGGTAAAATTTTGTAAAAAATTCTAGCTTCTTTTTCTAGCTAGCACTGGTTCAAACTTTTCCTGCCAAAAAGGGGAAGTGGCTTAATATCATTCAAATGGAAGGAATAATACACGTTGAGAGAGGAGAAAGGAGAAAGGAGAAAGTAATTAGGAGTGAAGGTTTGGTTGTGTCGGGGATGGTGAGGACTACATGCAGAGGGACCGGCTTATATAATGTACACCGGACACTGAAGAAGTTTGGAATCAAGTGGAGCATCTAATGGCATATACCACCTAATCTCATAAGAATGCAACATTTAGTTTTGAAAAATCATAAACTTTGCTTCTTCAACTTGTTAAAAATGACCGATCCTGTTTTTTAAAACCTTAAAGAAGCCATCAACGACAATAGTTTCAAACGTCGCGTAGTGTTCGTCACCATAAGAAACACGACATCTGTGCTTTCTTCTGAAACAAGAATTGGGCGACTGTTTGAGTCGTGTTGAACGAAGCAAAAAGAATCGAAAAAGTGAATGACCTCTCGCTGCGCTTCAGATTTGTAAGTTAGTGATACTCTGCTTTCTCAGGAAAGCGATGGGCAGAGTTAATAATAGTATTAAATGATAACATAATTGGTTCTAAGGTAATTAATTAATTAAATTGTTGATGTAGGAAAATGTCGGTAAGTAATTAGGCCGTGGATAAGATGAGCCGTGTTTGTCGTGGTCCGGGAAAGATAAGAGGGAAGAATAGGTGGGAGGGAACGGCGAAGCTGGTCGATCTAGCTTGCATGCGGTGTAGTCATGGATAAGTGTTTTTCATGAATGCTAGAGAGAGAGAGAGCGAGAGAGAGCGAGAGAAAGCATTTTTTTGTTGTTGCATAAACGGACAGAGAGGACTTCTTATGTGGTGCTTTGTGGAGAACTGAAAAAGCAAAAAAATGTGAGTCTTTTGACCATATACAAAGGGCGTTTGTTTGCCTAATTTTTTGGGCCTAAAATTTTCATCACACCAAATACATTTCACAAACTCTAATAAACTTCACACTTTTATACTTACACTTTACACTTTTCAGAAACTCTAATAAACTTCGCAAAATTTTAGTAACATCCCTCAAAATTTCTGTACACAAACGCCTCAAAAAGGAACATAATTGGTTAAGCCTACGAGGCTATATAAATCTCAGTTTTTCTAAAAGATAATCGTTTATTTCTAAGATAAAAAAATCAGGTCGTCTTCTCTCTCTGTCTTCTTTTTGAATCAAATATTTATTCCTCGTGAACAGGAAAACGTCTGCTTTTAATGCGTTATATTTTTACTTAAAAAATGTTATTTATAAATTAATTGTCATATGATAAATATGCTATGTGTTTATCAAAGACACAAATAAAAAATCTTCTATAGGTGATATATATATATGCAATAATCCCTAAAACTATCACCTATTCTTAAATATTTCTAAATTTTAACTCGTTGAAGATGTTATTTAGAATAGATTCCATCACAAATGACTCTCGTTTTCATGTAAAAATACCATTACAGCCCTCATTTGTTGAGAAAAAAAATTTAATAAAATATGTACCGAATCGCTAAGTCGTCAAAGGCTAGGGATGTACATTTTTTACCCGATCCGACTGTCCGATCCGAGTCTGACCCGACCGGATCGGGTGGAGTCGGAGTCGAATAATACAAGTAAAAAAAAACATATAATCAAGTCGGAGTCGGATACCCGGATATGAATCCGATGTTGTCCGACCCGACCCGAATAGGCGCACACAGTGAAACGCGCATTTCACCTCCCCTTTAGTGAAACGCATGTTTCACTGAAATCCCCTCCCCCTTTTGAACTTCACGAATTTCAGCTCCCCCATTCGAACTTTACGAAAATCACTTCCATTCTCCACCTTCGCAAAAACAAAACCTAACCTTAAGCTACCACTTGCCATCGTCGCCGCCAGTCCCCCCCAAGCTGCCACTGCTCGCCGTCGCCTTGCGCCATACAGAGGCAGAGCTGCTCTGAATCCTTTGCACTGAAGCATCCTCTCTCTCTCTCTCTTTAAGAACCCTAAGCTGCCAAGGTGCCACCCACGGTCTCTCTCTATCTCTATCTCTCACACTCTCATAAGTCATATGTTATCTTCCTGCAAAGTTTGTAAATTGCAAATTGCAAGTGCTTTGGCTTTGGCTTTGGCTTTGGCTTTGGCTTGCTTGTGAATCTGTGATTGCCGATTGGTAGACCGCGAGTTTGTGAAATACGACAACTCTAGCTTGACACGTACACTCGGCCCAACTCCGAATCCGGCCCGAAATCCGATCCGAATCCGAATATACCGACTGATTCGGATATTAGGGTAATTTGGACTGGATTCGGATCCATTATCAGGTATCCGAAAATTTCGTATCGAATTCTGATAGGGGCTTCCGAATCCGAGTGCACACCCCTGTCGAAGGCTGTTGGCTAATGTTTTACGAGTGGGGCCTACCAAAATAAAATCCAAGTAAGTTGTCGTTCTCTTTTTTCCTCAACGAATGAAGGACATAATGGACTAAGAAAAAACAGAAGAAGGAGGACATAATGGTATTTTTACTTGAAGAGAGGGTCACTTGTGACGGATCATCCATTCTAAATGACGTCTCAAATTGTTTTGGGGATAAAATCGTGACAGAATTAACGTTTGAAGATAGCGATTGCAACGGAGTAAAGTTTATGTAGTATTTAAGAATTTAATGATAGTTTGAAGGATTAATATAGTTTATCTTATATATATATATATATATATATATATGTAAGTTTCATAAGCACATATAAGTGTAAAATTAGTTCGTGCTATTATTACCCCGAAAATCTCCCTCTTCTTATAGAACTCAGTCATAGATAAGTAGGGTAGGTAACAGTAATAGATTTTAAAACCTGTTTTGAGACCAGAAATAACATTTAAGGGCAAGACTTTAGATTTGGTTCTCCGGAATCCCTGTAATAGAGGGTGACAAATTTATGTAAATTTAAAGAAAACGCATATGAAAGGACGTAAAAGGGCGTCAATGAAAATATTAGGGGGGGGAAAAATGAAGCTGAAGGACGTCAATAGAATGTGGCGTAAACATTGAGAATACACTAATCTTTCTCTTGATATTACGTAATCCGAAGTGGAATAGTTTAAGTGGGAAAAGTACGTGCCTAATTTCTTTCCTAACATTATTTGGGTTCTTGAGGATCTGGGCGGAAAAGGGATGAGGCCCGCTGCACACCATTTCTAGAGTTCCGTGCACAAAAACTCATGCGTATATGGATGCCTTCTAGCCAACTTTCAGAGTTTTGACTTTTGACTTTTGACTTTTGACTTTTATATGCCGCCGGCCCACAAGTGTGAACATAGACTTTGTACATATTACACGCACCAGTGTCGAGTAAAAGTTAGAAAATTTGAGCCACATAATTCAGCACGGGGATTGCTATAACACATCAAACCAACAGATGTGTAATCATCTTGCTATTCTTTTTCTTCCTACAAAATTCAATTTTCTTTGTGGGTAAGTTTTTTTTTTTTTTGTCAAACTTACTCCCCAAAAAAAAGGTTTTTATTCAAAACGAACTAAGGGGTCCAGCCGGGTCCACGAGTTTATGAATGGAGATTAGTACCACAGTATAACCATGACTCAAGAAACTGCCTTGTCTACGAGGAGACGGCAAGGGAAAAACTACACAAGAAATTCAACCGTGATAGGTATGAACTTAATTCATTGTAACAACTTTCCTCCCTTATTCGCTCTAATTGTCTAAATATTTCAAAGCGTTTCAAATTCCTTCCTACACTCTGTCCTCATTCGTTCCTATATTACTTGAAGATCCAATGGAATGTCCATACACATCTATTGTTAGAATTATGTGCCCTCGATAACCAAATGAGTAATCCAGTCCTAATATCTCATACAGTCCTAATATCTCATATGGAATATAGTTTGGTGGAAGGAATTAATTGTATGTAAAAGGGGCATATTTGCAATAATCTCAAATTTCAGGGGTCAATTACAATATGTTGATGGACTTGATTGTAATTAGTAGAAGCCCTAATTTTATTAGAAGAAGAGTTCTTCAGTTTAATCCTACGGCTGGAATTTGAGATCCCTAAGGATCCTATGTCTCATGCTCTCTCTAGGGTTTCCCAAGGCCTATAAATATAACTGTTATATTCTAGGGGTTGGCCATCAGAACCTATTAGAGAAATCCCTAACATGAGAGAGTGACATAAATCCCTTAGGAGGCAAGACATTTGTGTTGCTATTATTATTCTGAATCGCTGGAGCTTTGGATTGGATCGTGAAGCGGGTTGAAACTTGTGGATTCCCGAATTACTATATCAAGGTAAGTAATCGAATCCGAAATTGCAATTATAATCCTGATAGATGTTTTGTTGAAAACATATTATTTATTTAGTTTAATTCCGCATAAACTATCAGTGGTATCAGAGCCAGGTTCGTATGATTGCAATTGTTGGATTATATGAACCTTGCTAATTTTTGATTGAGAATCAAAAGCCAAAACCCTTTCCGATTACTGTTCACGCACTATTATGAATATTGCAAAAATGTTATTGTATGACAATTCGTTTTACTGTTCACGGTTTTTGTTCATAAAATTTTTATGAGTTATGAACATTAACATTTTGGAATGTTTAAAAAAAAAAAAAAAAAAAAAAACACTGTTCACGTGATGAACAGTGACGCCGGAGTCTGGCCGGCGCCATTCCGGCCGGTGGCTGGCCGGATGGCGCCAGCCGTGGAGGCTGGCCGCAGGCCAACCTTGCATTCCTGCAAGGGGCCAGCGGCGCCCAGGGCATTGAGATGCCCTGGGTCAAATGCTTGGGCCTCGGGTAGGGCAACAGTTGCCCTACCCGGCCCAAGGCTAGAAGCCCAGCCCAAAAGTTGGGCTGGGTCAAAAAAAAAAAAAAAAAAAAGAAAGGGTTAGAGCCCAGCCCAATCGCGGGATGGGTGGGCTCGGAGCCCACCCAATACTTGGGCCGGGCTGGGTTCACAACCCAGCCCACGCGCCAAGCTGGACCGGTGACCGGTCTGGACCGGTCTACAAGGGTCCGACCGGTTTGACCGGTCTGGCCCGGTTGACCGATTTGACCGGTCAACGGTCAACAACGGTCAACGGTTGACCGAAAAAAAAAAAGGAATTTTTTCTTCCAATTTTGGGTGCTGAATAGGATTAATTATTGTAATTTTTCCTATGGTCTCTATTATCAATAAATAGGAGTTTTTACTTGATTAAAATTGGTTGAAGCCAAAATGGATAAGACCGATTTTAATTTCGTAAAATTTTCTTATTTATCTCTTGGGAAGATAAGTGTCTACATCTCAGTGGGAGTGTCTACTAAAATAGTGACATAAACTCACAAGAATTTGGAACACACTTAGATAATGGAATGCACAAACCAAATAAACGCAAGTACTAAAATAGTATAAGATGTGTTTATTTAGGTAGGCCAAAAGAAAATCGAGAATCACAAATATTTTAAAATATTTTGCATATGATGTAAATTTTGATGAATAGTAGCTATTCGCCTTTACAAGATATGTACAATGATAACCAAAATGGGATTGTTGTTGCATGTAAGGTAGAGGTTCTCGATACCCATTTAGAATGTCATGAATATAAATGTTATATTTCTCATTGTTGCGATATATTTGATATATCTGTTTATTATTTGAATGGGTGGTACCATTAGTATTTCAAAAACCTGAATCTAATGGAAATATATATATGTGAAATTGTTTTGCAGATTCAAAAATGACTTTTAATCCTTTGGCTAGGATTCTGGATGACAATCGGTTGACAGGACCGAATTATGTTGATTGGAAGAGAAATCTTATGATTGTTCTCTCAGCCGATAAGATCGGTTATGTTCTCACCTCTGAGACACCTGAGCTTGCCCTGAACAATGCCACTGAGGAAGAAAAGAAGTCTTTAACAAGTGGCATGATGATGATAATATGGCAAAGTGCTATATTATGGCCTCAATCTCAAATATTTTGCAGAAAGATTGTGAGGGCATAGCTACAGCTGCAGGCGCTATGTTGCATCTCCAAGAAATGTTTGGAGAGCAGAGCAGATCTGCTAGGCAGACTGCTATGAAGAATCTGATGTCCACCAAAATGGTGGAAGGGAGCCCAGTTCGGGAACATGTCTTGAAGATGATTTCTTTCATCAACGCTCTTGATGGAGGTGGATGGTGACTGGATGCCATCCATCAAGTCATTTTGCCCCTGACATGGAACAACTATGCCCTCTTTCCGTCCTCAAAGAAGAACACAAGAAATATGTTGCAGTCAAAGATCTCATCTACTGTGATGGTCACAGAGAAATCTAATGCCTCTATGAAACTGAAACCCAAGTTTAAGAACTTCAAGAAAAATAATAAGGGGTATCAGGCAGCTAAGAATGTTCAAGGTGAACAAAGAAACAAAGGAGGTGACAAGAATAAAGGCAAAGGAAATTGTTTCCATTGCGGCAAGCCCGGTCACTGGAAGAGAAACTGCCGAGTTTACTTAGCTTCTCTTAAAAAGGGCAAACCTTCTGAAGGTATATCTGATATGCTTGTAATTGAATTGAATTTAATGGATGGTCCGTTTAATTCATGGTGTGTGGATTCTGGTTCTACATCTCACATCTGCAATATGTTGCAGGGGTTCAAGGAGACCAGAAGGCTCCATGAAGGGGAGCTGATCCTTAAGATGGGGACGGGTGCAACTGTTGCAGCGACCGCCATCGGAGTTTTTAGTTTAGAATTATCTAATAATAGAATTTTGATTCTAGAAGACTGTCTTTATGTTCCAGAAGTTCGTAGAAATTTGATTTCTGTTTCAAAACTTGCTTTATCTGGATATTCATTTCTTTTCAATTCCAAGCTTGTTATTAAATTTCAAAATAAATTTGTTGCTTCTGGAATTATTTATGATGGTCTTTATCTTTTGAATGTTGATAATTCTTTGAATAATATTGAGAATGATGATTCCAGTGTGTTATCCCTTAAGAGGAAAAGGGATGTTAATCCAACTTACTTGTGGCATCTAAGACTTGGTCATGCCAATATTGATAGGATCAATAGATTGGTAAGGGATGGGCCATTGCAATTTCTGAAAATTGAGCCCTATCCAATCTGTGAGCCCTGCTTGCAAGGAAAGATGACTAAAAGTCCTTTTACGGAAAAGGAATTAGAGCCACAGAAGTATTAGGATTAATACATACTGATGTTTGTGGTCCCTTCAACCATATGGCAAGAGGAGGTTTCTCTTATTTCATTACTTTCATTGATGATTATTCCAGGTATGGTTATCTATACCTGATGAAGCATAAATCGGAATCCTTTGAAAAGTTCAAGGAATTCCACAATGAAGTTGAGAAACAGATTGGAAAGTCCATTAAAATGATTCGCTCCGATAGGGGAGGCGAATACCTCTTGGATGATTTTAAAGTTTATCTTAAAGATCATGGAATCATATCTCAACTCACACCACCAGGCACACCACAGCACAATGGTGTTGCAGAAAGAAGGAATAGAACCCTATTGGATATGGTTCGTTCCATGATGAGCATATCTGAGTTGCCCATATCATTTTGGGGACATGCTTTGGAGACCGCTGTTTACTTGTTAAACAGGATCCCTACAAAATCAGTTCCTAATACCCCATATGAGTTATGGACTGGCAAGAAGCCAAGCCTAAATCATATTAAGATATGGGGTTGTCCAGCTCATGTTAAAAGGTTTAATGTGGATAAGCTGGGATCAAGGACTGATAGGTGCCTATTTGTAGGCTATCCCAAAATGACTACTGGTTTCTACTTCTATAATCCAAATGAAAACAAAGTGTTTGTTAGCAGGAATGCTACTTTTCTTGAAGAGGATTATAGTTTGAATGAAACTGAGAGTAGAGTTGCTCTTGATGAGCAAAGAGATAGTACAGTGACTGAGCAGAATGAGAATAATGATGATCAAGTGATTATTCCCACTGATCAAACTGAACCTGTTGAGACACAGGAGCCTCGTCGTAGTAAAAGGATTATAAGACCTCCAGTAAAATTCAGTTTGTTAAATGAGATTTATCAAATGGATTCTGAGGGACTGGAGATTGATCCTTGTGATTATACAGAGGCTGTGAAAGACAAAGATGCTAAGCATTGGCATGTGGCCATGGAATCAGAGATGGACTCCATGTATTCCAACAAGGTATGGACCTTGGTAGACAAACCAGAAGGCATTAAGCCTATAGGTTGCAAATGGGTCTACAAAAGGAAACTTGGACCAACAGGAAAGGTAGAGACCTTTAAAGCTAGGCTGGTAGCGAAAGGGTATACTCAAAAGGCTGGTATTGATTATGAGGAAACCTTTTCACCAGTAGCTATGCTAAAGTCCATAAGGATTCTGTTGGCAATTGCAGCATACTATGATTATGAGATATGGCAGATGGATGTGAAAACCGCATTCTTGAATGGGTACATCCATGAAGAAATTTATATGGACCAGCCAAGAGGTTTCATATCTCAGGAAAATGAATCAAAAGTGTGCAAGTTGGAGAAATCCATTTATGGCCTAAAACAAGCATCACGTTGTTGGAACATCCGTTTTAATGAGTCAATCAAAATGTTTGGTTTCTCACAAAACATGGATGAACCTTGTGTCTACAAGAAGGTTAGTGGGAGTGCTATCACCTTTTTGGTTCTTTATGTAGATGACATACTACTCATTGGGAATGATGTAGGGGCTTTGTCATCTGTGAAAATGTGGTTGTCTAACCAATTTTCAATGAAAGACCTTGGGGAAGCATCCTACATACTCGGGATCAAAGTGTTTAGAGACCGAAAGAAGAGATTATTGGGTCTCTCACAGGTCAATTATATTGACAGGATATTGGCTAGATTTAGCATGGTAAATTCCAAGAAAGGGTTTCTACCCTTTAGACATGGAATTCATCTCTCTAAGCAGATGTGTCCAAAAACACCTGAAGAAAGAGAGAAGATGAGTAACTGCCATTATGCTTCGGCTGTAGGGAGTCTCATGTATGCTATGCTTTGTACTAGACCTGATATCAGTCACGCAGTTAGCGTTGTGAGTAGATACCAATCCAATCCAGGTCCAGAACATTGGTCAGCAGTAAAACATATCCTCAGGTATTTGAGAAATACAAAACACTATTTCTTAGTGTATGGTAGTGAGGATCTGACTGTCCAGGGATATACAGATTCGGATTTTCAATCAGACATTGATGATAGAAGATCAACATCCGGGTTTGTGTTCCTTCTTGGCAAAGGAGCATTCAGTTGGAGAAGTTTCAAGCAAAGTACTACTGCTGATTCTACAACTGAGGCAGAATATGTTGCTGCAAGTGAAGCTGCAAAGGAAGCTGTGTGGATTCGCAAGTTCATTCAAGAACTTGAAGTTGTCCCTTCGATTGAGGCGCCTATTTCCTTATACTGCGATAACAATGGTGCAATTGCACAGGCAGTGGAACCAAGGTCTCATCAAAGGACGAAGCACATAGAACGTCGTTTTCACCTAATACGTGATATCATATCAAGAGGTGATATCACAATGGTGAAGGTTGCATCAGCTGATAATTTAGCTGATCCATTTACAAAGCCTTTATCTCAGAAAGTGTTTGAGAAACATATTAAGGATATGGGTTTGAGATATATGTATGATTGGGTTTGACGTTTATTTTTCCTTTATTATTTGATAATAAAAGTTTATTTGTTTTTCACATATATTATTGTTGTTATGGGTTTATACGTAACATGAGATGTTATGTATGTAAATTTGTTCAGGCAACATTGTAGAAAAATCATGCTAGAGATTAATGAATCAAAGGCAGGGAATAATGATTTTTCAGTTCCTTGTAAGCCTGAAATTGTTCTAGACTTTTGTGTCATAAAGTCTACACTTGTTGTGCGGAGAATGATTGATTCCATCATTGAGGTATGACCTTAAGCAGACAAGTGGGTGTCATGTAATAGGTACATACACTGAACAGGATCCGATAAAGAATGCCTTTTGGAAAATGATCATTGTCAGGTTAAAGGTTGTTCTATCACAATTCGGTATTGTCCTTAGACCTGAGAGGTTTGTATTTATTCATTTGTTATGTACACATACTTTGACGTTGTCAACCGGTGATGTCCATTCAGGACTATATACGGACATGTTGGGTTGTGTGCGTGATGGATGAGTTGTATGAATGCTCAACAAGGAATCCACCAGTCTCTTGGAGAGACAGTATATTCAGTTAATGTTCATATAAGTGTTGGACCAAAAGAAATCCGGCCGGATGTGTTTTACAAAACTATTTTGAATACATAAAAGTATATTATATATTTTCAAAATTGTTTTATGGTCCAACTAAGTTGTGAACTAAGAAATCAAGGTTTACATGAGATAGGGACGTGACGGTGATATTTGGTTCTGAGGGCAAGTGGGAGATTGTTAGAATTATGTGCCCTCGATAACCAAATGAGTAATCCAGTCCTAATATCTCATATGGAATATAGTTTGGTGGAAGGAATTAATTGTATGTAAAAGGGGCATATTTGCAATAATCTCAAATTTCAGGGGTCAATTACAATATGTTGATGGACTTGATTGTAATTAGTAGAAGCCCTAATTTTATTAGAAGAAGAGTTCTTCAGTTTAATCCTACGGCTGGAATTTGAGATCCCTAAGGATCCTATGTCTCATGCTCTCTCTAGGGTTTCCCAAGGCCTATAAATATAACTGTTATATTCAAGGGGTTGGCCATCAGAACCTATTAGAGAAATCCCTAAATGAGAGAGTGACATAAATCCCTTAGGAGGCAAGACATTTGTGTTGCTATTATTATTCTGAATCGCTGGAGCTTTGGATTGGATCGTGAAGCGGGTTGAAACTTGTGGATTCCCGAATTACTATATCAAGGTAAGTAATCGAATCCGAAATTGCAATTATATTCCTGATAGATGTTTTATTGAAAACATATTATTTATTTAGTTTAATTCCGCATAAACTATCATCTATGACCTTGCTTCCTCAACACGCCTTAATCTATGCTGTCCCGGACTCTTGATATAATGAGAGCTTTTACTCTCTCTCAAAAGATGCAACACAGAGCATTACTCTGTGGAGCATTACAGAGATTAATGCAGCAATCTTTTCTTTCTTCATCACCATGGAGAGAGGGAGAAAATTGATGAAAGAGCAGTTGGAGACCGAAGGATCAAAAAAAGCCTCAGGCGATGTAGATGGAAGGGAATAACTGGCCACAGAAATGTCAATCTAAACACTTGGAAGGATAACCAGAGCATCAAATGATAAATCAGACCAAATAGAGATGTTTTACTCCAAAGCGAAGTTTACACTATATTTTTGTTTTCTTACAATGTGTGTATTAGGAAGCTGAGCAGAAGGAACATATAGGTAAGACTTAAGGATGTTTATTTAACAAATGGGAGCAGAAACAGAAAAGTTCAAGTGAATAACTTTGAAGTACAACTGAATGAATTGACATAAGAAGTTGAGGGATGTGCCTAAGATTTGATACATGCAAGTTAAAACAAAGACAAATGGGCACACACAATATAATGCTTCTGAATTAAAACGATCCAAAGCAAAATATGTAGAAACGACAAACGAAGATCTTACAGAAGCTTGAAATGGATTCTTTTGGTGAACAGAAACCAATCACACTGGAACAGTTCTACTACCAATGACCTGATCCGGAACATCACCGTCTTCATTATCATTCTCCCCCGTCAGCTCCTCCAGTGATTTTCCCTTGGATTCTGGCACCAACAAGGTAAACAATATCCCCAAGAAGTTAATTCCGCCTAGCGCAAGAAGCGAGTTCTTCACCCCAATGCCAGTCGGGTATCCAGCGTCTACTTTGGTTGGATCTTGGCTTTGTGCAGCATACAAGAATCCGAAGGCCCCGACTATAGCTCCTGCCTTCCCAGCTGCGGCTGATATTCCATGACATGTCGACCTTAGCCTTGCTGGGAAAATTTCCGCTGGCACGATAAATGTGGTGCTGTTGGGTCCAAAGTTGGCGAAGAAAAAGGTCAAGGAATACATTATGACAAAGCCAACGCGATTGGGCTTTAGAGTCCAGTGATTGTAAGGGATAGCGAGTGCAAACATAAATACGGTCATGAAGAAGAATCCCATCAATTGGATGGTGAACCGTCCCAGACAATCAATGAAAGCCACCGTGAACCAATACCCCGGCACCGTACTACACAACGCTATAATCGTTTGGGCCCTGGCAATCTTGAAAACCTCTTCGAGTGCACTCATAGTTGCCGCCGCTGGGATCCACCCAATAGCAGTGAAGATATCCTTCTGGAAAAGATTTTGAGAATAGAAGGCTATATCTAACAGAAACCAAGTGGTTGTCGTTCCAACCAAGTGAATTCCGTGGCGTTTTGCAAAATCCTTGGAGAATAAGCCAAAGGAGTTGGATGGCTCCAGCCTCTCGATTTTCTCCTCTTCAGGTTCAACATCCATTTGAAGCACCCTGGACATATCTGCCGCTGCCTGCTTTGCATTCTTAGCAACCAGCGCAGTGTAACGAGCTGTCTCGGGCATTTTCATACGCCAGTAGTATGTGAGAACGGCCGGAAGAGCCCCAAACATTACAATTATGCGCCACACATAGTCGGCTTGGGATGGCAGGGAGGCGGCTTTATCGACTTCATATGCGGGACTATCGTACTTGTTATTGAACGCGCTCGAAACAATTAAAGCAACAATCCCACCAGCCAAGATTCCAAAGCCCTGCATGGCAAAAACTGCCGCTATAAAAGCCCCACGAGTTCTTTTGTTCGCGTACTCGGACATAATAGTAGCTGAAAGCGGGTAATCACCACCGATACCAAAGCCAAGCCAGAACCGGAAGAAACACAATGTGGCGATGACACCGTTTGCTGAGTGTCCGAAGGAAAGTCCTGAACCAAGGGAGCAGACTACCATAAGCATGAGAGTAATACCATAAACCTTCTTACGGCCCAATTTGTCACCAAGCCAACCGAAGAAGAGCTGGCCAGCCAGAGTCCCACAAAGTGCCACACCCGTAACCGCGTCAGCCACATTGGGAGGCAATGTGCCGGGCTTTGCTTTGGTTATATCGGTGTAGTAAATCCGTCCAAGTAACTTGGAGACAAGGGATATGCAAAATAAATCGTAGGCATCTGTGAAGAATCCCATTCCGGCAATAACAATTGCCGTGAAATGGTACCATTGAGTCTTGGCCTTATCAAGCGTATCAAGCACCACCAAGTTGTTTCCAGCCATGGCTAGATCTTGCTCCTTTTTGTCTTAGTCTTCCTCCAACAGTTTCCTGCATGCATAAGTCAATGAAGAACTCACTCCATCGCCCAACTAACAAAAGAAATCAAAAGAGACATTTCGTGGCGTAGAAAAAAAAAGAAAAAAGAAGAGACATTTCGTGATGGGAGGTGTATCTTCTTCCGAGTCATGACCATTTTAGCAAAAGACAAATAATTCTCTCCGTCCAACGTTCTGATGGGATAAGACCCTTGATTAGCCCACTGGGTACAAAAAACAGAGCGTCGGAGATTTAAGACTGCCTTGTCCTTGTCCTTCTAGCGGACTCTATGGACCACGATTTTGGCTGGGAGCTTTCCTAGTCCCTTTTTTTCTACGCTGGGACCTTTCCTAGTTCAATGAACCAATCGGATTGCTGCCCAGCTTCTTGTCCTTGTCGCTCATTAATCGACGCATTGAAGAGGATGTCCTACTGTATTCTATTAGACCATTCTCACCCGCTTCATGAATTTGTCTCTCTACTTTAACGTAAACTTGTTTATTTTAAAAATACTTTTAATATTTTTTTTATTTTAACTATTTATTTTTTTTATTTTATTTAAATATTATTTTAAAAATTTTCTTTATTTTTTTTATAATATTTATATTTTTAAATATTCATCTTTAACGTATGAAAAAAAAAGAGAAAGAACGTGAAAATTAAAGAAAAAAAAAAAGAGAACATGGGAGCTGTTAAAAAGAAAAAAAAAATTAATATTTTAAAATAATAAAATAAATAATAATTTTAAAAATTATTATATATTAAATTTTTTTGTTAAAAATTATTAAAATAAAAAATTTATAAAAAAATATTTTTTAATATTTTTATTAAATTAATTATCTATTTTAACTAAAATACTGGAATAGAAAAACTATCTCTTATCATTTATGAACATTGACAAATAGGACGAGAAGCCGAATATACAGGAAAAAACATATATCTTTCTTTTTTTTTTAAAAAAAAAAGGCAGACAGAAACCTATTTGCGTGTTGACTTTTCAACAAAGAAATTACGTTTCTTTCACTTCCTGGATGGAAGCGACAGATCAACTTCTTGCTCCATATTTTGTTATATATGTTGAGCTAATCCTCCGCTCTTCTGTCATATATATATATATATATATAAACTTTTTTTTTTCTAGCCCATAAGTCGACGGTACCAACCATGCCACCGATACTCGTGACAACTTGAATATAAAGACACGCCATTTTATAAAGATTCCTGATGGAAGAATTAAAAAAACATCTCGACTTGAAGACAGAAAAAACATGTGGGCACCCTGCCTTTCAAGTTGCAAGGCCAGCCTGTCAAATGGCTCACGAAAATATCAGAGGTATTACAGGACTTGAAGAGGATAGGAAGGCAGAAGGCTCTCTCTGAGCCTCAAGAAAGAAGTGCACAAAAAAAAAAACAAAAAACAAATGAATAGGTAGTTGGTCGATGCTGATATGTATATTTTGCTCTTAAAATTGTGCTCATCTTAAATATATAACTTAATAAAATAATTTTAAAATAATCACTCTCTATCAAATCTATTTATATTTATTAAAATAAATACAAAAAATTTATTCAAATTAATTTTGAGAGCCAGCGCATCGTTTTAAAAATAATATTGGTGAGGAATATAACTAAATTAGGAATGTAATGATCTAAACGCAAGATTTCTGTATAGACTTCTAGTTCTTTTGGTTTGATTGTAATAGCGCGCGGTCAATATACCGTGTGGACGACGCTACAAGTAGTAAAGCTAGCTATTGACAAAGACTAGCACCAATAGTCACTGCGACTGACCGTGCAAGAAATTTAAACGATCTATTATTCAAAGAGATGAAAATTACGGAATAGTCCTTAGTCTCATGGCCTTCTAGAAGAGGGTATAATAGCCATGTTAGTCGTGGGAGGTTTATAATTCTCAAACTGGTGGAATAGACTTGCAATGTGAGATAGCTCAAGTCTCCGGAGTTAGTATATGCAGAATTGGGTATTAGCTATCTGCAGGGTTAATCTCCTCCTTGTCAGAAAAAAAAAAAAAAAAAAAAAAGAAAGATGAAGGAATTTTGAGTGTAAAAGCCAAGACAGTAGAGCTGCTAATTCTCATGAGTGTAGGCTCTAACATCAATTGTTCTAGAATGCTAAATAAATATGAATATAATCAAAGAGAGGCAAAAGATACTTTAAAAAGCAAGGCCTAATTGGCTTGACCCACTATACAAGAGATTTCTCATAACTTCTATATATTCTTACTGCATACTCTTAACTAGTATTTGATATTTTAAACAAACAAAACAAAAAGGGCAATAGGAAAGGACAAAAAAAAATGAAACCGGAAGATAACTAAAGGGGCAGATAGTCCGGTGTAGACAGAACAGACGTTTGTGGCTCTCGCCTCTCGGCTTCAAATGTACGTAGGGTGCCCTACCGTGACTATAAACACAGGCCGCCAGAAAACCTTTAACAAAAAGTAGTGCGGCATCTAATTCAAAGCGGTCTTGACTATCAAATGAAATCGCTTGCCAGGTTTCATGCACCAGAGCTTAAAACTTAAAAGAAAGCTTTAACATTAACTAGAGTACTCTAGCGAGAGAGTGAGAGAGACTGACCTGCTTTTTGAAGCGAATTGGAGGAGAGCAGAGGGAGAGTCGGAGGTATTACAGTACTGCTGGCCGGATTGAGGAGATGAAGTGGAGTTATAAACACAGGCCGCCAGAAAACCTTTAACAAAAAGTAGTGCGGTATCTAATTCAAGCGGTCTTGAATATCAAATGAAATCGCTTGCCAGGTTTCATGCACCAGAGCTTAAAAGAAAGCTTTAACATTAACTAGAGTACTCCAGCGAGAGAGAGAGAGAGACTGACCTGCTTTTTGAAGCGAACTGGAGGAGAGCAGAGGGAGAGTCGGAGGTATTACAGAACTGCTGGCCGGATTGAGGAGATGAAGTGGAGAGAGGTGCTTATATATAGCGCCGTGCCCGTGACCCAACGAGAAGCCAAATCAACGCCAGAATCAAACGGCATATAACAGCTCACCCATTAATTATATAGTCAACGCTAAAGGCTTTCACAAAGTCACATCCTTGCATCTTCACCATAGATACTCTCCGTTTTCGTAGCAAGTTCCTCATCATTACTTTATAAGTACTGTATATCGTAGAATTGAGGGCAGCCCATCATGCATGTACAGTGGGCTTCACCTGCTTCGAGCAAAATCACCTTTGAGAATTATGTCTGAACAAAAACAAAGAAAAAATCACGGAAAAGAAGACGTCGGACCCACTTAGGTGTACGTTTTGATTTATTGGACACGATATGACCCAAATATTGGTGCATTAATAAGTATTTGACTTAGAAAGGCAGCAAATTAAAGAGTAAAATTCAAACGATCTAGATGTAAAAGGCCATATTCCTCTTTTATCGATATAGCTAAATGATATTGTACAAAACAGTTGAAATTATTTTTTTTTTCATTTTTTTTACAGAAGTATATGATGAGTTATCAGGGCATATTCGTTTTAAAAATTATTCTAGAATATAAATGTATTCACAAAATTAATATCCAAACTCTTAAAAAATTATACACAAATACCAATATATTTTACACAATCCCTAATGATTTTTAACACAAACTTTAATTCATTTTCAAAAAAAAATATAACAAATATTCTCTCTTTATACTTTTTTTATCTAATTATAATATTTTGTTATTAAACAATTACATCGAATCATCTCTCTCTGCACCTTTTTACAAATTACAATAAAATTTATATATCTTTAAAAATTTTCACTAACCTTTATACAAAAACATATAAAACTCTAATGTACGTAAATATTTACAATTCTATCAAAATCCTGCAGTTTTTTACAAAACGAACACCCCTTTGATTCCTTAAATTAAATGTCGTGATCACATTCTTTTCCATGGTAAACTTTATGGATCATTCTAATGCTATTTTTTTATATTAAAAATTTCTATAAATGATTTTTAATTGACAGGGAAACGTACTTGTACCTAGTGAAATTAGAATATCACATGAACTCTATTTTTGAAACTGGATGAAGTTAACTCGAGTAGAATGCTAAATGATAACGTGGAAACGTAAGACTAGTCCAAGAATAATGGTTCTATTCTACCGTGCATATGGTCAAGTTCTTTGTACTTTAAATGTGCACTTACCAGGACGATCGTACAGCATGACACAAGCACTTAATTATTTTAATTTGCACGTCTTATCCCAAAGCAAATTGCTCACGGTAATCCTTATCTTGCTTGTAATTTTAAATGAGGACTATTGATTGAGACGGGTAACGAAACGGATAATAATAGTCATCCGGATCTTATCTATTCGCGTCGCCATGCAACTAGGACAAGTTGATGCCGTAAGAAAGGAAAAAATAAAAAAAAAAGCAAGCAGACGAAGAGAAAGAAGAACAAGAATGGGGTGATAAGAAAAAGAATCAAATATCGGTCCATAAATTAGGGAGCGTGCTCGTCCCTTAGAGATGTTGAGAGGGTTATTTGTCATAAAAGATTGACCACTATAACATATTAGCTATAGAAAATCATTTGAGCCATTAGTCTACAATTTATGTCCTTATCGTGGCACTGAATACTTGTACAAAATGCTTCTAATGTTATGTATGAACAAAAGTATCAAATTTATAAAGATTAGATAATATGAGAAGTAACCTTAATTTGAAATTTCACAAGCAATGATAAAAAAATGCTGCAACCAAGCGGATTTACGTAAAGAATCATTAATTTCAGAGAAGCTGAAAGCCCCGGCCTTTAATTTGCAATAAAGCCTTTTGGTTTCCAATAGCTAAATCCTCTTATATCATAAGGATACAGTCGTTATTTGGTCGTTTTATGAAAGAACAGGATAACAATGTCAGAATAGCCTTGGCTTATCATATTTTATGGGGCCGGCAAATTAAGACGGACAATTAACGTCGGGGGAGGTGAGGAGAAGAGCTAGGAAATAGCATAAATTTTAAAAAACAAACTTCGTTCTTTAAAAGAGCTAGGATTAATCTTTCGCAATTTAACTCAAAAAAGAAAGTAAGGCTTATTTTCCCTTTGCCTAATTACCTAATAAATTTTACATATGCGTTTTGGTTTCAAAAAGACTAGCTAATGTTACTTTTAAAGCTCTTTAAAATCATTCTAAAGCTCACTTCTACCTAATAAGTAAATAAACACCAAACGTGAGACAAGACAACACTTTTCTTTTCATTCTCACTCTACGTGGGGATCGAGGTATCACACAAAGTTTTACATAATATTGTAGGTAGCATATAAGTTTATTTATGTATTAAGATTCTTGAAGCAGAGCTCGAGCTAGCTTCTTCATTGCTGCTTTCCAAGAAAAAATCTCAAGACTCCATGTATTGACAGAGCCAGGATCAATATCTTGGGTGGGGCAGATTAATAATACACCAAAATTTCAACTCTTTAAAATTTTATCATTATTACAAAAATTTATCTCTCCTCACTTTTTCACTAATTTTTTCTAATTTTTCACTCACTTTTTCACCAGCTTTTTCACTCTCTCTTCTCACTTTTTCACCAACTCACATACCCAAAATTTTAACTACCCAAAAATTTTGACAAAATTTTGTTTCCAAACGACTTGTAAGTAGAAATAAAATTAGGCAAACATACAAAAAATTCAAAAGAAGTTCTTTATAGATTGATACTATACAAAGAAAAAGATGTAAAAAAGATTAAACACATACTCATGACATAAATAATTTAAAGCTCATAAATTTTTAGGCAGAGCTAGGATTGATGATGTTTTAAAGAATAGAAGTTGACATCTATTAGGGTTTTTGTACTGAAAACTTTAGCAATTTCTTTCTCAATATATATTAATCAAAGAATTGGCCAGAAAGTCATCAGTCATCTTGTTGTGAAGTTTACTCTTGACAATATGCATAACAGAAAATGCTCTTTATGTTGTAGATGTTGAAACTGAAAGAGTTAACAAGAGACGAATTATCAATCTCAAATAATAGACTTTGGTCTTGCCAATTTTAAACAATTATTGGTATAACATGGCTGTAGTGCATAGATTTTTCAAGTCGGGATGTATCTCAAGCTTAAAATATTGCAACTGGTAACTCAAATAAATCTTTTTTTACTCTGTGAAATCTTGCGGATAAATTCTTTCAGAAAACTACAAATGTCATCAATGTCACACTAAGAATGAGAAGTTCCATTACTAATTTCTCATTAAACTTGTTTTTAGTTCTTGTAATCAAATTCTATCATTATAGAAGTAGGAACATTAGATCAATAAAATCTCGAACAAAATTTATCATCACAGTCAATTAATATTGAAGAACAAAAAACTTTGGTCATCCAAAAATTTTAGTTTTACTACTTAATTACCGGCACCTTAGGTTTCTTTATTTCTAAGGAGCAAATATAATCGTTTTCAATTAACGACTAAGATCTTGTAAGGCACGTCCTATATATATGCGCTTTTACTGAGTCGCACAAAATGCGCGTAATAGACCAGAATTTAGAGATCAACTTGGATGCAACGAGCCACTAAGTACGCCAAGAAAAAAAAATTAAAAAAAGAAAAACCCGCTAAATTCTGCAGAGTTAGTGGTTAAGTCGTGCAGACAATCCCCCGAAATCTTATGATGGCCTGGATGGCTGTTTTTTTGTAATGCAAAACCGACGGGATCGAATTATATATACAGTTGACTTACGGAAATTGGACGACAGCACCCTTCGAATTCAAGTTTCATTTCTAGGGATAGTCAAGTAACTGATCGTTACATACAATTTCACGTAGAATTTGCTGTGCCAAGATATTCTGTAATTTTTTTATTTAAATTATACGATAAAATTTTAAAAAAGAAAAACATGTAAAATAATTAAATCCTATAATGTTTAATAATACACATATTTATCTATATAAAATTTTAGACAATATAAATCATACGAGAACATCCACCTATTATATATCTCCCCTCAAATTCTACTTGCATTCTAAATTTACATAACTAAACACACTTGGTTATAAAATATAATGACAATTTTACAGAATTACACAAATCTCAAGAATTTTGTGTGCGGTAAAACGAGGGTGCAACCGGCCCACACTGAATGATGTACTGAACTTTAAGATAAATATCGGAGAAGTTAGCGCGAGACCCAACACTTACACGACCACTACTTACGTTGGCTTTAATCCATACCCCGTAAGTACATAGTGAATCAAACTGGTAATATATATATATATTACTATAATTCTGAGGTTGCCGTTGTCGTTGAAGCAATAATTGGGTGACGGATAAAACCTACCAATCTCATTTTGATATAATTGAGAGTCAATAATACTGTCATCATTACGTGCATTTCGTACGCTATGCCACAACGCGACTCCAGCGAATTAGTGATTTAATACTCAAAAGTGGAATTCCAATGATGTCGTAGGCACCGCATGCGCTCAAGCAAGCACGTTCACAACAACTGTTATCAACGCTAATATATATTAACTTTTAGAAAGAAAAACACCATGCAACATGAGGTATCAATAGTTTATGGGATATTGATTACGTTTCAATTTTCATCGTCTTACTTAATTAGTTATTGTCTCGGTCAAGCTTCATCTCTTAATCGCCAGGTAGTTTAAAACTTGTACGGTAACCATTTGAGATGGAGTTAATTTTAGTTCATCAAAAGTGGTAAAATTAGTATGTACGTAAAGCACATAAGTAATAATTGTGAACAGAAACCGAAACATATAATACCAATCTTGGTACTATTTGAGTATATCTGAATCTCAATATGGATACAATTGAATTTCAATTAGCCGTATAGTTGCCAATTTAAATTCAACCTAATTAATCTTCCACGAATTACCAATTAAATTTTCAAATGATTTCCCTTTGTTATTACCGACCATTATCTTTTTCACTGCCGCAGAGTTTTTCCGTAAGATTGAGGATGACTACAACAAATAAGATAAACTTTACACTCTTATATAAAATTTTTCTGACCTTAAATTTTGATTTTGATTTTTATAAAATAGTTACTATCAAAAATATTATAGAGACCAAATTACCATTTCACGAATTAAAAAATATTTTCTGTTCAAATTAACAAAAATTTTAATGAAAAGTATAAAATTACTAAAATTAATAGTTGGTTGATAAAGTATGACAAAAATAATAAATGTAATATAAAATATTAAGAATTTATAATTAGAGAACGTAAAATATATTTATCTCTTTATTTATTTATTTCAAATTTGAGACAGATAACAATAAAGAACATTTGCGATAGATGGTATATAATGTTGATACCTGGAAGTCTGGAACTCATTGATATTTTCATCATGATCAGTTCCGTACTAACCGCCCTCTTCTCTTGCAGATGAAAAGTTCAGATTATTACTTCAAGATTTATCTAGTACTTGACGTAAAGTACCCTTGATGGATAGTGGGATAGTTACTCAATAAATAAAGGGACATATATATATTTTGGTGGCGGTTTCGATCTTGCCTAAATCTTTATAAATTCCGTCGGTCATCATCAGTTCACAGTTTTACTAGCTACATGACGTCGTGGCTCTTGAGTTGGCATCCATGCCCTGCCAAGTCTCGATCTTGCAAACTACCATATTATAACCGATCGAACTATATAATAAAAGCATTTAGAAAAAAAACTATATAATAAAAGCGCATTCTATCACTTTAATAGCCACACACATAATTGACAGGAATAATCTAGCAATATAGTACTGTTCTTCAGGTACCTGTACTCACTACAACAAAAACAAGCAACGTTGACCGAACGCTTAGAATCTATCATCAAAGAGTAGGCCTTTAGGGACGTCACTTAAAAAAGCGTCAGGACTAATTTCTTTAGCAACAAATAGATGGTTACTGTAGACACAGAATAATACCGACGTAGTATATTTTATTAGAGACGATTTTGGCCATCATTACAGATAGTTAACTTTTTGACATTTTGGGAAGAGTAAATTACGCCTAGACACACCTATCTACCACCACTTTTACTGTTGCCATAGCCCATTGTCAATGAAACATGGCTTTTCAATTCTTTCCTCAGATTACTTAGCAAAAAAAAAAAAAAAACAATTCTTTCCTAACATTTCGTCTTTTTCATCAAAGAGTAGGCCTTTAGGGACGTAACTTACAAAAGTGTCAGGACTAATTTCTTTAGCAACAAATAGATGGTTGCCGTACACAGAATAATACCGACGTAGTATATTTTATTAGAGATGATTTTGGCCATCATTACAAATAGTTAACTTTTTGACATTTTGGGAAGAGTAAATTATGCCTAGACACACCTATCTACCACTACTTTTACTGTCGCCATAGCCCATTGTCCACGAAACATGGCTTTTCAATTCTTTCCTTAGATTACTTAGCAAAAAAAAAAAAAAAATTCTTTCCTAACATCTCGTCTTTTTCTCTCCCTTATTTCCTCTGCTTTTTTTTTTTTGCCCTTTCTCTCATCGTCATCTCCAACGTAGATCTGTGTCGAAAGCTCCACTCCATTCTTCTAATACCTGGTGTTTTCCCTATTCAAGATTTACCCAACAACAAGAAGCCACGACAAGATGTATGAAGAAGGTGTTTGAGCAAAGAGAACAGTTAGTGAAGAGGTGTACTGGCCTATGTGGAGCGGCTAGAATTTTTTGAAGCTCATTGGCTACCAACCCAGCTATTTGGGAGAGATGGGGCTGCAATTTGTGAAGTCCTCTGTCGTTGCCGATCTTTTTTTTTTTTTTTTTTTTTTTTTTTTTTTTTAAGTTTGTTGTAGATCTAGCTTGTTGTAGATCTAGATTTCTAGATCTGGTTTGTTATAGATCTTTGGGTTTTCTGCGTTTGTTTCCTGCTATTGTGATTTGTAAAGTTCTTTATTCATTGTAGATCTTTTTTTTTTTTTTTTTTTTTTTTCCAGGGTTTGTTATAGATCTGGTTGTGCAGATTTTTGGGTTTTCTGCGTTTGTTTCCTGCTATGGTGATTTGTAAAGTTTTAAATTTTGTAGAGTCAAGTCATTGTACAACTGTTTATGAAGATCCAAATTTTGTATAGATTGTTGAGATTCAAATTTTGTATGAATTGCTGTCTCTCTCTGTTTGAAATGGATTATCTTGTTGGTTTTGCTATTTCTGCGCATATGGCGAAGAAGGACAGTGGCTTTAGCTCGTCGGCAATGGGGTTGCACCTCTGTTGACGAATTGGAGCTCGTCGATGCTGCTAGACCAGTGCCTACGGAGAGCTTCTGTCGTCGAATCAGGGCTCTCTGCACGCTACAATCTCGACCGAGCTTCGACGACTGAAAGCCGTGGCTGAAGAGCAACTCCCATAACTTTTGCCATTTCTGTCTACAGAAGCCTCCGTCAGCGATGACCCATTTTCCTCTAGTGACTAATTTTTATTTTTGCTTGCTCCCTATCAAAAAGTCCTCGCTTCGCTAGTGTTTTATAGAAAACTTCACTCTACATTTCTAAATTATAGGGTTAAGGTCAAAATTGATGTCTAAATTATTAAATTCTTTATATTAAGCTATCGAACTATCGTAATTCATTAATGTGTGCTCTCAAATAAGATCTGAATATAAAAATCATGTCATATTCTCAATTAAATTAAATACATGTGACATGAGTTTGGCAGTCAAATTTTATTTGAAGGTGTATATTGATACTTTTTTGCTAATTTAAGAATTTAATAGGATGAACTTGATACTTCGGACTCATAAAAAGATATTAACCATATAGTTTAGGTGTGCAAAGTGATGTTTATCCCTTTTTTTTTTTTTTTTTCATTTATTTGATGGGTTCTCGAAAAAGCTCAGGATCACAATAGTTCCGGATCCAACTATGGAAGCGTTTGTTTATCGAAATTTTGGAGAATATTCTCAAAATTTTGAGAATCTTTTGAATTTTGAAGTTTATTGGGGTTTGTAAAAAGTGTAAAGTGCATGTGTAAAAGTGTGAAGTTTATTGTAGTTTGTGAAATGTGTTTGGTGTGATGGAAATTTTAGACCCTTAAAATATTAGGGAAACAAACGCCCCCTATATAACTTGCCAAGAAGTACAAGTATCTGTCTATTTATTTTTTTTATTTTTTGAAGTTTTCAAGTTCCCTAATCGAACGTCATTCAAACTAGATGACAACCCTGCCGATATGTTGACAAGAAATGTCGAAAAAAATAATAAAAGATAAGCGTCAGCTACAAAATATCACATAAGCTAATAACATATAGCAATATCTTTTTTTTTTTTTTGGGTTATATCAGTAAAGTAAGATTTTTTTGTAATTTTTTATTCGAATTATATAGTATAATTTAAAAAGAGATAGACACAATATTTAAACTCTACACTATTTAATATTGTTCATATAAAATTTTAAATAATATAAATTATATAATAAAATTTACTTGTTGTGTTTATCTTTACCTCCTAACCGAAAATTGTACACTGAATTTGCAAATGATACACGTCACTGTCATTTTCTCAGGCTGATCCGAAGGAATTTTTTAAAATATATATAACATAAATTAGCTAACCAAAAGAAAATAAAAGTACACGTACTGCCAACAATTTGACCCCGGAAGGCTGACATTTGGCCATTTTAGTTTCATTATTTAGCAGCCTTTTTAGGAGGTTTGATTAAGAGCTTGTCCGTTTGAAATCTTTGTAACATGCCCCACTAGGCCACTATACCTACTCGTTATTCTAGTTACCCAGATACATGGGAACACCAAAGTTGTTCTCTCTTTTGTAGCGACTTCATTGGGACCAGAGGGAAAGTAATGAAGAGCTGGCTTTAGATTCTAAGAACACAAATTTTCCTTTTTAACTTATTATTTGGGGGGTTGGGTGATAGGACAAGAATTCGACTTTCGCCTAAAAGTCGGATCGATATATATGTGGTGGCCACTGGCCATGGCTCCGTTTTCAACCATTCCTGCCTAATTTTAAAACGGCAGGAAGTGCGCCAAAAATTTAGATAATTAGTGTCCCTTTTCGCCTTTATTTTTTTTTTCGGTTTACCTTTTGGTTTCTTGTTAAGCAAATTAATGATGCATATACGACACGCCTGTCAGAAGTCGAAACCAGGAAGCAGGAAATAGAAAACTCAATTGAAATATCCACCGACGATCATTGGATTTTGAACAGCCGTATTTTGACGAGCAGCTTTAAGACTTCTTTTTTCCCCGCTTGAGTTTTGACATTGGACTTTGTATTGTACATTGTATAAGCACTTGAGCCGAACTCCAACTCAGGTATCAGCATGAAAAGGAGTTGGTGCGAGTTCCTGGTCGTGAGTTGACTTTGGCTTTGTGCAAAAAAAAATAAGAGTTGACTTTGGAGGCTCTAATTTGTATTAACGGTCAGTTATTGGGAACTTCTAAGTACATTCGTTAAGTCAAATTTTAATTGTTTGAGAATTAGTTAGGATGCAAATTAGAGCCCATAACCCATTCTTGTAGCACTCCAATATACGTATTCAGCCGACTAGCTGTGATAACCCAGTTTTAAAAAAAAAAAGGGGCAGAGCGAGGATTCGAACCTCGGTGCTGTGAGAGGTAAAGGGCGAGCAAGCAACTGGAGCCATGCGCTCGCGTGGTTAAAATGGTGGGAGTAGTTAATACTTAAACTTCTTTTCGCCCGGTTTGATTTTTTGTAAAACGTTGCGTTTCGACTCTTCTTCTTTCTTAGCCCTAATTCTCGAGTTTTGCAGCAGTTACATGACTTTTCGCCGACCAGTTCTCTCTCTCTCTCATAAATCACTCTCTCTCTCTCTCTTCATTTTCTCACCCGTTACACCTCTTTTGGCCTAGATTTCGAAGCCTATTCGACTCCTTTGCAAATATCTCGAAGATTCTTCATAAATAATATGATTTATCATGTTTTATGGGGGATTTCAAAAGGACATCAGTTTCAAGATTTTGTAATGAATTTTTCGGCCAAATCTTGGGTTCTCCTCAACTATAAAAGGGGGAGCTCGTTCAGAGGTCAAGCACACCTCTCAATTTCAACCTCAGTCATTTTTTTAGATCTCTATATCTCTCTTTCTTTGTCTCTCTCATTGTTGCGAATTCTTGAAGTTTTTTTCGGTGCCGGTACGCTCTGTTCCTTCTCTACTTCGATCACGTGTGTAATTCGTTTCAAATAGTTAAACGAATTATACATTGTGAAATTCAAGTTTCAAATATCGTTTTGATCCCTAATTATTTTCTAGATTACTGTTAGGTTGTGCTAATAGCGGGGATATCGATTATTCAAGCGAGTCAGGTAAGCGGGGTAACGATAAATTTTTCTCGATAATATGAAATGACGGTTTTGGGAAAAATTATACCGAAGTCTGTTTTAAATTCTTGGTTTCACTGTTATCCAATTACTGTTTATACTGAAATATAATTTTATGTTTTTTATTACTGTTTTATGTTCTGAAATCGCAGTGGCAATGTGTATTACTGATTACTGTTATTACTGTCTCTGTTGGTACTAACTCACTGATTACTGATTACTGGTGCATCTATTCTTCGGAATGATTGCACAACCCTGCCATAGGGTAAACATGGCTTACTGATATTGCCTAAGGGAAAAGTTCTGAATTACTGAAAAAGAATCATTTGGAAATTTTATTATTAATATTATTTTTATTCTCCGCTTACTGAGTTGTCGAACTCACTCCGTTAATATATTTCTATTTTCAGAGTATAAGGAAGAGCATGCTGAGGATCAAGCTTAGATGGCATGCGGGCTGGGATAGATGAGGAAGGAGTTTTGTTTTTAGATTTATGTTTTATTGAGAGGCTTTAATTTTAATGATGGTTTAAAAGTGAGAACTTTACAAGTGTTTGGTTTCTGAATAAACGAAAGAATTATTTTTATTATATCTTTTTATTGTTGTCAAGAGAAAAGTCCACTGTGGGACCCTACTGGGTCTGGGGTGTGACACTAGCCGAGCCCATAAACCCATTCCTGTTGTATCCCCCCATTAAGAGATAAGAGAGAGTTTCACAACTTTTGTTTCCGCTATAAGCATTCACTTTACTCTTGTGAGTAATGTGAATTTGATAAAAGTGATCAGTGTTCTATCAAGTAATAATGACAAGAACCATCCATGGTGGTGGCCCAGTAGTTAGGGTTTCTTTACCCATGATCAGGTTATAGGTTGGACCAGGGGCGATTAAGAGGGATAGGCATCTAAGGTCCCCTAATTATGAAAATCCTATATTATATCAAAATTAAAATTAAGAAAAAAAAAATTTTAATTTTTTGAAATAAACCTAAAATAAAGGCCTACAAAATAGGAATATCTAAAAATTAGTTTACAAAATTGAGAATAGATTGTTTATTGCTAATTAATTTAAGTTTCATTCCCAACAAATTCTTCTCTTAAAATTTAGCACTACAACTACCTACTTTGATTAATGCGTCTACATTAAACTCTCAATGGGTTCAAGGTGAGGGTCTGACTACGACTCTACCCTGAATAAAGTTCACTATTTTGGTTTCTCACATATAAACATGTGATGATGGTAAATGTGGATAGCTGAATGTTTTCATCCTAGTTTTAGCAAACGCAATTTTGTTATGCCTAAACCCAATCAATATCTACGCTTAATATGAAGAGATCAAGAGAAAGAGGACATCATAGTAACCCCCATATATTCACAACAATATCTGATTTTAGGGCTAATATCTTAATATATAATGACATTTAATATATATCTTGACAGAAATATCGTATTTCGTGAAATAAATAATATTATATTAAATCTTAGAAATTGATTATATGATATTATTGATAATATTAATATCAAATAAATAAAAATAAATCTAAATCTCCAAAAGTAATCTATGAATAAAAGATAAAGTGCATATTGGAGATTTTAATTGACCTTACTAGAAAAAATTAAGAATAATATATTCACAGCTTGTGATTGTATTTACATGCTTTAGTGAACAGTGTACGCGAGGCTACACTTTTTGTTAAAATTTCAAGAGCATCTAATCAATTTCTTGTTTTTGCTTTTTAAGCTATCGTTTGCATGAAAATTCTAAAGCTATTACACGCCAAAGGTCGACTCATTCTCCGATGTCCACCAATTTTCCACAGATTTATTACGAGATCTTAACCCCATCGGGGACCATGTCTTACCATATATATTGATACTCCTATATATCGTTTTCATTTCCGCGATTGGTGGCGTTATAAGTATATTGATACGTGCTTCGATGTCCTCAAAATGCTCGAAAGCAACACATTACACATGGGAACCAGGGATCGAACTGTCATCAATCTAAGCAACTTCTGAGAAGTTATCAGGAAAATGACCAGCGTGGATAACAAAGAGATCGATGGTACTGCTTTACTAATAGAAAAGAAGTTTCTCAGAAATTGCCACACATTAACTAATGACTTATGACCAAAGACCAGCCATTAAGGTACTCATTTCAACGGCCACAACTAAGGGAACAATCAAAGCTATCAAGTTGATGTCAACATCACTCACACTACTAGAAATTTGGGCTTTAGTGATGAAATTTTTAGTGACAAACTGAATTTCGTCACTAAAAGTCATTTTTAGTGACGAAATGCTATTTTTGTCACTAAAAATAGATTATTTTGACGAAAATATATTTCGTCACTAAAGCTCCACATAATGTTGAAATGGTTATTTCGTCACTAAAAGTAAATTCTTTTGTGACAAAAATATTCGTCACCCAGCCAATAGGTCAGTTCTAGAGACGATTGATTGCACTTGTTGTGACGAAATACTTTGTCACGACCTGTATAGGGCTTTGGTGACGAAATTACGTCGTCACCCTTAGCGATTGATCGTCACTATAACCAATTGATCAGTTAGATGGAGTTGAGACACCCTGATCGGTTCTTAGTACACCGTTCGATCATCCAACTCAAGTGATTGATTGGTTATGCAAACACATACAATCGTAAAAACTTTAACGATTGATCGTTTTCGTGATAGCATTCGATTGGTTAAATTTACAAATCGATCATCAATATTGAATTGATCGATCGTTACTGTTTATTGTTCGATTACTCAAATGGGCGATTGATTGGGCTTGTTTTGCTATCGATCATTTAAAATCAAGGTCCGATCGATCGAGATGGTCCGATCCATCGAAACGTTTGGTGATTGATTGTCACATTTATTGACGAAAGTTTTCTGTCACAAAAAATTTTTCTTGATGAAACTCGAATTTTGTTACGAAATACATTTACTGACACTCTTTCACTGACAAATCTCATGACGGAAAAATTTCGTCACTAAAGTTTTTAGTGACAAAATTTTGACTTTTTGTGACAAAATATTTTGTCACTAAAAATCACTTTTTTTGTAGTGTAGTCTCGCCCCTCAGTCCTTACGCGGGAACGTCCGAGCGTGAGCCATAGAAACAAAACGGTTGCAGCCTTGCAGGGCCACTAATATTTGTTTCCTCGCAACAGGAGGAGACTCACTGAGGACATAATTTCCTGGCCATCAGGGGTGCTTATTAGGTGCCATTGCATGGGGTCTGTAGGCTGTAGCTTTTGATTCGAACCGTAACAAGTGAGGAATCACAAGGTTTACATTTATGGGGCCCATTTCACCTATAGATAATTATCCTAATTATACAGCACTCAGAGAGAGATTTTTTCTTCTCCTTTACCTATAGGGAGGCCAAAAAAATTTGGGAAAGAATTCCATATTCCAGTGGAGTTAAATCCGGATGAGTCCAGATATTAATTTTAAGCATCTAACTTATGAAGAAAAAGAGAAAAAGAAAAGACAAAGATGTTATTACCAAGTGTACGTGTCAAGAGAGGTTGCGTAGAAAAAAAAAAAGGTGTACGTGTCAAGAGTTGTCGTATTCTACAATTGACTGCATAGAAGAAGGAACACACGAATCCCACATCAAGAAAGTCAAGAGAAAATAAATCGAATTGAGATTTAATATTCAAACAGGCCCTCGAAAAAAGCCGGCACTCACTGCATGCTTTTGCCAGAACACTCAATTGTTTAATATGCACCAAACAAATTCACAAATTGCACGGACAAATAATGAATCCATTGCAAGCGACCTTAGTTTGTTACTCCTCGATTATGTACATCTAGGTCTTAGTCAAAGCTATAGCAAAGTCGATATAATTTTCTTCGAGCAAGAACAAACCTTAAGTTGTTTGAATAAAAATATGTTTAATTTTATTAAAGCATCTAGCAGAATTTAAATAAACAACTACTAACAACTTTTCCTAAACTACTACTATAACTTCCTAAAATAAAGACACAATAATTGACTGAAAAATATTAGCTAACAAATATTAAACAGCCATCAACCACTATAACCAAGTCTTCAACAGCCCACGTCTGCTTTTGCACATCCCTCGTTCTACTCTTGGTAAAGTTGGGATAGTGGTCTATCAATCTTCTTCCTCGTCCTCCCATTCCTCGAGCGATTTTCCTTTGGCCTCAGGCACAAGGAAGGGAAAAGCCACACCGAAGGCGTTGATCCCAGAGAGTATAAGCAGAGCGTTCCTCACACCTTTATCACTTGAGGACCCTATATCATCACCTTCGGTGAGAGACAAGAACCCAAATGTACCAATCATAGCCCCAATTTTACCGGATGCAGCTGCTATTCCGTAACAAGTAGACCTCAGCCTTGCAGGAAAGATTTCTGCGGGGACAATGAATGTGGTGGAATTGGGTCCGAAATTGGCGAAGAAAAAAAGTCAAGTAGTACATCGCAAGGAACGAATGCCTGTTGGACTTATTCTTCCAGTGATTGTAAGGGAGAGCTAGCGCAAACATGAAGACGGACATGAAGATGAAGCCCATCAATTGGATTACAAACCGTCCCAAATAATCAATGAAGACCACTGTAACCCTATACCCCGGAATGAGACCGCACAATGCTATGAGTGTTTGTGCCCTTGCAACCTTGTAAACCTCTTCTGGGCCACTCATAGTTTCTGGCGGTGGCAGCCAACGAATCGAGGTGAAAATATCCTTTTGGAAGAGGTTTTGAGTGTAGTAGCCAATATCCAACAGAAGCCAACAAATGGAGCATCCAAACAACTTTCTCCCCTGGCGTCTCACAAATTCCTTTGAGAAAAGGCCATATTGTTGTCGAGTAACCCTGTCTACCGGGTTCGGTTACGGTGCTGAGGTTTAATATGCTGATAGATGCTGATGGACGACTGGGATTAAATTTCCCAGATCCAATGGCTACAAATAAGGCCACGTCATTTAATGAATTTTGACCCGCGCTCGACCCGTTTGCCCCATGCCTGACCCGTTTTCCTCATAACCCAGATTACCTGACCCAGCAAAAAATTCAAACCCAACTTCTTTGCTGAATCTGATTTTCATCGCACAGCTCCATCACTGAAGCACCGCCTAGCTTCGCCGCCAGCTCCGTCGGTCCCAGCCCAGTTCGTCGTTGATTTTGGTTTGGATCCAAAGAAGGTTCCCTCTCTCTCTCTTCCTATCTCGGACTCTCGTTCTTGATTTATTTAGGGAGTTCTTTTGGTGGTCGCTGTTTGCTTTGCTTTTTAGCTAGAGTTCTATTGCATCAATACAGACCAGACAGGAAATATTCTCATTAGGAGACAGCTAGAATTACTTGATTAATTAATGGGCTTTTACTTTGCTGGGTTCATTCGTTCAAAATCGTGCGAAGGAGCCAGGGGTACTCGGAATTTGGGTTTGTTGATCATACATTTGCACTGCTGACACGTATAGCCTGTTTTCCAAGACTTGATGAGATTTTGGATTAGTTGGCCAGAAATTTTTAAAAATGGAAAAAAAGAAAAAATTTCTTCTATGTTATGCGAAATGCTATTGCAACTTATTCGTGTCGAAAGTTTGTGTCAAGTGCATCACTATTTTGGTGAAATGGTAATACTAACCGTTGTGCAATAGAATTGGAAGTATGGAGTCCCTTATTGATTTAGTTCTGAAATTCTGAATTGCTATTATTCTCAGTTAATAAGCAAGTATGGGAAAGCATTGAGGGCTACCGAAGAGAGGGTGAAGGAACTCAAGTCTCAACAGAAATAGTTTGTTGCAGGTAATGGCGAAAAACTTTCATGTAAAGCAAAATCTATAAGCTATTGTGATCCGTGAAACGGATTATGTTTAAATAAAGGGTTGAATGTGTTATACCTTTTGGGCATTCATCTTATGTTTTCTTTTTCTGCATCTTTTCCTAAATTAGTGCAGAGCACCGTTTGGCTTGGAAATATCATCAGACTCGAACAAATTGAACACAAGAGTACTGTTTCCTTCTTGCTTTGTTGTTGTGGACGGGGTTGACCATCTTCTCAGAACTTAAAAAGGTAGAAAAGCTCAAGGTGATTTTGGAATAGGAATTACTTTTCCCTGTTGCTTTTGTTTGTTCTGAAACTGTTTCGGAATGCAAGGCCAAGAAAGTTGTTTTCTCAATAATCTAGTACGCTCGAGGCCTGCATTCATCAATACAACCAAGATGGAGAATTCGGCAATCTTTACTCTCTTAAGAAATTGAATGATGTATGTAGATCAGTTCACCATCAATGATGTACAAAAGTTTGGCAAAAGCATTAATATTATTAAAAAGACGTACGTGTTACCAACTGAGTTCTTATTTTAGTTCACCAACATCAATTGGGTTTGAATATAGAGCATATTCTAGGCCGAATATGTTCTCTGTTGATCCAACAAATTTTATAAACTACTGAGCAATCATCTTACCAATATTTGTACATTCAGTGAGGGAATTAGCTTGCGAGTGACTTATTCGTCCACAAAATGAAGATGAAAAACAAGTCTTTGAATTTATTGACGAGTTAATTCATGTCTCAATTATCTACATTGAGTAGATATCAAAGGTGATCATTGAACTGTCCATGAGCAGTTTCTTACATCATACTAAATACTAAACCAAGAAATCAACATTACAAATAAATAAGAGAACAACAAAGTCTGCCTTAACCATTAAGAGCAGCTAATACCATCGAAACAAATATGCAACGATCTAGTGACTACAATGAACTCTCAGCTAATATGGTTGTGTTCCAAGTTGTTCCCCAGCTTCTATATTAAAGATTGTTGGATCCAAGCTTCCAAGGAATTGGGCATTGCTATTGCTGAGAGTTCATTCAGACGAGAGCATCTGCTTCTTCCACTTGTTTGCGGCTTCCAATATCAAGATTTGTGGTTTGAGTTTCCTCTGGGAAAAGGTAGTCAATGTACTCCTCGTACCTGTCACAACAAAGACTGTTAACAAAAAAACATGAAAGACCATGAAGAACAATCAAAACTGCACCAGAATCCAATCCATTGACTAGAAATTTTTATGGCCCAAGTAACCATGACAACTGTCTGTGAGATGCCAAATGAATGAATTAAAACATGAGCTTCAAAAATGTTTCATTGAGGCAATTATATCCTTGTCAGACCCAACTCCGAATTTAAATCTAGCACTGCTATGAGTATCAAGGTAGGCTGGAGATAAATCCTAAAAGCAGGGATTGTGGACAATCAATCTGTTAGTAAAAGTAACATGCTCCTGGCTCATGCATACAGTTTTAGCCCCAAGTTACAAAGATTTTACGCCTAGCCTAAGGTTCATTGGTGAATATGAAAATGACAACCTTAATGTTCATCACTGTGAAAACTAGTTAGTTGGTTAGACATACCCAGCAGGACCTTCTTCAGTAACAATCTGCCTCCTCTTTTTGAGCTTCTTCGGTAGCTGAGCCTGGACTAAACCAACATCACCAAGCTCGCCAAAACTACTCTCCATGTTCATTCACTCTTCCAACGACATTGCTCTCTCTTCCTTCATTTCTGGAGCAGATGTTTTAAAGTAGATCATAGCCTTCTCAAAAACTCCTGATCCATGGAAAACAAAGAAACAAAACGTAAGGCATGTTTTATTTGGCGATGAAATTCAAAATAACCGTGTGACAAATTAAGAAGAGGAAACAATAAGATTTTTGCCACACTGCTTACTTCTTGCACGCTGAATGCATGGCTTCTTTTCTTCGTGAGGATTTTCTTCGCTATTATCTTCTGTCAATCTAAATCACCATTGTCCTCCATAGCAGATACCTCAAACTTCGCGTAGCTTATCCACACCTTCAGGTGCTTTGTTCTGTCCAGAAGTCTCTCATAGAGCTCTATGGTCCTTCCGAACTCACCCTCGGAGATTTCAAAATCAATATATGTCTGTAAAAAAAATACATTGTTACTCATAATCACCATTGTTAACACTTATCAATAGTACTCAGAACGTGAATCAGCATATCAGTTATCCAAAAATTGTTCATCCTACTGCAAAAAGTACCCAAAAAAAAGAAAGAATGAACTTCACCTATTTTATCAGCAGTCAATGACAGCAACAAGAACAAGGATAATAAACAATCAATGATGAAGCAGTATAGAAGACCAAGAATATCGACAGAAAACAAACAGAACTCATAGATTTTTTTAAAGAAAATGAAAATAAAAACAAGAATATTAACCAATTTAAGAAAAAGGACTATCAGAGAAATGGAATTACCTGGCTCACATAACCAGTGTCAAGCATCCAATCTGTAGGAATATGAAAATCTTTATATCTTCTCGTCGCGGATTCTCTCAGTCGCGAAAGATTGTACACACCGTGCTCTAATCTGTAGAGTTTATATCAATTAACAAAAATCAGAGAAGGTACATTTGAAAGAAAAACCAACCAAATAAAGATTACGATTCTTTAGATTAAAATAGAATTGTGCATACTTTTCGAGCAAAGCCTGCATTTTCTTGAGAGCTGGAACGTATGGCTGGCGGGCACTGTCACGGAAGGAAGTAGCCTCGGATTTGAGTTTCTTGAGATCACAGTAAGCGAATGCAGCCTCGCGCAGTGCATCCGCCTTTTGCTCAGGCCAATCGAAGTGCTTCAGCACTGCTGTCTCGTCCACCTAAACACAATTACTATTCAGATCTCAAGGGAAAAAAAGAAAAGAAAGTGTTCACCTCTTTGACAATATTAACCAATTTAATCTTCCATTTTTTATTTATCTTTCTTGTAAATAGGTCTCAGTTGGCAACCTTTATTCTTCTACGGCCATTACAAATTCCGAAGACCAGTAGCTTTCGTCGTCTAGAGATCCTAAGAGATAAAGAAAGAACTCCCTAAATCCTCATATTGTTTTCCCTTCTAATACACTTCCTCAACAACCAAATAGATTATACCCCTAAATAAATCAAGAACGAGAGTTAGAGCTAGAGAGAGAGAGAGAGAGAGAGGGAACCTTCTTTGGATCCAAAACAAAATCACTGACGGAACTGGGCTGGGAACGACGGAGATGGGCGGCGACGGTGCTGGAGCTGTGGCAAAACGGAACCTCGAATGAAACTTGAAATTTTCTGCAAAATGGGTCGTGTAATCTGGGTTATGAGGAAAACGGGTCAGGCATGGGGCAAACAGGTCGAGCGCGGGTCAAAATTCATTAAATGACATGGCCTTGTTTATAGCCATTGGATCTGAAAAATTTAATCCCAGCCATCCTTCAGCATCTATCAGCACATTAACCCTCAGCACCATAACTGAACCCCTACCCTACCCCATCTGGTTGTTCTTCGATATCGATATCATGTAATACACTGGACATGTCTCGTGCGGCTTGTCTTGCATTTTTGGTTACCAGGGCGGTATAACGAGCGGTCTCAGGCATTTTCATACGAAAATAATAGGTCAAAGCGGCAGGGATGGCACCAAACATCAGGATTATGCGCCAAATGTAATCAGATTGGGGTGGCAGAGAGGCCACTGGATCAACGCTGTATGCGGGAGCGGGCCATCTGTTATTGAAAATGGCTGAAACAGCTAAAGAGACAATTCTACCAGCTAGAATTCCAAACCCATGCAAGGCGAAAACCGCTGCCATAAACGCCCCGCGTGTCTTTTTGTTTGCGTATTCAGACATGATGGTGGCGAAAAGAGGATATCTCCACCAAGGCCAAAGCCAAGCCAGAACCGGAAGAAACAAAGCGTGGCAATGACACCTTTTGGTCTGTCCTCAAAGGAGAGCCCCGAGGCAAGGGAGCAGACTACCATGAGAATAAGGGTTACACCACAGACCTTCTTGCGCCCTAATTTGTCGCCAAGACAGCCGAAGAAGAGCTGGCCAGCTAAAGTACCGCAAAGCGGTAAACCATAGACGGAGTAAACTTTGAGAGGCAGTGTGCCAGGCTTTGGATCGCTTGGTTCTGTGTAGTAGAGTCGGCCAAGTAACTTGGTGGCAATGGAGATGGAGAAGAGATCATAGGAATCAGTGAAGAACCCATTCCAGTGATAATAATTGCCTTGAAATGGTACCATTGGATTCGTGCAGCATCGAGTCTATCAAGCAAATTCAAATGTTCTCGTCGACTCATGGCCGCTTCCAACTTTCCAAATGCAATTCAAAAAATTTTCTGCAAAGTGAAGAAGTTGAGTCTCAAAATCGATGACAAGAAAGAGAGAGAACATTGATGCATTTTAAATGTGATGATATTCGTAATTCAGACATGTAATTATAAGGGTGTTAAAAGTACCGATGATTTCTAAAAATATATTCTTTCTCAATGATACTTGTGTATAGGCATCAAGCATCATGGTGCACCGTGTATAAAATACATTATTTTATTGAGAATTATGCGTTGATCAACTTCATTCTGAGAGAAAAAGTATTTAACAAAAAACTTATAAAAGTCGGGGTTTAAATGCATCTCAAATACTTATTACACGACGTACGTAGGATTATTAAGAAAACAAAATTTACATATTTTTCCACTAGGCTTAACCTATTGTTCCTTTAATGAGATATTTTCCAGTCTTTAATCAGATATCTAATTACAATCGAAAATCCTTTTTATTTGCACTTTCATTATATTTCCATAGACTATGCGTGGATGTCCTAATTTGTCAATGTAACTATTTACAATAAATTATTTGTAAATATGCAATGATGCAACCCTGTTAAGCTTGACCATAGTTGGTGTTTGTGAAGTCTAGTTAAAGTGTGGTTAGAATTTGTGGCATTAGTTTTGCCAAAACATGTGGCCAAGATTAATGTTTCTCTTCTCTTTAAAAGAGTTGGAGGAGAAGGGATTAAATGAGTTCAAATGAGATGAGAAAAATTTCCAAAACCTCTTCCTTTGAAATCTCTCTTCTTATCTTGATCTACATTTTCTAGACGATTGAAAATATTCAACAAATTCAACAACCATTTCATCTCCTATTGAATTTATTTCATTGAACACTACAGTACTTTCTGGTAAATCCCGGCAATGTACGTTCTAAATTAGTTCTCCATAGGAGGAAAAATAACACACAAAATAAATCAAATTGTTTTGTTTATTTATATAGTGTTTCCAGGAATTTTTTTTTTGATCTCACCAGAGCAAGTTTTTCATCCAAACAAAGACGTACCTAGGCAAAACAAAAGTACGTAGGTGTGCCATATATATGCGCATGCATGACTTGTCTAAATGTATAGCACGCTCCTTTTTCCATAATGGGTGCCCCACCGTTATAATCACCTTTACCTTGATAATGGTGATCAATAGTCATGAAGAACACGAGAGTCTTTTTATTTTGTTGAAGTACTAGAGATTCTAGTTGTGACGCTAGACTAGTCACTAAAAAGAACAGGGTAACAAGAAGAGAGAGAGAGAAAGCAGCTTCTTCAATTTCCTTGCAGCACAGAGGTGAAAGAGTAGTACTTGAGTTGTGCATGGAGACGACGAAGAGAAGGGTGCCGCCTATATAGGTGCTCCTAACGATGTTTTTTAGAAGTATGATCACATGTGTTTCAATGATGGCGATGGCTGATGGGTAATAATAAATCTCAAATATCATCTGGAGCAACCAGCCTTGTCCCATCTTCCAATGACACCGAACTAATACGACTCTTGTTATGGAAGTTTTTTACAGCATGAAAAAAGAATGCAACCAGCCTTGTCCCATCTTCCAATGACACCGACCTCATACGACTCTTGTTATGGAAGTTTTTTACAGCATGAAAAAAGAATTTGGAGTTCTGAAGGCGATGGATACAAATAGGAAATTGGTGGTGAAGTGGCACCTCTCTGATGAAATTTTTGCTGGAACTTCGGCTTGTCTAGCTAGTTGCTTGCTGTTGTTTTTTATTTTTGAGTATCCTTGTGCGATGAGTTTACACCCTTGTGAGGGTGGTTGGTATCTGCAGTCTTGTCTTTTTCTTATTTCTATGGGCTATGCCCAACCTATATATAGGCACTTTGGGGATTCAACATACTTACCAGTTACCAAAAAAAAAAAAAACTATAATGCCATAAAACATATATATATATATACGCGTAAACTAGAGTTACGATTATGTGCATTCTCCTCAAAATTTCAGCGGAGCCAGCGAACTGTCATTGCTCAAACCTACGTCAGAAGAAGTACTTATACGGAAAACAAACAACATGAATAACTAGAAGTTGTAGCCACACACAACTGATGACTATTAACCAAACACCAGCCATTTCATAAAGGTACTCATTTCAACAATGAGGAGTACAAATTATTGGTCCAACCGTGCTTAATTTGGGACGTCTCTATTAAGCACAGAATGGAATACCAAACAGACAGAGGCCAATATTTACGTGGTTCAGCAACTGCCTATGTCCACGGAGGAGAGTATTTTGATTTCACTCAAATAACAAAACTTTACAAATTAAACTCTCAACTCTCACATTGCCCCTCCCTCGTAATCTCTCTCAACCCACGAGGGTGCTCTTCACAGAGACACTGAACTCTCTCAATAGAGTTCGCATTTATAGAGCAAACATCACCGTGTTAAATGGAGGAGAAATTTCTTCAAGATTTGCGGCTTGCAAATCTTCTCCGTCAGGTGCAAATTAATACTCTTGTCAAAGTGGCTAAAATATGTCAAGATTTGCGCCTTGCAAATCTTGCGTTGTGGGGTATGTACTTCACGCCAACAATTCTCCCCCTCCATGCCACACAGAGGAGAATATATCCTGACATCTTCAGTTGGAGGTGTTCATCCCAGCTATGTCCTACATAGCTCCACCTACGACAACATGTCGCTGAAACCTTCAGTGCTCTCTTTGGAAGTCTCCAACTCATACATCTGATTCTTCTGCAAGGAAATCATTTCATCTTGCAACTCCTGTGCAAGGCATCTTGCATCTCCTGTGCAAGGAACTCTTCTCATCTTGCATCACCTGTGCAAGGCATCTTGCATCTCCTGAATCAACTGTCTAATGAGTTCTGACTTCACAAAAACTTTGTTGCTCCACCTCATCAATAAGAAGAATATAATCTGATTCCGAAAATCTCTTCGACGGGATCAGTGACAACCTCTCTCCGTGGAGGATCGTTAATTAGAGGAAGTTCATCACTTGATCGTGTGATGATCATACAGCTTCTGGTGGAACAGGTAACTCCTTCTGCTCAACACCCCTTTTTGCAACCTTTGGTGGAGTGGGTATATCTCCCCCTGCTCAACACCCTCTTCTGCAGCCTCTAGTGGAGCGGGTAGCTGCACCCCTATGCTCAACACTCTCTTCAGCAACTTCTGGTGGAGCATATCTTCTTTCCTCGCTCAACACCCTCCATCACCTTCCTCTTCTGGGGAACCGTCCTGCGTTCCTTCAGTGTCTGTGGCAAACTGAAGCTGTCCAGGACTAAATATATATGTATTCACTGGGTTTGATAACCTTCTGAAGCGATCAGCTCTAGGATCCCATAACCTGTATCCAAATCTTCTGGTGGAGTGGGTAACTGTTCTTCCAACTCAACACCTATCTTTGCAGCTTGGATACATGTGCAAACACTTTGCACGAACCAATCTCCAATGACAGGAGGATATCTTTCTGCCAGACCACACTATCTCTGAAGCCTCAAGCTTCAACAGACTTGATAGTGTTCTGCTCATCAAGTAACAGCTGCATATCTGTTACTACCCAAAGATACCTCTTTAAAAGGGACCGTAGATCAAAGTGTACCAGGCTCAACAACTTTGATCTTCTCCTAACAGATGGACTAGACTCTTTTTTTGCAAAGGGTTGAGCGCTTTCCTTCAATTCACCTGGATGCGTGCTTTCTCTGCCAGTGTAGACAACCCTTTCTCCTTCATTTGTTTGAGTCTTTTGTGCCACAGATTTGGAGATGCCTCACCTTCACCTGCTTTGAGGCCATCATCACATATCTTCACATGAGTCTAGAATAACGTGCCACAAATGTGTCCACAAGCAACAACCATAGTACCTTTTGTCAACTTCCAGGTATCGTTGTTGAAGTGGTTGTTGTAGCCCTGGCGGTAAAGGCTAACACAAATATGGATTTAGCGGAGGTTTGGCATTTATGTAACACCATGGTACATGATACATTGGTCTTTTTCTGAATATTGCATACACCTGCGATCTCAGAGGAATTGGAGTTTCCTCTTCTCACTGTACCATAGTATCTGGCTCTATACATCATGAAGAAGTCTTTGCGAGGAGCGACGTGGTAGGAAGCTCCTGTGTCTACCACTTATTCTGCAACCAGACTCGCAACATATACATAACCTTCTTCAAAATCTCCAGGAAGAGTGAATAAATTTTCACCATCTCCCTCTTTTTCAGCTGGTTGCTAGCCTTCATTTCTCTAGCTTTTGGTGGAGGAGGTGAATACACTCTCTACTTTACACCCTATCATTTCCTGCAATTTTCAGTGGAGGAGGTAACAACAACCTCTATTGAACACCATGTGCATCTGCTACAACTTCCGTTGGAGGAGGTAACAACAACCTCTACTCAAAACCTATAATCTCCTGTAGCTTCCGGTGAAGGAGGTGACAACACCTTGTGCATCTGCCGTAATGTCTGGTGGAGGAAGTGACACACCCTCTAGTCAACACAGTACAATCTCCTGCAGTTTCATGCGCAATATCCAAAAAGAGAGACTAAAGCTTCACCTTCTTCCTGGTTGCTGGACTGGCCTTGCTCCCGATGTAACTTCCAGTAGTTCTTCTTCATGTGGCCTTCGATGCCACAAAAGAAACATTTGACCTGATCATTTTGATTACCGTCAGGATTCTAGGATCTACTTATGTTTTGACCTTCACCTCTACTTCTCTATCTACCACTTCTTTGGTGCATTTCTTCTGCAACAAAAGCATCTGACTGGTCCGTATCAGCCTCCTTCCTTCTAGCTTTCTCACTAAACATGACATCATTCACCATCGTTATGGTAAGTTTGCCGTTTGGGGCCGAATTGCTAAGCAAGACCACTAAGAAGAAGCAGAGCATGTTCTTCATCCTAAACTTTCAGATCTTCTAATGGAAGCTGGTTCACCAGGTTTTGAAACTCACTTGTGTGTTCTGTTACAAAGGTGTTGCTCTTCAACTTTAGATTGACAAGACACCTCATCAATAACGCCTTATTCCGAGTAGTCTTGGCCTGATACATACTCTCCAACTTCTACCAAAGGACGTACACAATGTCTCCTAGGTAACATGATGAAACACACTATGGTCGATTTGATCTGACCACTAGTTCTCTTGTGCAACTTTCTCCAATCTTTCTCTAGCGTCGCGGCTGGTTTTACACCTTTCATCTCTATTGGATCAAACAAATCCATGCAGTTTAGGAGGGCCTTCATCTTGGGTTTCCAAAGTGTGTAGTTAGACGTAATAAAATTGATTTGCCATTGATTTTGCCTATATTTGAGACTCAAATGGCTTGTTGCTCAATTTTTGGAGCTGAATATCGCAAAACAGAACCCACCGTTGCGTCCAGAACAGTTGAAATAGCTTAAAACAAGTTCGATCTAGCCCAAAAAGGGCAAAAATTAGGCCTAAAAAGCATAAACTTTGAAACTGGAACATTCTGTCAAATTTAATGGAATACCCTCATGAGATGCTACCGACGTTAATGGTCACCGTTACTGTCAACTCGGGTGAATTGACTCACTCAACTCGGCCAAACTCATCTTAACTCGGCATGACTCACAGAGTTGACTCGGCCACTCGGTCCATACTCGGACCGACCCGAATGGCCTGTCCACCACCCGGCGTCTGGAGCGAGTGTTGCAAGTGGTCTTCATGCGTCTTCAACCTCCAGGAGCATGAAGGCACGTGGCGCACTTCTCCAGTGGTCAGCGGTGCGTATTGACAAGGCATGGCACCCTAGCAACGCCCATACTTAGGATGCCAGCCAGCTAGCCTGTCATATACATGCCATGAGAAGCTCATGGCTATTACATGGCCTTGCCATGACACGATGCCACAGCAAGTCCTTGGCCACCAGCCAAGCCATGCAGCAAGAGGCAAGCAGACAAAGAAGTGCCGTGGCACAGGATGACCACCACCAATAGCCACCACCAGTGGCGGAGCACCACCACCCTTATTGGTGCTAGGTGGGGAATGGAAGAGGAGGGTTCTGGAAGCCGAAAGTCGAAGGAGCATCACCACCCATAGAGGTGCAACTGGCGGCGGCGGCGCCATGGACGACAGCAAGATCCATACATTTATGGAGGTATCGTAAGAGAATAGTTTCCTTTCGTGTTGAGTTGAATAAATTATATCTTCTAGATTTAGGGATCATTTCCTAAACTCTTTGAGTTTATCTTGATTTAGGCATGTAATATCAAATCTCCTTGATTGAAGGGATTGATTCCTAAAGATTACAGAATTGATTTAGATTTGATTTGATTTGAGTCAATTAGGGTTTTGTAAGCCCTAAGGATGTCTATATAAACACTCTTAGGTGCATTAGTGTTATACATTCAGAATAGTAGAGTCTTGGAGAGCCTGTGTGCTTTTGAAGAGTGTTTTAGCTGAGCATAGGCACGTATATGCTAATTCGTTGTCAGGGCTAATAACCTCGTCATTGGGATTCATTTTAGGCTAATAACCTAGTTTGGGTACCATTCTTGGGCTAATTAACCCTTGATTGAGATTGTTCTTGTATTCTTGTGGTTCTTGGGCTAATTAACCCTTAACCACGTTCTTTGTTCTTCATCAATAATATCTCGAGTGTTTTCTATTTTGTGTGTTAGATCCACTACAAAAAAACTGGTCTTTAGCGGCAGTCACTAAAAACGCCGCTAAAGACACCCTTTACCTGCGTTTTTACAAAAACACTGCTAGAAACCACCTATAGAGGCGATCGCTGACCCTTGCTATAGACACCCTTTAGCTTAGCACATATCTTGTATATTTTAAACACTTATAACAAATAGCATGCTAAACCTAAGTATTTAGGTTAGCACATATATGTATATAATAAAAGCATATTATTTACCATTTACTCAAAAAACATATATATAGTTAATATGCTACGTCTTTAATACCAAGTATAAGGATCGATTTAAATGCTATTACAAATTACTAAAAACATATAACATGTAGTATATAGCTTATTATTAAAAAAACTGAAACACTATAGATTTTTGAAAAAGGGGTCAAAACAATGAGTATATACATTATATTATTTAATGTATTAATATGTTTTAAAGAGAATGATGCAGCCAAATAGTTCGAGAATCATCCTTTACGAAATCTAATGGAACAAATCTATCGAGCAAAAGTTTTCCCTCTATTTTTTTCGTTTAGGCAGGGGTGCGGATTCTCTTTATTATTATTTTTTTTCTAAATTTATTGTTTATCTTTCAAACTTTGGAAGAAATTTTAGACTTCTATAGGGTTCATCTCTTTTTCACTCCATAACTCTTTTCTCCCTCCGCCCCCTTCCAGGCCCTGTCAACCTTTGTCCTTCACCATCATCCATGGTAGCAAAAATCTTATGGATTTCGAGCCCCCTATGTGCCGTCACAGAGAAGCTAAGAGAGTGTAGATTATGCATTGTTATGGCTTGCAAAGAATAGTCCTATGCTTGAGGTTTGCCTATTGGCGTTTCTTTTCCATAGGCCGACCACCTCCTAGTCGGAGCATGGCAGAAATCTGATACAACATCCTCCTGCCAGCATCAAATCGACGAGCTACGTGGCCTCTGTCTTTTTGGTGATTAATGCCTCCTTTTTTTTTTTTTTCGTTTGCACCCAGTTTGCTCTGTGTTATTTGTTTTAGGCTATTGGTGGATGAAATTAATGGAATTAAGCCAAAAATGAACAGTGCGTGCAGTTTTTTTAATGGGTTAAATACACTTTGCACCCCGATGAAGTATTTTTGACACATTGGACCCCTTAACTTACACATTTTTTCAATTTAGACCCCACACTCAAATTGCCGTTAATTTAGATGGATTCCATCAAAACGTGAGATGCAATGTGTAAATACCCCCTAAGATAAGGGGGCAATGTGTACATACGCCCAAAGATAAGGGGGGCAATGTGTAAAAATTTTGACGGAATCCGTCTAAATTAACGAGCAATTTGGGTGCGGGGTCCAAATTGAAAAAATGTGTAAGTTAAGGGGTCCAATGTGTCAAAAATAATACATCGGGGTGCAAAGTGTAAATGACCCCAAAGATAAGGGGAGCAAAATGTATTTAACCCTTTTTTAATTCTTCTATGCATTATTCAGCATAAATTGTTGTTCTAATTATTTTATTTCATTTGAACGGAGTCTTTCTAGTTCCTTTTTTGTGAGATGATTATTGCATGCAGCCCGTTTGCTTAAATGTTCTAGTTGCCATGTTGCATTTTTATGTCTTCCGAAGAGCTGCAAACTACTTGCTTGGTGAATGATCCAAAAAAGCGCCCAACTTCAGAAAAGCTATTAAAGCACGCTTTTTCAAACAAGCATTCTTGATGGCCTTGCTCCTTTAGGTGATCGTTTTAGGACGCTGAAGGTCTCTTGCCTATCCAAGCTCTCCCTTTGTAGCTTGTACACTTTGTTTAAGACATGGCATAATGACTTCTAATATCGTTCTTCTGAATTGTCTTCTCTTGTTCAGAAAAAAAAGGCTCATCTTCTTGTGCAGAACAAAGCTCTGCACGGCGAATTAGAGCATTTATTGCAGGTGACAATTCTTTGAAGTCATTGTCTAGAATAGATTATAGCCAATATGCCCTGATGGTTCTTTCTGTTATGATATGAAATTAGTACCTAATTGATCCTCTCTAAAATGAGCATCTTAGACATTGTCAAGTTTCTATATTTTTCCTTTTATTAGGACTATATATACATGGTTGTTTTGATGTTTGTTGAGGATGACGTGATTGTGAGTAGTCCAAGAGCTGCAGTTCAAGAAAATGGAAGAAATGAGGGTGAGAGTTCTGGACAGAGAACTAATTTTGCACGACATTTCATTCCCGAGCATAAGAAATTTTGTATTTATTTATTTTAGGTGCTATCCAGATTCTTTTATTGGCGAAAGTTTGGTAAATCTTCAGTTTGGAGCTTAGTTGAAGCCTACATGTTCCCCTAATAATTATTAAAGTCGTGTAGGTGATTCAAATTAAGTTAAGTGTTAATACTGCTGGTTTCATTTAGGTTCAGGGGGTTACATGGTATGTTATAGAGCTATGAATTGTTAGTCTGAATTGTATGTCCTGAGGATACTTTACAAAGAAGTTCTTCTACTTCTAATTCCTTTTTTTAATCTGCATCTTTTCTTCAGATCTTACAGAGTCCATCCTTTAGCATGGGTAGTGGTATTCTTCACCAACAGAAGTTTCAGGTAGGCTATATCCTGACTTCTGCTCTTATGTTTCCCAAACTTCCCCTTCAATTTTATTCTTACGGAATTGTGAGATGCATGATGGTTGAATGGATATACTTATGATGAAAGAAGCTGGGTTATTTTCAGTATATCTATAATGTCCTAGATAAGTTGGAATATGTATTGCATATGTTAAACTGCACAAATTCGTTGATTGAAAAAACTTTAGTGGCCTCCTTTTCTTTGGTCACCAAGTTGCCACAACTTTTCCTTTTTCAATAAAAATTGGTTCTTATTCGTATTAAATGCTGATAATATAGCATGCCTCTACAATGTTCAAGGATAAGCCTAAATTTTTAAGTTCATTATGTTAGGCTATGTGGAGCCTAGTTTTTTATATTTGACTTGGATAGTACTCCGACCCGATTCAATGAAAAGAGTTTTACGGTTTAAATCGAGATTTTTTGTGAGGCTTAGTCCATGAGCGCTCCGGCTTGGGCTGGAAAATTTTTTGACCCATTTTGACACGGAGAATCTAGAGTTGCTTATAGCCTTATATACAAGTAGATATTTTGTTTACATACGTCTTTTGTTTATTTCTATTTCTCATGTGATATTTATTTTCAATTACGGGAATTCAAGAGGTTGTTGATGTGTAAAAGAGAAAAATTTTAATTGGTCCTTACTTATTGTGTTGTTTTTGAATATTTTAGTTGGTCCTTGCTTATTATTATTTTATATTAGAAATTTGTTACTTTTTAGATTACTTGTAGAGATTTGTGTTTGTTGTAAAACGTTATTAATCAATGATGAAGTATATTTTGTTTTATTATCCTTTTTCTTTAAGTTTTTACATCCAATGAATTATGGTTATTAAAATAAATTTGTATTACCGATTATAGGAAAATATAGGAAAAAATTAATGGTGTTTTAAAAATGCTGGCACATAACCCAAAAAAAAAAAAAACGCTGGCATAGATTTTAGCGGCAGTCACTTGACTGTTGTTGTAGATGTTTAAAGGCAGGAAAAAAAGCCTATAGAAATACTGCAAAAAAAAAAAAAAACCACGATTGCGCTTTGCGTCTATAGTGGCGGTCACAAACGCCGCTAGCTGACCGCCGCTATAGACCAGCGGTCGCGAAAATCGCTGTTATCGCCTATTGCGATGGTTCAACCGCTGCTAAAAAACCACCGCTATAGGCTATAGTGGCAGTTTTGGCACCTTTAGCAGCGGTGTTTGACCTCTGCTAAAGGTTATTTTTTTTTGTAGTGATCTTATATTTTAGCTCATGTATTGCCAAGAACGGTTTAGGAGGATCGATTGGCATGATCGTGTTTGAATCACTTGGCGGGAGTTGATGTTGTTAAAGTGGCCTAGACCGGGGTCCCTAACAGAGTGGGCACACATGTAGTGTATTTGACCAACATGTGTGGTGCGTGCAGTGTCTGTTTGACCTTCGATTTATTCTGTTGTGCTCGTCTAGTCGCAAGGAATTCCCAGTTAGCTCCAAAATTTCATTTGGACACAGATCGGGTCTCAGCTGAATTCAAAAATGAAACTTTCGGCCACCTGCCGGCTCTGATACATTTGTTGAGCACAAAACAAAATACCAAATAGACAAAGGCCAATATTTACGTGGTTCAAAAATTGTCTATGTCCACGGAAGAGAGTATTTTGATGTTACTCAAATAACCAAAACTTTACAAACTCTCAACTTTCACACTGCACCTCCCTCACAATCTCTCTCAACCCACGATGGGTGCTCTTCACAGAGGCACACACACACAACTTTTTTAATAGAGTTAGTATTTATAGAGAAAACGTGACCGTGTGAAATGGAGGAGAAATTTCTTCAAGATTTGCGGCTTGCAAATCTTGTGTTGTGGGTTATGGACTTCATGCTAACAGTCTCTAGCTAGTGTCTGATTCCAACAATGCTATGTGAGTTACAAATTATTGTTCTTAGCTATGGGGCCCATTTGACGTTTAGGTGACCGCATGGAATGCTTATCGCCTAAGAGCTAGCCAAATTATCCTATTTTGGGATGTCCAAATATTTAGGTAGCAACACCACTAAAGAGTTGCAAAAGATAAAAATATTCTCAAAAAACATGAACAACAAACAAACAGCTCCCACACAACTGATGACTCATGACCAAAAACAAGCCATTCCATTAAGGTACTAAATTCAACAACGAGGACAGGGAATAGTCAAGCTATCAAGTCAATGGTCATGGTGAATGTTGCCTAGCTCCTCAGTCCTTACGAGGGAACCGAATGTAAGCCCTAGAAACAAAAGTGGTTGCAAGGCCCATAATATTTGTTTCCTAGCATCAAGACGAGACTGACTGAGGACATAAACTCCTCCTTCTCAAAAAAAGGAGATGAAGGATTAATTTTGAATTTAAAAGCAATGACAATAAAAGAGCTGGTTTTCATGAGTGTTGGCTTTGACATCACTGAAGGATAAGGGCGGCTGAAAGGGGTAGGTAGGTGAGGCAATCGCTAAGGCCCCCTATATGAAGGTTCTCAAACAATTAAATTCTACTTTATTGCTAATTAACTTCTCAAACAATTAAATTCTAACGTCATTTTTTTAACGGTACAATGGCACACCAATATCAAATTTCCTAGATTATTATAAGTAGTTGATTGTTCTAACAACAGTACAACACAACCTATTTTTTTGCTAGAGCTTCTCATTGATTTCAAAGTGTTTCCTACTTTTTTGCTAACAATATCTGCAAAACAACCTAGCAAGTAATTGTCAAATTAACTTCTTAGAGTCTTGATCTGTTTGTTGTTGCTACTTCAACAAATCTAGGATTCCACAGGTTCTATTGTTCAATTTACGTGATTTCAATTAGCTTTTGTTTATCTATTATTATTATTATTATTATTATTATTATTATTATTTGTGTAAACTTTTTAATCTTTTAAATGACCGGTAGAAAATATCAATCTGGATGTGAAAAACTCAAGAAAAAAAGTAGAATAGAAAGTTTAGTTCAATCTCAAAGAGGGGCCCTTAAAAAATTTCTTGTTGAAAAAAGGAACCAAATTCTAATCAAGAGGTAATAGGTGAAGAACCAAGTATTAGGGGGACTTAGAAGAAGTGGATAACTCAAGGGGAGAGTTTAAGCATGACATGCACTATGATATTGATGGTTTGGATTTATTTTTGGAATTAAAAGAAATTACAAAAACAGAAATTAATACAAAAGTTTAATACAAAACTAAAGATTATAAAAAATTATTTAAGAACAACTATGTCTCAAGATAGATTAAGCGGTTTAGTAATTTTATCTATGGAAATTGATTTATTGGGTAAACTTGAACGCAAAAGTTTACTTAGTAATTTTGCATCTAAAAAGGCAAGAAGTAAATTTATGGTTTAATTTTAAATTTATTATTATTTTTTTAAAAAATTAAAAGGCGTCATTTTAATGACTTGCCTAGAGTCCCAAAAATATTGAGCCGCCCCTGCGGAAGGAATATCCCTTATGATTTCTGTAGCTGAGCCCTGATTGACAATATGAAGAACGTCTCTCCTTTGTGGCCTAAGAACTAATAAATAAAGTATTATAGTGTAAGAAAAAGTTATTTGTATGACAAACTCTTAATTAAAAAGGGATCTGCATGGAAAGAATATATACCAATAACATTGTACTCCTAGACTGGAAAATAATTAAATATGAATACAATCAAAGAGATCGGCAAAAGATACTAAAAAGAGGAAGGCCTTGGCTTGACCCACTATATGAGAGATTTTTCATAACTTCTATATATTCTTACTGTATTCTCTTAACTAGTATGTGATATTTTAAACAAACAAAACAAAAAAGGAAAACGGAAAGGATAGAAAATGAAACCGGAAGACTAACTAAAGGGGCAGCTAGTCTGGTGTTTGTGGCTCTCAGCTTCAAATGTACGTAGGGCATGCCCTGGTCATGACTATGAACACAGGCCAGAGCAACCCTTTAACAAAATGCAGTGTGGTATCTAATTCAAGCGATCTTGAATATAAAACGAAATCACTTGCTAGGTTTCCTGCACCAGAGCTTAAAAGAAAGCTTTAACATTAACTAGAGTACTCTAGAGAGAGAGTGAGAGAGAGAGAGCCTGACCTGCTTTTTGAAGCGAATTGAAGTGTAGAAATAATCCTGAGTATCATGGAGGTTCTCGGATATTAAGGGGAAATTAGGGATAGCAATATTTGGAGATATTCGGTATTCTTAAATTTAGGCATTTGTCAGGGATTAATTCCTTATGTATATATCGCTCTATGATATTATAAATAGAGGTGATGCCTGTACGTTGTAAGTATTCAATAAAAATACGAAAGTTTACTATTTCTTCATGGTATCAGAGCCAGGTTCCGATCCTGGGACCTGTGGGTTATGGGCCCACCACGCTTCCGCATGCCTAGTCGTGTCCTCTCTTTTGTCACTCCTCTCCAGAAATTTCAGAAACATTACTCTACCTCTCGTTTTGACTCGAGTCTTCCTCTTCGCGTTTTCGGCTGCACTGCATTTGTCCACGTTCATGCCCATAATCGTAGCAACTTGGATCCTCGAGCTATCAAGTGTGTTTTCATAGGATACGCTCCTACTCAAAAAGGGTATAAATGTTATGATCCATCCACAAAACGTATGTTTGTCAGCCTTGATGTTACTTTTTTTGAAAACCTCCTCCTACTTCCAAAAGCCTTCTCTTCAGGGGGAGCCATTGAGTAACATGGAAGCTCAGTTTTTGGACTTTGATCTCCCTCCTCTAGAGCCTGATCATGCCATAAACCCCGAACCTGTCACAACATCACACTTGAACTCAGGGGGAGATGCAGCAAATCACAATGATAGTACGCTACGGGTTTATTCATGAAAGCCCAAATCAAAGGAAGTGGAGAATCTCATACCTGAAGCACCAAAAGAGTCAGACCCGGTAATAGCTCCGAATGTGTCTCCTTCTGGTAAGCCTGCTTCCTCAGATATTGATTTACCTATTGCTCTTAGAAAGCAGCCTCGACCATGTACTCTCCACCCTCTGTCAAAATTTATGTCTTATAATACTCTGTCCACAAGGTTTCGTGCTTTTACTTCTAACCTTGACTAGTGCAGAAATTCCAAAAACATTCAGGAGGCCTTAAAATTACCCCAGTGGAGAGAGGCAGTATGGAAGAAATGAGAGCCTTGGAAAAGAATGAAACTTGGGAGGTAACGGACTTACCAAGAGGAAAGAAACCCGTTGGCTGCAAATGGGTGTTCACCTTAAAGTATAAAGCTGATGGGACTATAGAGAGGTACAAAGCCCGCCTTGTTGCTAAGGGATATACACAGACCCAGGGTATTGACTACACAGAGACGTTTGCACTAGTGGCAAAATTAAACACGATTCGAGTTCTCTTGTCTGTTGCAGTCAACTCAGATTGGCCCCTTCAACAACTTGATATTAAGAATGCATTTCTGAATGGAGAATTAGAAGAAGAAGTCTTCATGACAAAGCCACCAGGTTTTTGTAAAGCTGGAGAAGATCAAGTGTGTAAACTTAAGAAGTCTCTATATGGCCTCAAACAGTCACCAAGAGCATGGTTCAACCGATTCACCAAAGTGGTAAAAAATCAAGGATATCAGCAAGGGCAATCAGATCACACAATGTTCTTCCGGCAATCTGAAGATGGGAAGAAAACAATTCTGATTGTGTATGTTGATGACATAATCCTAACTGGAGATAATATAGAAGAAATGGCAAGACTGAAGAAAATGCTAGCCACGGAATTTGAGGTGAAAGATCTAGGACAGATGAGATACTTCTTGGGAATGGAAGTTGCTAGATCAAAAAAGGGCATTAGTGTATCTCAACGGAAGTACATTCTTGATCTTTTAAAGGAGACTGGTATGCTTGGCTGTAAACCAAGTGACACTCCCATAGAGGCAGGAAAAAGAACAGAGGATGTTGGAAGACCAATTGAGAGAGATAGATACCAGAGACTAGTTGGCAAACTAATCTACTTGTCACATACCAGACCTGATATTGCTTTTGCCGTTAGTGTCGCAAGCCAACACATGCATTCACCAAAAGAATCTCATCTAGAAGCAGTGTACAAGATTCTCAGATACCTAAAGGGGTCTCTAGGATGAGGACTCTACTTCAAGAAAAATGAAAGCAGAGGAGTCGAGATATTCACAGATGCTGATTGGGCAGGCTCAACAGCAGATAGACGATCTACCACCGGATATTGCACATTTATATGGGGTAACTTGGTAACTTGGAGAAGCAAGAAGCAGAATGTGGTGGCTAGAAGTAGTGCCGAAGCTGAATTCAGAGCAGTTGCACAGGGAATGTGTGAAGGTTATGGCTAAAGAAACTCTTAGAAGAACTACATGTTGGAGTAGATTTACCAATTAAACTCTATTGTGACAACAAAGCAGCCATCAACATTTCTCTCAACCCAATCCAACATGACCGAACAAAACATATAGAAGTTGACAGACATTTTATCAAAGAAAAAGTTGAAGGAGGGATTATCTGTATGACATATGTCCCTACAAAGGAACAAACAGCAGATGTCTTCACAAAAGGATTGTCTCAACAAACTTTTAATGATTTTCTTGGCAAGTTGGAAATGATCAATATTTACGATCCAACTTGAGGGGGAGTGTAGAAATAATCCCGAGTATCATGGAGGTTCTCGGATATTAAGGGGAAATTAGAGATAGCAATATTTGAAGATATTCGGTATTCTTAAATTTAGGCATCTTTTCAGGGATTAATTCCTTATGTATATATCGCTCTATGATATTATAAATAGAGGTGATGCCTGTACGTTGTAAGTATTCAATAAAAATACAGAAAGGTTTACTATTTCTTCATGAAGGAGAGCAGAGCTGGGAGATTCGGAGGTATTATCATATTGGCTGGATTGAGAAGATGAAGTGGAGAGAGGCGCTTATATAGTGCGGTGACCCAACGAGAAGCCAAATGAGCGCCAGCATCAACGGCATATTCCAGCTCATCCAATTATATAGTCAACGCTAAACGCTTTCACAAAGTTACATCATGATTCATGAGGATACAGTAGTTATTAGGTTATTTTATTTAAGAACTGGATAATGTCACAATATATAAGTTGGCTTATCATATTTTATGTGGCCGCCAAATTTATTAAGACGGACAATCAACGTCGGAGCAGGTCATAAGGAGAAGAGCTAGCTAGCAGAACTCAAAAAACTTCGTTTGTTTAAAAAGCAAGGAATCTTTCGCAATTTAACTCAAAAAAGAAAGTAAGGCTTATTTTCCCTTTGCCGATTTGCCTAATAAAAAAACCCTTTGAAAGCAGGCCGAGGGCTAGCCAAACGCCTTGTTTTTTTAACTAAAAAATTATGTAACACTACAAAAAAATAGGTCTATAGCGGTGGTCTTTTTAGCGCGGTCTCTAAAAACGCGCTATAGACCCCTATCTCGGCGTTTTACTTTAAACGCGACAAAAAAAACCCCTATAGCGGCGGTCTTTATAGCGGCGGTCACAGACCGCCGCTATAGATTCCTATAGCCGCGGTCACTGTAGCGGCGGTCTGTGACCGCTGCTATAGGCGTCTATAGCGGCGGTCACTGTAGCAGCGGTCTCTGACCGCCGCTATATACCTCATGTAGTGCGGCGTTTTGTCAAAACCGCGGCTATAAGGCCAATCTATAGCGGCGTCTAGAGATTGTATATCTACCAGGGGCGGTCATACTGACCGCCCCTGTATCTTGTACCTTTAGCAGCGGTTTTTTCAAAACCGTTGCTAAAGGTATACTATAGCGCGTTTTTAACAAAACGCCGCTATAGGTATAGTTGGAAAAAAATTAAAAAAAATCCAAAATTATATGTTATTTATAATGTTAATAATTATTTTATAACTATTTTATTCCTTTTAATACATAATTTTATTTTGTCATGTGTTTAAAAAAAAATTTAGGAGACCTAATTAATAAAATATGGAATTAAAAGGAGTTTTATGAAAATTGAAGTTGTTATATGGAATTAGAAATAATGTTATGAAAGTTATATCTATGATTGTTATGGTAATTGTATTTTTATTGACTAAATCTAAGTAGTTTAGAGATCTATTATCATATGCTTATAATGAGCATATTGATGCAGGATGCAGGGGGAGCCGAGTCGGACGACGCTGAGCTGTCAGATTCACATTGATGGCGCTGAATTACCTTGAGCAGGTAGATCAGCGCAAGGATGGCAAGACATTGTAATCTAACCTAATTGGGGTAGTTTTCGTGCACGTGTCGGTTTTTTGGTCATAACTTTGGCTATAAGTATCCGATTCGTGCCCATGACCCAATTCGGAAAGCTCTTTTCCGCGCGCACGTCGTGGTCACTAGCTATGCTTTGGTGCGCCTCGTTTCGAGCCCTAAATCCGCTGTTTTCCCTCTCAAAAACCTATTTTTAGTTATGATTTTCTTTTTTTTACCGTTTACGAATTATTTTTGAACCCGATTTGCGCCAGTTTTTGGCAGTCTATTGTATACAAGGTAAAACCCCATTAGGGATGGGATTTTAGTTATTTTAGCCCGGCTTGTGGGTTATTTTTTTTGGAACATGCATGATTTAATTATGACATATTATTTAATTTCAAACAAAAAGATATTGTGAGATTAGCTTATGCAATTAAAGTACATAACTTAATATCTACTCAAAGTTATTATGTATAGTTATTATGGTAATTGTAATATAAGACTAATTACCTAAAACACTGCCGTTCCCCCCCACCTCCCCCTCCCCCTTTCTTAAAAACTCCCTCTGTGCCCTAAAACGCCAAAATTCCCCCTCCCCGCGCGCCCTAAAACGCGAAATTCAAAACCCCCCCGCACAGCCCCACCCCCTGGTCCCCGAGCTCCCTCTCCTTGCCGTCACTCACCACCCCCCAGGCCACCCTCCGGCCTCTCTCTCTCTCTCTCCCTCCTCTCTTTTGGATTGAATCTTGTTCTTTCCGCAATTTCCTTGTTTAAGGTTTTTTTTTTGACATATCTCTTTTGATTTCAGTTGGGTTTCATTTATTTTGCAGGTAAGCTTCTTCGATTTCAGTTGGGTTTCTCCGTCGCTGCCCTTCGTCTTCTGCTCCTCATCGAACATGGCGAATCAAGCTGAATCCTCTGACTTGTAAGTCCCCAACTCAATTCCTAGATCCCCATTCTCCTGATTACTCTCCGATCCACTACAAAGTCGGTTTATTTTTCTCCTTTGGTGGCTATAATCTGATTTTCTTCTATAATGGCTTTGGGATTTTCAGTAAGGGAACGAAGCATGACTTCAACACGGCGATTCTGGAGCGCAAGAAGGCCCCAATCGTCTTATCGTGGACGAGGCAATCAACGACGACAACTCAGTCGTCGCTCTCCACCCCAAAACCATGGAGAAGCTCCAACTCTTCCGCGGAGACACGATCTTGATCAAGGTGAGCTTTTTTTGTCTGTATTCGGACTGTTTCTTGAAGGTCTTTGGCTTGTGAGTTTTGTGCTCGATGTTCTAGGTTTGATTGCTACTGGGATTTGTGTGACTGTGTTTGGTTTGTGGTAAATTAGGGTTAGTTAAGGTGATCAGTTAATGTGGTATTTTTTGTCTGGGTTTATGGATTTTCTGTTGGGTATGTAGGATTTGTGAACTGTTTATGTTTTGTGCATAAAGTTAGTTTCTTTGAAGGAGAAGTTGGTTCTGCTCGTCTTGAAGCTAGCTGTCGTGGTGGTTGTTAACCTTGGTGATGCAGTTTAATAAATTGTGCGTCTATGAAGTTGTTTAAGCTAATGTAATCTTGCTTGAGCTCATGGATCTTACGAAGGGAATTACATATTTTGGGAACTATTATTTGAAGAGTGATGAAAATTTTTTTGTATACGTTCTGAAGTATAGTTAGTTGTCAAACAATGCACCTGCATTTATTTATTTGGTTATATTAGTGATAAGTGTAATAATATTCATTTTATTTCTACTTGGATGGTGGAACCCTCTGCCTAGGAGGTTGAGTTATTAAAATGCTCTTGTTCTGCATGTTTATGCATATTTTGTTGTTGCTTTTGTGTTTAGGGGAAGAAGAGGAAAGATACTATCTGTATTGCACTTGTTGATGACACATGCGATGAAGCTAAGATAAGGATGAACAAGGTTGTTAGAAGCAACCTGCGGGTTAGGCTTGGAGATGTTGTTTCAGTTCATCAGTGCGCAGATGTCAAATATGGAAAGGTGTGTCCACATTCTTCCTGTGGATGACACTATTGAAGGGGTTAATTACTGGCAATCTCTTTGATGCATACTTGAAACATGAGTGAAGCAACACTGTGAGATGGAAAGTCATGAAGAGAAGCTGCACAAGTTGGTACTGCAGAGCAAGATCAATGAAACCAAGGATCATAAGAAGCGCGAAGCTAGCGAGATTGAGAAAACAAGGTTTTAAGAACATGTCCAATAAGATTCTTTTAAAGCTTGTAATTACATCTTATTACAGTCTATTCTTAATTTGTAAAGTTTCTTGTGTTTATTGTAAAATATTATTAATCAATAATAATGAAGTATATTTTGTTTTATTATCCTTGGTCTTTAAATTTTTACATCCAATGAATTATGATTCAGATCAATAAATTTGTATTACTGATTAAAAAAGCATGTATAGAAAAATATAGAAAAAAATTAGTGGTGATTTGGAAATGCTAAAAAAAAAAAAAAAAAAAAAAAAAAGCTGCAAACCTATAGCCGCGGTCACCAACCGCTGCTATAGGTGGTACCTGACCGCTGCTATAGACATTTAGTGCCAAAATAGCGCAATTGCGCTTGGGTATATAGCGGCGGTCTAAACCGCCAGGTGACCGCCGCTATAGACCAGGTCTTCACCAGCGGTCACACGAACCGCTGCGATAGACTTTACACCGACGGGTTATAACCGCCGCTAAAAAACCGCTGGTATAAGGTTATAGCAGCCGTTTTTTGACCTATAGCAGCGATTTCCGACCGCTGCTATAGGTCGGTTTTTTTGTAGTGTAAGTGAATTTCATGCATCAATCGGCAAGCAACTGTTATATAGCCAGCTAGCTGATTAACGTAAGATATCGAACTAGTTAATTTTGCTACTTTGAAACCATCTTTAATTCTCTTGTTCTATTATTGTTCCAAATTAATTTGAAATAATGTAAGAAATGGTGCTCGCTGCTGGCAATGGAACAGTGCAAGAAGGAGGAGAAAATCACAGAGCTCAAACCATGGAGAAAGTTCCCGTATCCATTCGTTGTGTGTAAAATCTTGTATTGCAAAGAAAACAAAATACAAACTTTTCAAAAGGAGAATCCTAACAAACTCTGACTGACACAGAACTCTCAGCGCACACCTCTCCGTCCTTACTGCCAGCACAACTTCAGACACCTAAGGAGACGAATCAAAACAAAATAACGGCTAAAGAATAGAAAAGAGAGAGAAATACAAATAAATACAATCCGTACGTACACTATACAAAATCTTTTTTATTCACTGCATCTCCTTTCAGCAATGAATTTGTTGTGTATCATGAACTACAGCATTGCTATGCTGCAATAAATAAACCAATTAATTAGCTAGCAAGGTGCTATGTTACTGAGCAATACATCATTGCCTAGGTCGAATGTATATCGATCCTCCTTTCAAGGGCAGGATTTCAGTTGCATCAGTCCTAATAGGCTACTAGCTAGCTATCATCATGACAAATATTGCTATAAATATATGGACCCTGATGATGCCAAAAATCACCAATAGCTGGAGCCGATCAAACCTGAAAAGGGACAAAGAGAGGGGTGACGTCGAACGTGGAGGCTGTGATGTCTAAGTCAGATCTCAAGAAGAATTGAGTATTAGAAGGGTAATTAACGCGTGAGAAAATATAAAGGGAGTATTTGGCTATTCATATGTGGGGGGATTAGAGTCATAATGGGAGTCTTAGTATAGTGAGTCTTAGGACTCCTTGAACATCCGAGCGGGAAAGTATGGGGGGAGAAATTCATATATGCGTGGGCCGAGGGCCTTGAATGCCCTAATGGACTTGGGTAGGACTACAGCTGGGTTGGTGTATTTCTGATGGGCTGGGCTGGTCATGTTATGGCCCATCAGTAGTCCCCCCTTTTAAACATAATTAAGCCAGCCGGGATTTTCCGAATTGCTTGGCATCATGCCTTATTGGGGTGGACCTTTAGGTTCCTAGCCTATGAAGGGAACTTCACATTGTGGGCCTTGGACCGTGGGGTGTGCAACCTGCCTGATCCCGTGGGTACCCCAGTAACTGGTAGGTTTAGGGATGCTTGTGAGTTGCAGTGTAGATTGCCCCAGCGGTGATGGTCGATTGGTTGTAATCAAGCCCTACATGTCTTTGGGCCCTCATCTGGAGTTTGGACTAGCCTTGGGATGCCTTAGAAATAGGGGAACTAAGGCCGTTGGGCTGTGAGGCATGTGTCCGTTATTCGACTCGGCCCTATTCGAGTCTTTTCGAAATAAAGGCGAGTGGGCAGGTGAGGAGATGCTTACTGACCATAGTGCTCTGCAAGTCATCAGGCTAGGGTTAAATCATTTCTTTCTGCAGTGCCCAATACCTGTCTCCGCCGTTTGCTTTTTGACGTTGCCGTGTTACCTTGCAAGGGGTTCGTGCTTGATGGCCTCGTTTGGTTCTGGGGTTGTGGGGGCTGAAGGAAACCCTGCGCCTAAGGGAAATGTACCTGTGTCTCAATGGGTATCCGACCGTACCCTGATCCATTTAGCTGAATTAAGGCTTAAGTATTATGTCCCTCCCATCATAGTGTTGAGGGTGCCGGAATACAAAGAAAGAGTGATGTGTCCCGAAGCGGATGAGATTGCCCTTTTCGAAGAAGTTTTTCAGGCGAGAGCTTGATTTCCGCTAAGCAGGGATATAAGGCAACTGTTACGGTGGTTTTCTTTGTGTCCAGCTCAACTGCCTCCCAATAGTTGGCGATTAGCGTTAGAAAAGAGGCCTTCCGCTTGGCGGGAGTTTGCTTGGTGCTATAAGCTACAGAAGAGTGAGAATGGTACGTATTTCTTTCAAGCTCGAGACGGGCGCGCTTTGTTCAAGCATCTTCGTTCTAACAATAAGAGGCTGGCACCAGAAGTTCTTTTTTGTGTCTAGCGAAAGGTGGGAATTCCCTCTAGAAGAGGAAGATCCTGTTAGGATTCAACGTACTTGGGGAGTGCCTTCTGCTCGGGGTAATGCTTCTTATCCTTTCTCCTATTTTCTTTCTTGCACCTTGGCACTTTATGTAACTTGTCATTTGGTGGGATGTCATGGTACAACACGACATACACCGGATTTGACCCCGGAGGAGCATTCATGCATTAAACCGGCGATGGCAAGCAAGTCTTGGGAGGTGAGTGAATTTCTGCCTTCCCCGGAGAATGGGGTTTCAACCAATGAGTCCTTGTGATTTATTCTATTCCGACGTTATATGCCTTTGTGATTCCTTTATTGCTGTTATGAGAAATTATATGTTGTAGTGAGTTGAGGTGAGTTGTTTCCCTGTATTGGGTGTGAATGTGGCACCGGAGAATGTGGTCTGTCGCGGTGTGCAGGTGTGGGAGTCAGGGTTTTCGATGTGTATCTGACCAAGCCTTCTCTTTCTATGTTGTGCGCAAAGACAAAAAGCAAACGTAAAATACTGAAACCCAGAGGGGGTAAGCTGTTCAAAGCCATTCCGATTAGGAAGTTGAGTCCCACTAGTTCTATCCCGAGGTCTCCTAGTGTGATTGTTCGCTAGACCAGGTTTGCTGCTACTGCCCGTGAGACCAAGTCCGCTGTAGCTCGTCGAAGCGTCGTGTGGCCATCATCGAGTAGTGACAGCGTGAAAGTTATAAAGTAAGTCTTAGCTCCTGTTGGTGTCTTGTCTAGTAAGCCTCGGACCTGCTTGAGTAAGTAGTCGCTTGCATTATCAAACGAGGAGGAAACGGAGGAGAAGGAGGGGGATAGGGAACCTCCCATTCACGAGGCATGAAAAAAAGCTCTCTGATCGCCTGAGCAGTGCAGCAGCGCGTGTGGCGGTGCTGTTGGGGAATCATCCCCCTCTTCTTCTGAGAGGAGGTTGTTCTCTGAGCTGCAAGACGTGATGGCAGTTGTGCAAAATCAGAGCAGAGTGGCTGGTCATTTTGTTTAGCTCACGGAGAGTCCAAAGCGGCTACCGTCGCCTCTGACTTCTTTAGGGCGGGCCGACGGGGAAGGTCTTAGTGTGACGGATCGGACCAGTGTTGGTGCTGATGTTGATCATGATCTTACCCTGGAGGTGTTTGGGCAAGTGGAGATAGTGCTGCTGGAGTTCTCGAACCTTGCGTCTATTGTGTATCAGCTACTTCAGCAGTTACTCCACGATTTTCGGATAGCTGCAACTAAATTACAAACCAAGCGGGCACAACGCGCTGCTCTTGAAGAGTAGCTCCGGGAGCACGGGGGAGAGAAGGATGACAACCAGGATGTTGTGGATGCTGTGTGCGTGTAGTTTCGTACCTTGAGGTCGGAGGTAGGTAGGCTGAGGTCCCAACACGCGGTTAGTGTGGCTAGGGAGGTACAATTGTCCATCGAGTTGGAGCAACAACAAGTGGATCGACTGAGAGTAGAGGCAGAGATGAAGGCAAGCATTATGGAGAAGCTTGCTATATAACGCCGTAGGTTTTCTTTAGGACCTTGCTTGATGCTAAATAGGTAAGAGGTAGGGTGCTTTATTTGCCGGTTGGATATGAAATGGCTTAAGAACTGCGCCCTGAGGGTGTCGAAGTTGTCTATGGTGCCAGCAGTCGCAGGGGTCACCAAAGCCATTGAACATGTCGATTTGGGGTGGACGGAAGCGCAAGGGTAACAGACATGCCAGCACCTTTAACGTGAACAGGGAACTACCTACACTGGTTGGGAAGGCTTCATTCATATTTGAATTCTCAACTTTGCTCAGTTGCTGCTGTAGTAGTCGAATTTGCTCCGCTTGCCCGACCATCTGCTCATGAAGAATGGTTCGCCAATCATCCGCCTCGGGTGGCTTAGGAGACCGGCGGGCTGAATGGTTGTCTGCTGTGTCCTAGCGTGAGGGAGACCCCAAAGATCGTGGGGGGCGGGGGGTTTGAGGTTGTTTGGGGATCGTGTTGATCCGGTGAGCAAGGCTCTCAATAGTTTGTACCAAGGTAGCCAGCAGCGTTTCATTGTTAGGAGCATGTTCTTGATTACTTTCCAGGGGCAGCTGATCACGGTTGGGGAAGTCATCGTGGGTGGAGAAAGGGCGATTAAGCAGTGTTTTAGGAGAGGCTTTTTTTGAGGTTCCCACAGACGGCGATAGCTGATGATGCCAAAAATCACCAATAGCCTGAGCCGATGAAACCTGAAAAGGGACAAAAAGAGGGGCGGCGTCAGACGTGGAGGCTTCGATGCCTAAGTCAAAAGGGAAAAATTGAGTATTAGAAGGGCAATTAAAGCGTGAGAAAATATAAATGGAGTACCTGCCTATTTATATGTGGGGAGATTAGAGTCATAAGGGGAGTCTTAGTATCGTGAGTCTTAGGTCTCCTTGAATATTCGAGCAGGAAAGTATGCGGGGGGAGAAATTCATATGTGAGCGGGCCGGGGGCCTTGAATGCGCTTATAGACTTGGGTGAGACTATAGCTAGGCTGGTGTATTTCTGATGGGTTGGGCCAGTCATGCTATGGCCCATCAGACCCCAATGAAGACTTGAAAGAGCGCTACCACAATGTTTTTTTTTTTTATAGATATTGATAAGTTTATATCAATAATCAATCAAAATACAATTGATGATCACAGTCAAATCAATTTCACACTCCTCAAAACTCCAACAAAGTCATAGATCAATAATACATCTATGCTTTAATTTTTGAAAAGACTAATGAATATAATTTTTGAGACTCTTTAGAATCATTCTAATTTGATACTCAATTCTAATAAATAAATAAATAAAGCCCTATTGTGAGACATAACAACACTTATCTTTTCATTCTCCCACCCTACGTGATATTGCTGGTACGTAGCATATAATTAAGTTTATTTACTTATTAAGATTCTGGAAGCATGGAGCTCTAGCTTCTTCATTGCTGCTTTACAAGAAAAAATCTCAAGACTCCATGCAGTTATTTAGACAAGTACGCACTACGTAGTTTTACATCTATGATTATCGAAAATGTTTAGTTTTACTACTTAATTACGGGCACCTTAGTTTTCTTTAGGAGCAAATAAGGTTTTCAATTAACCAATAATATATATCTGCGCTTTAACTGAGTCGCACAAAATGCGCGTAATAGACCAGAATTTGGAGATCAACTTCCATGCAATGACCCACTAAGTATGCAAAGAAAAAAAAATTTAAAAAGAAAAACCTACTACATTCTGCAGGCTTAGTGGTTATGCATGATCATCCACTAAGTACGCAAAGAATTTTTTTTTTTTGAAAAAACCCTACTAAATTCTGCAGGCTAAGTGGTTAAGTCGTGCAGACGACTCCCAGAATCCTATCATTAGGATGACTGCTATTTTGTGGATCAAGATCCTCTCTAATTCTCTGTCGGAATTGCATGCACCACAACAAATTTTGGTTTTTGGGAGGGAAAATTCCGTCCCAAAAAACCCAAATTCACTTTTTTGGGACAAAATTCGTCTATCGCACTAGGTGTACCAGTAAGTTCGTTACAAAAGGTTTTTTGTGATGAAAAATTTATTTCATCTTTGGAACGGATATATTTCAACCGTTCAAACGCTACACCCAACAGCAACCGTTCAAATGCTATATCCATCAGTAAACGTTCGAATGCTAAATTCAATCGTTTGAACGCTACATTGGATAGCAACCGTTCAAACGCGTTTGAACGCTACAGCAAACGTTCTAATGATTGACGGGCCATTTTATGGTGGAACGTTTGAATTTTCATCAAATTATAAAACATTATTATGTTCTAATGGTGGATTAATCGTTCTAACGGTAGATGAACTGTTCGAACACTGCAAAACAAGAAACCATCTTCGTCGTCTCCTTCTCCTCCTCTTTCTTCTTCTTTCCCTTCTTCTTTTTCTTCTTCTTCTTCATCTACTTCTTCATCTTCTTCGTCTACTTTTTCTTCTTCTTCTTCTTCTTCTCCACCTCTTTCTTCTTCTTTTTCTTCTCCTCCTCCTTCTCTTTCTTCTCTTTCACTCTCACTATTTTCATCTTTTTATTTTGATTTCCTATGAGGCCTTCGAATAGTGTTTAAAAGCGTTATAACGGAAAAAATTTGGTAATTTTGGTTTATTTTGATTTAAAAACTGTTCTAACGGAAAAACGGTGGGTAATTTTGGCACTAAATTTTTCATTTTCCTTCAAACCAAGTTCAAACGGTATTTAAAGGCATTCTAATAGAAAAATGTGAGTAATTTTGACGCTTAATTTTTTATTTTCATTCAAACCTCGTTCGAACAGTATTTAAAGGCGTTCTAAGAGAAAAAAGGCAGGTAATTTTGGCCCTTAATTTTTTTTTTTTTTTTTTATTTTCATTCAAACCCTATTCAAATGGTATTTAAAACCGTTCTAACAGAAAAATGGGGTAATTTTGCGGCTTAATTTGTTTATTTGGGTTAATTACATTTCCCCCCCACGAACTAACGCCCTAATCTCAAAATCACCCCTCAACTATAACTCATTATAACCCACCACCCTAATCTACTTGTCCCATTTCAATTCGGTTCAGAACTCAATTTTGACGTTATCTAGCACATTTTCTATTACACGTGACCATCACGTGACACCTATCCCATGCGAATAGTCCATATTGCTCCCAACCATCTCCCTTTCTTTTCCAATCCTCTATTTTTTTCTATGCCTTTTCCAATCCTCGTCATTCTCTCTTAAGTCCTACATAACAGAGAGCTCTAACCAGCTAACCATCTCTCTCAAAAGGCTGCTACGTTTCAAAATGCGGTTTGAAAGCATGGCTCAGACCCCTCCACCCCACCTCTTTTTATTGCTGTTGTAATTCAAGGATTCTACACACTTTCTCACTCCCAAAACCACCACAAAGCTTTTGACATCTTATAGGTTGCTTCGTGTTTTTCACTTGGCCTCACCTCTTCAGGGCATCTGATTCCTAAACATCTCAAATTCATTGTTTCGAACTTGTTCAAGGATGTTAGGTATAATCTTAGTTGGCTTTGACTTCGTGCGTAATTGAGTTTAATTCTTGAGATATGAAGATGTATTGAAGAACTGAAGACAATGGTGCAAATACACATTTTAGACATATGTTTCTGGGATTCAAGTTTGATTGAAATATGCACAGAGTCAGTTAACGCGAGAAGTAGACGTTATTTTTTTTTTCCTGAGAAAGTTCAAGTCAGTTGGACGTTAGATGCATGTTTGACAAAATCGCGACTTATACAACTGCTGTAACATATTTTAGTTAGAATGATTCTAACTAATTAATGGATGTCAAGAAGGCCAAGAAGGTCTAGAAACTTCCTCATTATACCATGCATTACCCTCAGTATATATTCCTAATATTTTCTCATTGTTCATAACTTGGAAAATTATAGAAATTGTGCCTTCATTGAGAAAATTCTCTCAAAGAGACTCTGTTATTTTTCTGAGCCTATTGTGTGCGAACTAAGAATGAAATCTTGAGATATATCCCCTCTCTTTAGGTTCTTAGTTCCAGATTTGATCACCATACTTTTCCCTATAAGAAATTCGAGATCTTCAGAGTTGATGGAAACTTAGAGGTCGCGAATTGCCTTGTTCTTGAGTTGCTGTTGGTGTGAGTTCACATGGAGGACATCGTGCTATGAACAGCGATGTAAAGTGTCTAAGCTTTTTGAATGGATGAGAGGTTCTCACTCTCTGCTGGTTCCAGATCTGGATGTGGTATTCCGGGTAAGAAATGGAGTGTGTTAGATTAGGAATTTGAGAATTCTTGAGTCTATAGATGACTATGTATTTCGAGTTTAAAAAGCTAGTGATATCTTGAGTCAATAGACAAGTGTTTGAAAACATTTTGAAATACTATCCAAACATAGCCTTTGTCTCTTGGAATTTGTTTCTAAGAGATTTGTGTTCTTGTGTGGTGATTGTTAAGTTTATTGTGTTCTTGAGTAATTGTTAATAATCTTTGAACAATGGTTGAGGATTGAGATAGAGATTCTGATGTGCATGATTTATATTTTGCATAAATCTTGTTGTAGTTATTTGTTTATTGAAATTGCTGATTTGTACTAGTGAAGTTTGTGCAGAAAGTTATTAAGTGCAAAAAGTTGTAGGAAAATTTGTAGAACTTATTCAGCCCCCTCTAGATTTGGGTACTATTGTTTTGGGTCTTAAATTGTCTTGTTCAAAGGATTCTCCGCTGTATTCTTCTTTTTTGGTTTCTTAACTGACATTCTCAGCGCAAAAATTGTGCTGGATTCCTGGTGGTTTTCTCTTTTTTGACTAGTAGTTGGATTAGTTCCTTTCTCTTGTGTACAGAGAAAGAGTGACTGAATTAGCATTCTCTTGTGTCAGCTCTTTCTCCTTCCATTACCGTTCACATTAATTATCTGAAATGTTGATGATTCTAGCTGTCTGTTGACAAGATTGAACTCCCCAGCAAGGCCTATAAATCTAGTACCCAGTAACACTTGGCGAAGTTTGGGAACATGAGTTAAATTGCTCGAAGCATTTGTGTTTTCGAAGCCAAAACTTGTGGTCCCAACCTTTTCAACTGCCCTGGCCAGGGCTGAAGTAGCATCATAAGCCCATAGGCCAAGAACATTCAGATCAGCATCAATAATGGATGGATTTTCTTGTTGAAATTTCATTTTCCACTTAACTGTAAAATTTTGAAGCTCTTTCGTGTTTGGAGTGTAGGTCTTTACAACTAATACCCCTTGAATTGATTCAAGGACTGAAGGTTCTATGGCATTCAAAGAATTTAGCAATATGTAGGCGACTTCTCCGGAGATGACGAGCTATGCTTCTATGCGATGAAGCTAGTGGACAAGGAGGCGTTGGCGAAGAAGAAGAAGGTCCAGAGGGCCGAGATGGAGAGGAAGATTCTGAAGATGCTGGACCATCCCTTCTTACCGACGCTCTACGCTGAGTTTGAGGCCTCCCATTTCTCTTGCATCGTGATGGAGTTTTGCTCCGACGGTGACTTGCATTCCTTGAGGCACAAGCAGCCCCACAAGCGCTTCTCTGTCACCTCCGCGAGGTACTCTCATGGCGGATATATATTGTTCCATTTCCGTCTCAGCGTTTAGGGCACGGGGGAAAAAGAAAATGAGCTCCAACAAAACTCTTCTTGGGGGCAATATGGACTATTCGCGTGGGATGTGTGTCTCTTGATGGTCATGTGTAACGGAAAATGTGCTAGATAACGTCAAAACTCGGTCCGGAATGGAATTGAAACGGGTCAGGTAGATTAAGATGATGGGTTGTAATGAGTTGTAGTTTAGGAGGGGTTTGGAGATTAGGGTGTTAGTGTGTGGCGAAAAACGTAATTAACCCTTTTTATTTTCATTCAAACACTGTTCGAACGGTATTTAAAAGTGTTCGAACGCAAAGTGATAAGTGTTCGAATGGTAAGTGATAAGCATTCAATCGTTTTTTCTTGGGATGCAACAAGATTTTGTCCCAAAGCATTCCCAACCGTTCTAACTGTCATGTGTGTGTTCAAACAAAATTTTAGGAAAGGACAAATTTGTCCCTAAAAAACCTCTATTTTGGGGCAGCAAACAATTCTGTCCCATAAAGAAAAAAATCGTTGCAAATTTTTTTTTTGGGACCGTTTTAATTTCCGTTAAAAAAAAAGAACTTTTTGGGACGGATTTTCTCCGGAGAGTATTTTTTTTGGAATGGATTTTTTTGTGTCTAAAAAAAATTCATCCCAAAAAGTCGAATTTGTTGTAGTGTTGTAGAATTCCAAGAGCATCTAATCAATTCCTTGTTTTTGCTTTAAGCTATCAGTTGCATGAAAAGTCTGAAGCTATTACACGCCAAAGGTTGACTCATTCACCGATGGCCACCAATTATCCACAAAGATTTATCACGAGATCTTAACCACACCGGGGACCATGTCTTAACCATATTGACACTCCGATATATCTTTTTCATTTCCGTGATTGTTGGCGTTATAAGTATATTGATACGTGCTTCAATGTCCTCAATTTCTGCAGGGCTCGAAAGCAACACACATGGGAACGAGGGAACTGTCATCAATCTAAGCAACTTCTGAGAAGTTATCTGGAAAATGACCAGCGTGGATAACAAGGAGATGGTACTGCTTTACTAATAGAAAAGAAGTTGCTCAGAAATTGCCACACAGATTAACTAATGACTCATGACCAAAGACCAGCCATTAAGGTACTCATTTAAACGGCGACAACTAAGGAACATTTAAAGCTATCAAGTCAATGTCAACATCACATGAACGTCGTCTCGCCTAGTTCAGTCCTTAACCAAGCGTGAGCCATAGCATCGAAACGGTTGCAGGGCCACTAATATTTGTTTCCTCGCAACAAGACGAGTCGACTCGCTGAGGACATAATTTCCTGGCCATCAGCGGCGCTTATCAGGTGTCATTGCATGGGGTCTGTAGGCTGTAGCTTTTGATTCGAACCTTAACAAGTGAGGAATCACAAGGTTTTTACTTATATATATATAAAAAAAAAGAGGAATCACAAGGTTTAAATTTATGGGGCCGCTTTCACGTGTAGATAATCCTCCTAAATATACAGCAGAGTACTGAGAGAGACACATTTTTTCCTTTACCTATAGAGGCAAAAAAAAAAGGGAAAGAATTCGGTATTCTAGAAGAGTTAAATTCATATGGGTCTGATATTAATTTTAAGCATCCTATTTATCGAATTTAACCTAATGAAATCCTTTTTTCAGGTATATCTGGATTTAACTTACATGAATAGAATCCTTTTCTCAAAAAAAAAAAAAAAAAAATTTGAGGAATGGAGTGCTTGGTGTAGATCAAGAGAAGTACCACATACATAAAGTTGAGTGACGTTAGTTGGGTGTCTTACAAATGTGCTGAAAATATAAGAAACAGAATCGGGACATTGTTCCTCACCTCTGTCACAGTGTGTGATAGTAAATTGGTCTTTTTCTTCCTATTGCGAGATTTTCAGGGGTAAGCGTGGAAAGAGAAAAAAATGAGCATAGAAAAGCGCGGAACTTACCGCTACCGGTCCTCCAACAGGAAAGCTTGAAATGATCTTTTTTATTGTCCCACTACACTGTTACTTTAAGTAATTTCATGCATTAAATAAATATAAGAAAATTTAAGATCAAATGGCATGCCATAGATACAGACACGATTGATTTCAAGTACTCTATATATTATTGACTGACCAATATTAATTCTCTGTGAGGCACTACAATTACCAAATCCACAGCATCATAACATGAACTTCAGCTTGTTCATATTCTTGCATCCTTAATAGCAAAATCTTAACGTTAAATTTGAAGTTTAATGACTTACTTGCCTAGCTAGCGGAGGGGGTTGTCACGCCCCAAATCCAATATCATAGGTGTATGATTTTTCTTTCAAAATTGAAGAAAATGTTTTTTATTAAATCAAACCGAAGGAGCACTATACATGAAACACTCTCAAACTTCAGGTCCACACTTAAAATATTATATAACACAAAATATCATTGAGTCATCGCATGGATTGCACTATCAAACTCAAATATTATACAATAATTCTCAAGTTCTATTTCATTACCACACACGACCTTCAGCTCCCAAAGGATTTGTATAAAAAATACTCAAAATTCTCTTCAACAAATTATGAGGCACGATCGAGCTTCCTGAAACATGTAAAGGTAAGGGGTGAGCTACAACTAGCTCAATAAGTAAAAAAAATTAAACAGTTGATGAATATCAGTCAATGTATGCTTTTCATTCCTTGCAAAACTTTGTTCAACTCTGCAATAATAAATATAAACTTATAAATCACCAGTTTCACTCTTGTCAAATATAGATATCAGTTTTCTAAAAAATTTGAGTGGAAAACATAATTACGAATAATAACATTCATATGCTAGAAAATTCCCATCTGACTGGGTTTTGCGGTTCTGTCCATCGCCTTACTTTGGAACTTGTCTCGTACATCTTCTTTTACAAAACTCATATACCTCATTTCTCAACCAGAGAGGTTAATCCCCATGTTATGATAATTTTTCTCCCAGAGTCGATACGGTTGCACTGCTTTCCCCATAGGGAACTCTCGCAAACTACGATACCGTGCTGCAAACTCACTTCCATTGGGAGTATTCAATGATGCTCACAGATACATGCAATGGAATAAAATAACTTAAATCACGGTGCCAATTCCCTAACACCCATTTTCGTAACCACTTCTCTAGAAACATTTTTCCATAAGAAAATCCAATTCTCAACGCAGATAAAATCAAATCACTATTTCATATAATGGCACCACATACATAACATTTCACAGATAAATACCATATTATAAAGTTACTCAACTCACTATTTACATCCAAACAAACACCAATTTTATAGTTTCAAGAATGAATGCATAAAATCTCAATTTCACTTCTAAATACTCTTTATATACTCAAATAATTTTCATTTTCGAAATATCCCATTTTTAAAATGATTTACAAAATACGCTTCACTAATTTTTCTTACCTCAATTTCACACGCTATAACGACTGTCATCAAGCGCCTCAATTATTCTCAAAGCTATTGAACAATATAACCATATATCAATTTTTATATTTCACCTCGACATATCTGAATTATTCCAAGCCATATATATTTCTCAAATCACATTATAATTCAATCCTAATTCTAAATCAAACTTTTAACTCCGAAACTATTTTAATCATTTTATAATCATTAAAATTAAAACCTATAACACATATATCCTCAATCGAATTTCTGTAGCATAATAACTCAATCTAAACTATTTCTAAGCTTCTAATTTAAAATGTAAGCAATCTAACTGAACATTTAAAATTTTCTATAATATTAGAAAAAAATTGCACTAGACCTTTTCTTTTCTCTCCCATTACTCTTTCTTCTCCCCGATTCTCTATTTCCTTTATTTTGTTCTCTGTTCTTGATCGATCTGTTCTGTGCGAATGTGTGTGTTTGTTTTACAATTTGATAAATAAGTTGATTTATGGTCAATACGTCAGAGTAAAATGCAACTTGATCTTCCCGTATCCTCTCCTGTAAAAACAATAAAAGACGTCGGGTTCCGAGATGTGGAACCTCCGAAGCTTAAATTAGTCCCTTACTTTTTTGGAGTTTTTGCTATTTTTTCACATAAGAAATCACTTACCTGTTCTCATCGTTAGCTTCTCTTTTTATAGTGCTCTTGCCCACGTTTCTTTCTTTCCTCTAACCGAGATTTTAGTGGGCAGTTTTTGTCCCTGTTAGGTCGTGCTTCGTGATGTCCTTTCCACCTTTTTCCCACGGTTATTCGTAACTGCTACGGGTATAATGGGAGTATGGTGCCGTGGCTTATCGTGGGCCGTTAGGTAACTGTTTATAGCATACGTAGTGATTTTATCTTTTGGAAAATATGCTACGTGGGTTGGATTGTAACTGTTGGGCTTTTGAGGAAGTAATCATATTTTTCGGCCCAAATTGGTTTGGGCTGGATGTGATTCAGTATTGGCACCATCAGAGTCCCCCCATTCTCGAGCGGATTTGCAGAATCGGGTTGAGAATGTTTGCTATGCTTCGAATGTTGAGGTATGGGGAGAAAGAAGCTAATGCATGACATAACTGAATCTATATTAATGATTACATCTTGGTCCAAGGGGGAATCACCCATTCGACTATATCTCCTGTGGAACGCAAATATATATCACAATATCGAAACTCTTTGTTTGCATAGCAGGTGTCGCAGAAATAGTGTCGATAGGTGACCCACCATTTTGGGAATGAGGTTGGGATCTCGGCTGTTTCCGGGATGTAACAAGATGTTTCTTTGGGGCATTTCAACGTGTTTTTCAATCTATATTGGTGTTCATCAGCACGACCCCATCTAGTCATTGCCCAATTTAGGATGGCCTTTCGCACAGCCTCCATTTGTTCTGCTCGTAGTTCCTGTTGGAGCTCTGAAATTATGTCCACGGCAGTCTGCCTCGAGTTTCCTCCTTGATGGTGATAGGCCAAGGCGAGAAGGTATTTGGCCTTCGGATTTCCCCCCTTTGCGAAGTGTGGACTTCCTTCAGTCCTTCTTCGACTGTTGTGGTCCAGCGCATTTTTTCGCTACCTCGGACGAAGAGTTCATGTGGGTTTTTGCTCGCGTAACATTTGTTGCGGAGGGTTTTCCAGACTTCGGTTGGAGGGTATGGAGGCGGTATATCTTCAATTCTCAACCTTCGATAGACTGTCGGTCCATGAGCTGCTTGATAAAATTGTTTGGACACTAGGCAGAGGCTTTGCCATTCTCTAGGGTTGTCACGAACGATCCTGCTTATCACTTCGGACCATAGTTCTTCAGGTAGGGTTCGAGGGCTTTGTTTCGTCGGTCGCATCTTTCTCTTCTTTGGTATCTCCCGCGACCTTTCTCTCCCTTTTTCTTGTGACAGTTCTTCCTTTTTATATCCGTATGTACTTGACGGTTATCTTCTTAGAAGGGAAAAACTGTTCAAGTTTCGACATGCTGTTTTCTTCATCTTCCTAATTGCACGTCCCTTTGGTTTCGCGCTTTTAGCTTCTTATGCTTTAAATGCCTCCCATTCGTAGTTGACACGTGGCCACTCAAAATTTTCACGGATGATCGTGGGTGGTTATCTCTTCGCGTGTCTTGAGTAATGCGTAGCATTAAATGCGGCTGTTTCTGGTATTCGACGCTCTGGCTGATTGTCGTCTCTAACGACACGTGGTCTCTATTGGTATGCCTGTGATTTCAGGCGTGGCGTTGTGTCGTTTCGAACAGTACGTTGCTTTTAATGCTGCAGCCTTTGACGTTTGCCGTTTCGACTTGATTATATGTCGCGTGGCTTTTTGGTGTATCTGGGTTGATGTAGATCATTTCACTTTGTGACGGAATAGTCCGCATTTACTGTGGCAGTTCTATAATGTCTGATGGCTTGGGATCATATAGGTTAGGTCAGCTTTTTGATTCGGACGGTAGTGCTAAATATGGTTCCTGTCCTTGGTTGATATATGCTGATATTGCCGTGATGTTGGTTCATTTTTGGCAACGTCATTTTCTTTGATAATGTTGCGACCAACTGATTTGGTTAGCGTTTAGGATATTTGGTCCTGCGCTACAATCGTAAAGAATAAAAGGAACTTTTACAGAATAAAAGTTGATTTTATTAATTCTGGAAAGGAAATAAGGCATTTGGACCAGGCCATTGCCTTGACATGTGCTCGTGAGGTGTTTGAACACCCAATTTACATAGCATATTTTACAGAGAGCTTTCTTCTGGCCTTTTCTTCCGCGATCCGCCATGAAAGGGGGATCATAGTCGTCTGGACAAAGAACATATTTGTCTACGCGAAAATTTAATCCATCATACCCAATGTGGTGTGTCAGCCACCCTCGCATGACGCTTATCAGTATTCGCATTCCTTTCCTTCCGAGCTGCGTGCGTAAATGCCAGATTATGTTGCGGGCTTGTGCGTGGAACGTTTCTTCTTGTGCAGCATTGTACAGGATGGCCATAAAGAAGCGTGCTGATTTATGTCCTTCTGAAGCTGATGCTCTTAGTTTGTCGATGGCCATGCGGGTTATTCCTTCTTCTCGGAGGTGTCGGGCCGCTTCCATGAACACTTCGTGGGGGTTTCTTGCTTCACGACAAAATTGCTTAACCCTGTGCCAGGCAAGGGTCGGCAGCCAGGGTGTGCAGTAATCCTCTAAGTTCATCCTTTTGAAGGATAACTGATTTGAGGCTGCATGATAGAATTCTTGGGACACTAACTTGAATTGTTTCCAATCGTTAGCGTCGCGCTTCGCTACATAGCTGGCGATGATGATTAGAACATCGAGGGGGAGATATAGCCGACTGTTCTCCTTTGTTTGTGCCTGGACTATTTTTTGGATTTTTGTTGCCATTTTTGTTTATTTTTTGAATGTTGTTTTTTCTTGTTCGGGGTGTTTGTTATCCCTTTTATAGATGCTGTGGCCGACGTAGTTGTGCGATCGTGGCCTTCGTGAGTGCCTACGAGATTCTGTCGTGGCTTTGGATATGGATTTATTTCGGAAGTCCAACAGGTTTTCCTGATGGATTGCTTTACTTTTTTTATGATGGTGGGTAATTTAGTAAATCGGCGCCATTGAGTCAGTTGATCGTGGTTTGGTGGAAATTGTTGCAGAAGTTGTAGAAAATCTTCTGACGTATCGTTTCCCGTATCTGGGTGTCATTTCGTTTTTAAATTAACCGTCATCTCTCGGACTGTTCGGCTATGGGTATACAGAGTGTCGTTTTGGAAAGTATTGCGTCAATCTTTGAGACGGCGTGTTTACTTTTGAGGGGCTTTTTGTCATTGTATTTTCCTTTATTTAGCCCACTCTTGTTTGCGTTATTTTCCAAATACTTCCAGACTCTTCGCCTTTCATCTTCTGATCTTTTACTCTCTATTCGTCCTTCTATTTTTCTACAATGGCGAACGTTGGAGGTTCTTCGAGCGGTGCTGCTAGGGTTCCTAAGGCGCCTGAGAGGCGTGAGGGCCGTTGGGGCCCTAGCCAACTGGTGGAGACCGATTTTGAAGCCTTTTACACTGAATATCATTTTCCTAGGGAAACCCGTTTTCGCCTTCCGTCTGCTAACGAGACGCCCTACACTGATGGAGTAAAGGGAGAAATGTGTTTCTTCGAGGCTCATTGAAATCTGGGGTAAGATTCCCTCTCCCTCTTAGTATTCGAAAGATTTTGAGGTCTTTGCGTTTGTGTCCGACTCAGATAGTCCCCAATGCTTGGAGGGTTTTAATGGGCTGTGCTGTTATGTGGCCGATGTATCTCGGGCTTGAATGCCAACTGTCGCTGAAGGAGTTCTTGTGGTTCTATACACCCATTCGTTCTACCCAAGTTGATAGATTTTGGTATTTTCGTCCTCGCAATCAAGGGGTTTCCCCGATTACTTCTTACCCGGACACCAATAAGGGTTGGCACGATCGTTATTTCTTTATGTCTGGTGTTGGATGGGAACGTTTTCCTGGCGAGGATCGTCAAAGTGAGTCTTCCCTATGTTGGGCTTTTGGGTCCGTCCCAGACCAGTATAGGAGGGACATTAAGGGTCTTACTTCGTCGGAACAAGCTCATGTGGATGCCATTCTGGAAGTTGGTTCCATAGATTGGAATGCTTTGGTCTGTAGGGAAAATGAGGGTTGGTTAGGGTATACTGTGTCCGAACCATCCCCCAGAGCGAACCCCTCTCCTCGTTCTGAGAGAAGTCCTCGTGGGCGTTTTCCACGTGAAGATTCGAGAAAAGAGTCTTCTCGTGTTTCAGTTGGGGGTACTAAACGGAAGAACTCCCAAGAGGTTGAGGGTTCTTCTCATGGGCATTCCTCAAAAAAGAGAAGGGCATCTCCTCCTCTGGGGTTTCGGAGGCTGAGGAAGAAGAGGCGGAGGAAGCTCCTTTGGCTCGTATGTCGTCGAAACGTGCGGCGAGTATCGGTGAGTGTTCTTCATCCGAAATCCTTGATTCATTTATTCATTAGTCGTGATTTTGTCGTTGTTTGGTTACTTGTAGGTTTAGAGGATGTTTCTCCCATGTTGAGCCCTACTTCTGGGGTTCGCACGGAGATACCGGTTCCCGCAGTGAAGGTGATTCGTGAGATTGAGACTCCTTCTTTCAGCATTTCATTGACGGTTCCTCCTGTCAAGGTGAATTTCCTTCATCCTCTAGGATTTCTAATTTGCCGGGAATCTTGATATCGGAGCGCTCAGAGGCTGATGAAGGGGATAGGCCCCTGGCTCCCGCGGCTTTCAGCACGCAGTATTGTTATCTGACTCTGCTTCTTCCGGTGGGTTAGATTTGCCGGAGGCTGCGGGTGGTGTCGAGGTGCATTCTGATACGATTCCGTCCTCGGGAGTGTTGCCTTCCATCACTCCGTTGGTGATGGAAGCTCCCTTGGAGGAATTGTGCACAGCTGGGGCGGTTGTTATTGGTGATTCCGGTATTTCGGCACTTGATTTGGCAAACGAGCCTACGATACCGGCAGTCGATGTTGCGGGTAGCTCCGCGGTCCTTTCCGTTCCTTCAGGCAAAGGTAAGGAACCTGTTACTCGTCCATCTTCCTCAGGTGATGATGAGGAGTCAGATTCCGAGCCCTCGGCATTACCTTCGTGGCGTTCGAGACCATATGCCCAACCTCTTTTGAATGAGGAGATGATGGAAGATGCATTGAGCCCCTCGGCATGCAAAAATTGACAGGCTCACACGCAGTCTTTCTCATTGTGTGTCGTTGGTTGCCGCTCTTGATGCGGCGGAGTTGAAGCATGACGAGGAATTGGAATCTTCTCGTTTGAAGCTGCGAAAGCTTGAGGGTGACTTGGAGTCGCAGAGGAAGCTGGTGGAGGAATTGCGGACCGTGGCCCGTGGGACTCATCTTCAGATGCAAACGTATGAGGCCAGGGTGATGGACTTAGAACGTGACATTGCCTCTCGAGATACCGAAGTTGCTGAATTGCGGCAGACTGTTGATGGGCTTGAGCAGGGGCGTGTAGATTTCGAACTTAGTCTATCTCGGGAGAAGGCGGAGCTTTTGCAACGTTTGAGCGATTCTCGCGCGTCTTCTTCGAAGAGAGAAGAGGCACTTCGAACCGAACTGGTGGGCCTTCGCCGCACTATGCGTGAGGCTGCCGATTCATTTGCTGCTGAGAAGAGAAGTCTGGAGGAGGCTCGTACAGGTCTCACTCTTCGTGTTGCCGAGTTATCGGCAGTGCCTGCTTTTCCTGGCGATCCTGTGGTTTTGGCGCGCAGATGTATCGGCGTGGCTATGGCCGTGTTAGAAGTAGCTTATCTGAGGGAAGGGAGTCGTTTCCAAGTCCGTAAAGAAGGGCGCGGTAAGGAGATTTACGAGAGGCTGGTGGAGACTTTAGGGACTCGCGGCATCCACCTTCCTCCAGGAGGGGACGAAACATTGTGATTTTGGTTAATCTGTTTTGATTTGAGTTATACCTGTAAATTGCTATTGACGATTTGTACTTCGTCGTTTTATTGCCCATGTTGGTTTCTGTTGAATAGTAATTATATTTGGTGATCATATGTAATTACATCTGATGATTCTTTGTAATTGGGAGATTTAGGGATCTTTTAGTTCTGGATCCGTGGATGCGAATGGAACCTTAGTTCTCCTTAGTTCGTAAATGCGATAAGGAACCGAGGTTCTCTAGCCGAGGTTCTTCGAATTTATCATGGGGGGACTGGAACCTTAGTTCTAAGTCCTTGAATGCGACTGGGAACCGAGGTTCTCCGAGGTCGTCTTAGCGTCGGGGGACTGGGAACCTTAGTTCGCCTAGTCCTTGAATGCGACTGGGAACCGAGGTTCTCCGAGGTCGTCTTAGCGTCGGGGGATGGAACCTTAGTTCGCCTTCCTTGAATGCGACTGGAACCGAGGTTCTGGTCGTCTTAACTGGGAACCTTAAATTGGGGTTCTCCGAGGTCGTCTTAACTGGGAACCTTAGTTCGCCTTCCTTGAATGCGACTGGGAACCGAGGTTCTCCGAGGTCGTCTTAGCGTCGGGGGACTGGGAACCTTAGTTCGCCTAGTCCTTGAATGCGACTGGGAACCGAGGTTCTCCGAGGTCGTCTTAGCGTCGGGGGACTGGGAACCTTAGTTCGCCTAGTCCTTGAATGCGACTTTCTTCGGTTTCTTCCTTCGTTTGGCGATTGGTTCTTTGAAGAGAACTCTTCAGATTTTCCTTTGATAAAAAATGGTAATGCAAAACATGAAATCATAATATTAATGTAAACATGTGTCATGAAGTAAACATGTGAAGACAAACAATAAGGTATTACGCATAGTACTTTCTAAGGTACGTCGAGTTCCATGGATATTGTAGTGCTTTTCCTTGGAGATTTTCTAAGTAGTATGTTCCTGGTCGCTTGGCTTCGGTGATGCGATACGGACCTTCCCAGTTTGGATGGAGCTTACCTTGTTGTGGGTCTTTGGTCCCTGGTAACACCTTTTTGAGGACTAAATCTCCGGGGATGAAGTGGCGGGGTCTGACCTTGGCGTTGTAGTAATTCGCAACTTTCTGTTTGTATACTTCCATTCTGAGCGCTGCTTCTTCCCTTCGTTCCTTCTAGTAAATCGAGATCCAGCTTTTTTCTTCTTCATTGTTTTCCGGGGTGAACATCATTACTCGTGGGGAGAGAGCCCCGATTTCGACCGGGATTACTGCTTCGGTTCCATAAGTGAGGGCGAACGGCGTTTCTCCAGTGGCTGTTCTGACAGTCGTGCGATATGCCCATAGGACTCCGGGTAGTTCTTCCACCCATAAACTCTTATGATCGTCGAGCTTTGTCTTGATAAGCTTCAGTAATGATCGGTTTGCCAGTTCTACTTGGCCATTAGCTTGTGGGTAATACGGAGATGAGTAATGGTTCTCGATGTTGAGTTCCTTACAGAATCCCCGAAAATCCTTGTTGTCGAATTGTTTGCCATTGTCAGAGATTATGACCCGAGGTAGCCCGAAGCGACAGATAATATTTTCCAAACAAACTTCCGGACATTTTGCTCAGTAATCTTTGCTAGTGGTTCAGCTTCTACCCATTTGGTGAAGTAGTCGATGGCGACGATCAGAAATTTCAACTGTCTTTGTCCTATTGGGAAAGGCCCGAGGATGTCAATTCCCCACTGCATGAAAGGGTATGGAGAGCTTACGATCGTCATTTTTTCCGTCGGGGCATTTATGAGATTGGCGAACCTTTGGCATTTTTCGCATTTTCGCACTACATTTTCCGCGTCGGCATGTAAGGTGGGCCAAAAGAAACCAGCTCGGACTACTTTTTGAGCTAGTGTGCGTGCTCCTGAATGGTTTCCGCAAATCCCTTCATGTACTTCACGGAGGGCGTAGTCTGCTTCTCGAGCGTTGAGGCAACGTAATAGTGGTTGGGAGAGACTTCGACGGTATAAATTCCCATCTATGATGGTATATCGTGGTGCTATCCTTTTGAATTTCTGCTTCTGTTGTTTATCTACTTCGAGGTTTTCTTCCTGTAGTGTTTTCATGATCGGTAACCGCCAATCGCCAGGTTCTACTTCATCAACCGTTCGAACCTCGGATATGATTCCAACGGATTGTACGACGCCTCGTCCTTTGAACGTCATCGCGGCTCCTGATACTTCGGTAGCTAATGCATTAGCTCGGGCATTTTGATCACGAGGGATGTGTTGGATTTCAAGGGCTTCGAAGCGTTCTTTTACTTCTAAGGCGCGTTTCAAGTAGGCTGCCATCCTTTCATCTCGGGCTTCAAAACTTCCAGTATTTGTCCTACCACCAATTGGGAGTCGGTGTACACACGAAGATATTTTCCCTCCGAGTACTTCTGCAGTAAGTAATCCGGCTATGAGGGCTTCGTATTCTGCCTCATTGTTCGTGGGGGAGTATTCTAACTTGATTCCGAATTCGATGCGTTCTTCTTCGGGTATTTCGATGACCATCCCTATTCCGCCGGCTTCATGAGTAGATGATCCATCCACAAAAATTTGCCACCATTTCGGCTCAGGAGTCTCTTCTTGACATATTGACGTGGTGAATTCGTGATAAAATCGGCTATCGCTTGTCCTTTAATGGCGGTTCGAGGCCGATATTCGATGTCAAATTCACCGAGTTCTACTGACCATTTGACTAATCTTCCCGATGCGTCCGGTTTTCCCAAGGTTTGTCTTAACGGGTGATCTGTCAGGACAACGATGGAGTGAGCTTGGAAGTAGGGTCTGAGTTTTCTTGCCGAGATGATGACAGCTAATGCCAACTTGTCGATGTTGGGATATTGAGGTTCGGCTCCTTGCAGGGCTTTGCTCACATAATATACAGGTCGTTGTACGCCGTTGTCATCTCTTATGAGCACTGTACTTACTGCCGCGTCAGAAATAGCGAGATAAAGGTAGAGTGTTTCTCCTGGTTCGGGGGAACTGAGAAGCGGTGGATTCGCCAAGTACTTCTTAAGTCTTCAAAAGCCCCTTGACACTCTTCCGTCCATTCGAAGGTCTTCCGGAGAGTTTTGAAAAATGGCAGGCATTTGTCTGTAGCTCGGGAGACGAACCTGTTGAGCGCTGCTATGCGTCCTGTGAGTCGTTGCATTTCTTTGACATTCTTAGGTGGTTGCATGTCCAGGATGGCGTTGATTTTCTCTGGGTTGATTTCGATTCCTCGCTGAGATATAAGGAATCCTAAAAATTTTCCCGAGGAGACTCCGAAGGCACATTTTGCTGGATTCAGGCGCATCTTATATTTGCGGAGTACGTCAAAAGCTTCGGCAAGATCAGTGATGTGATTCCTTGATTCTCGTGTCTTTACCAACAAGTCGTCTACGTAGACTTCCATGTTTCGCCCTATCTGCTTCTGGAACATCAGGTTGACTAACCTTTGATACGTTGCTCCAGCATTTTTCAGTCCGAAGGGCATTACTTGATAGCAATAAGTGTCCCGGTCCGTTGTGAAAGCAGTGCATTCTTGATCCGGTGTGTGCATCTTGATCTGATTGTATCCGGAGAAAGCGTCCATGAAGCTGAGGAGCTGGTGCCCTACGGTCGAATCAACAAGAGAATCAATTCTCGGGAGAGGGTAGCAATCTTTCGGGCAGGCTTTGTTTAGGTCGGTATAATCCACACACATCCTCCATTTTCCATTTGCTTTTTTCACCATGACCACGTTTGCCAACCAGCCGGGGTAATTGACTTCTCTGATAAATCGAGATTTGAGTAATTTCCCTACTTCCTCCTGAATTGCTTGGCTTCTCTCTGGGCGAAGCTTCTCTTTCGCTGTATGACCGGTTTGACTTCGGGGCGTATATTTAGTCTATGAGTAATGACCTTAGGGTCTATTCCCGGCATATCCTCATGCGACCATGCGAAGACCTCACTGTTTGCTCGGAGAAATTCTATGAGGCATTTTTTGAATCTTCAGACAAGTGGGCGCCGAGTTTTACTGTTCGTTCCTTTGAGTCTGCCCAGAGGGGTATTTCCTCCAACGGTTCTACTGGTTGTGCTCGGAACTCTTCTCGATGTTCTATGGCCATGGTTTCTACAGTACCTTGGGTATCCGAGAGATAGCATTTCTTGCTAGCTTTTGATCTCCTCTTGCTTCTCCTATTCCTGATTTGGTTGGAAATTTCATCTTTAAGTGATAAGTTGATACTACAGCACGTAGGCGATTCAGAGTAACCCGTCCTATAATGGCGTTGTAAGAAGATTCTCCTTCAAGAATCAAAAACTTTACGGAGAGCGAGGCTTCGAGTGGGGGTACTCCGACGTGAATGGCAATTCTTTTATTCCTAGGCTGAATACTTCGTGACCGGTGAACCCAGTGAGTCGGGTACTTTCTTTTCTCAATGCTTCTCTTCCTAGCTTCATCTGGTCGTACGCAGTGGTGTACAAAATGTCGGCGGAGCTTCCGGTGTCGATGAGTATGCGCCTGATCTTGTAGTTTCCTATCAGGGCGTCGATCACCAAGGCATCGTCATGCGGATATTCGATTCCTGCCATATCTTCTAGCGTGAACGTGATGGGTTTTTCTTCCTTCATCATCGGACGCCGAGGTCCGCTGTTTACTTTTGCAACAAGTAGTCGCCTTGCGTAGGTTTTCCTTGAAGATTTAGACGACCCTCCTGCTGCAATGCCTCCAGAAATGACTCTGATTTCGCCTATAGCTCTGGGCGGCGAGCGTCGTTCCTCCAGTCTTTCTCTCTGTCGTGGACTTCATTTTGATCTTGCCGAGGTGATCTCTCGTTTCTTCGGTAGGGTCTGAAGCGCTGGTGCTCCGGGTTCTTGGATCTTTTCGAAAGGTTCCCCTAGTCTGGTTGCAGTGAATTGTCGTAAGCGTCCTTGTTGGATGAAGGCTTCTATCTGTCTTTTTAGATGTATGCATTCATCTGTATCATGGCGTGATCGTTATGAAAGCGACAAAATTTTCGGTCATCCCGTCTATCTGGGTCGGACCGCATTTTTGGAGGCCATTGTATCTCGGGATCGTTTCGAATTTCCATGAGGATTTTTCCTGGAGACGCATTGAGAGGTGTGAATTGTAGTTTCGGGTAATCTGTTCGCCCCGGTTCGCGGGTCCACCTTCTGTTCTTTCTCCATTATGGGATGCCTAGCGGGAGTTCCTTCTTTTCTTCTTTTGGCAGATATTCCACTTTGATCGACGACTTGTTGCTGGCGGGCAGTCATCATGTCTTCAGCATTCATATACTTTTGCGCTTTTTCCATGAATTCTCCGAAGGTTTCGGGAGGTTTCTTTCCTAGGGAGAAAGAAAACCTTCCGTCGGCCAAACCAGCTACAATGGCGGTGAGTACCACCTTGTCTTCCGGATCTTCCACATTAAGTTTTTCTTGGTTGAACCGCGCCACATAGTCTCGTAGACTTTCGCCTTCCTTCTGTCGGTGGAGAGGAGATGAATGGCCGGTTTTTTCTTTTTTTACTAGCTATGAAATGGCTGACGAAGGCTTTACTGAGCTCCTTGAAGCTTGAGATGGAATTCGGTCTCAGTCTGCTAAACCATATGCGAGCCGATCCGGCCAGCGTTGTAGGGAACGCTTTGCATTTGATTGCGTCTTGAGTGTCCAGTAGATCCATCTGCGAACGATAACCTTCCAAATGATCGAGTGGATCGGTTGCTCCCGTATACTTGTCAACCACTGGCATGCGGAACTTGGAGGGTAACCGGACCTCCAAAATATTTGGAGTGAATGGGGATTCCACTTGGTGCATCATATTTTCCAAGGACGACGGTGGTGGTTTATCCACCTTTTGTCTCATCCGTCCCAACTCTGCTAGGACTTCTTCTAATCTAGCGTTGACTCTGTCGGTTCCTTCATTCCGTCCAGGTGGGAATGTGAGCCTCTTCCGCGTTGTTGGTATGAACTTCTTCGTCGTGTTTTTCTGTATCGATATTTGCGGCATGCGGCTTCTCCAGCGTACCTTCCCGGCATGGATGTTTCCCCCGTTGTCCGTCATTAGGGCCTAGTTCTCGTTCGTGCTAGTGTGAGATTCGTGAACAGTTTCCACTAAGCCTTCCATTACTCGTAAAGGGGGCTCCGGAATGGTTCCGATCACCTCCTGTCTTCCCCTTGCCTTTACTCTTGGTGATCACCATAAACCTTTTATCACGAGAACGTAAACGTTCCCACAGACGGCGCCAACTGATAAATCAGTTGATTTATGGTCAATACGTCAGAGTAAATGCAGCTTGATCTTCCCGTATCTTCCTGTAAAACAATAAAAGACCCCGGGTTCCGAGATGTGGAACCTCTGAAGCTTAAATTAGTCCCTTACTTTTTTGGAGTTTTGCTATTTTTTCACATAAGAAATCACTTACCTGTTCTCATCGTTAGCTTCTCTTTTTATAGTGCTCTTGCCCACGTTTCTTTCTTTCCTCTAACCGAGATTTTAGTGGGCAGTTTTTGTCCCTGTTAGGTCGTGCTTCGTGATGTCCTTTCCACCTTTTTCCCACGGTTATTCGTAACTGCTACGGGTATAATGGAAGCGTGGTGCCGTGGCTTATCGTGGGCCGTTAGGTAACTGTTTATGGCATACGTAGTGATTTTATCTTTTGAAAAATATGCTACGTGGGTTGGATTGTAACTGTTGGGCTTTTGAGGAAGTAATCATATTTTTCGGCTCAAATTGGTTTGGGCCGGGTGTGATTTAGTATTGGCACCATCACAATTCTTTTTTTATTCTTTACAAGTGTGAAGCTTGTTAGAAGAGTGCGTGGGACACGTCCCCACTCCAACGGCTTCCCACAGCTGCACTTTTTTCTTTTACCTTCTTCGCTAATTACAAAAATACCCTCCGAATTCAGTAAAATTCCAAAATTCCAAAATAAATCGAATTGAAATCCAATATTCAAATAGGCCCTCGCAAAAAGCCGGCGGCGCGCACGACATGCTGTGGCCTTTATCATTGAACACTCAATTGTTTAATATGCAACAAACAAATTCACAAATTGCACATACTAATAAGGAATTAATGGCAAGCTACCTTAATTTGCACTCCTCGATTGTCTTCACCTTCTTCCTCGCCCTCCCATTCCTCGAGCGATTTTCCCTTGGCCTCAGGCACAAGGAAGGTAAAAGCCACACCAAAGGCGTTGATCTCAGAGAGTATAAGCAGAGCTTTCTTCACAGCTTTATCCCTTGAGATCGACCGTCTATCAGGATCACCTTGGGCGAGAGACAAGAACCCAAGTGTCCCAATCAAAGCCCCAATCTTTCCGGATGCAGCTGCTATTCCGTAACAAGTAGACCTCAGCCTTGCGGGGAAAATTTCTGCGGGTATAATGAATGTCGTGGAATTGGGTCCAAAATTGGCGAAGAAAAAGGTCAAGGAGTACATCGCAAGGAACGGGTTGGAATTATTCTTCCAGTGATGGTAAGGGACAGCTAGCGCAAACATGAAAACGGACATGAAGAAGAAACCGATCAATTGGATTGCAAACCGTCCCAAATCATCAATGAATGCCACTGTAACCCCATACCCCGGAATAAGACCGCACAATGCTATGAGTGTTTGTGCCCTCGCAACCTTGTAAACCTCATCAGGGCCACTCATAGTTTCTGGCGATGGCAGCCAACCAATTGAGCTGAAAACATCATTTTGGAAGAGGTTCTGAGAATAGTAGCCAATATCCAACAGAAGCCAGCACATGGAGCATCCAAACAAGTGAACCCCGTGGCGTCTCAAAAATTCCTTTGAGAAGAGGCCATATGTTTGTTTAGTAACCCTGTCTACCACATCTTGTTCTGCTTCTAACTCGACCTGTAATACACTAGACATGTCTATAGCGGCTTGTCTTGCATCCTTGGCGACCAGGGCGGTATAACGAGCGGTCTCCGGCATTTGCATACGCCAATAATAGGTCATAGCGGCTGGGATGGCCCCAAACATCAAGATTATGCGCCAAATGTAATCAGATTGGGGTGGCAGAGAGGCTACTGGATCAACGCTGTATCTGGGAGCGTGCCATCTGTTTTTGAAAATGGCTGAAACTGCTAGAGAGACAATTCCACCAGCTAGAATTCCAAACCCTTGCATGGCGAAAACCGCTGCCATAAACGCCCCGCGAGTCTTTTTGTTTGCGTATTCAGACATGATGGTGGCGGAAAGAGGATAATCTCCACCAATGCCAAAGCCAAGCCAGAACCGGAAGAAACAAAGCGTGGAAATGACACCGTTTGGACTCTGCCCAAAGGAGAAACCTGAGGCAAGGGCGCAAACTACCATGAGAATAAGGGTTACACCGTAGACCTTCCTGCGCCCCAATTTGTCGCCAAGACAGCCGAAGAAGAGCTGGCCAACAACAGTAACACAGAGCGGTACACCATAGACGAAGTAATCCACTTTGGGAGGCAGTATACCAGGCGTTAGTCCGTTTGGTTCTGTGTAGTAAAGTCGGCCAAGTAACTTGGCGACAATGGAGAAGGTGAAGAGATTATAGGAATCAGTGAAGAATCCCATTCCAGTGATAATAATTGCCTTGAAATGGTACCATTGGACTCTTGCAGCATCGAGTATATCAAGCACATTCAAATATTCTCGTCGACTCATGGCTTCCAACTTTCAGTACTTTTCAAATGCAATTCAAAAAAATTTCTGCAAAACGAAGAAATTGAGTCTCAAAATCCATGACAATAAAGAGAGCCAACATGGATGCGTTTTAAATGTGATGATATTTTATTTGCTCAGACATGTAATTATAAATGTAACAAGTTCGTACTGATCATGATTTTTCAAATTTCAAGATATATTCTTTCTCAAAGATACGTGTATAGGCATCAAGCATCATGGTGCACCGTGTATATATAAAATATATTCTTTTATTTAGAATTATACGTTGATCAACTTCATTCTGTGGGAAAAGTTTTTAAAAAAACTTATGAATGTCGGGGTTTAAATGCATCTCAAATTCTAATTACACTTGGGATTATTAAGAAAACAAAATTTACATATTTTTCCACTAGGTTTAACCTATTGTTCCTTTAATGAGATATTTTCCAGTCTTTGATCTGATATCTAATTGCAATCGAAAATCCTTTTTATTTGCACTTTCATTATTTCCATACACTATGCATGGATATCTACATTTTCTAGACGATTGAAAATATTCAACAACCATTTCATCTCCTATTGAATTTATTTCATTGAACACTACAGTTCTTTCTGGTAAATCCCGGCAACGTTCTAAATTTCTCCATAGGAGGAAAAATAACACACAAAATAAATCAAATGGTAACTAGGCCAGAACAAAAATACGTACGTGTGCCATATGTGCATGCATGACATGTCTAAATGTATAGCACGCTCCTTTTTCCATGACGTTTGCCCCACCGTTACAATCACCTTTAGCTTGTTAATGGTTATCAATAGTCATGAAGTACACCAGTCTTTTTATTTTGTTTTTTTAGGTAACCGGTGAGTGTATTAATTCTCCGAGTACTGTACAAAGTACAGGCCTAGCTCAATAACAACGAAAAAACTCTGGTCTTTTTATCTTGTTGAAGTACTAGAGATTTTAGTTGTGACGCTAGACTACCTAGTGCCGGCTTTGAGCATATTCTGGAGAGGCCGCTAAGGCCACATGCAAAGTCATGAAGGTCCCATAAAAATAATTTCGAAAAAGAACAATAATAAAAAATGCAGAAATATTTTAAGAGTTCCAATGCAAAATATGGCGAGATTTTTTTTGTTTTACATTTAACACGATAATTTATAATTTAACTATGTCAAAATTGGAAAGGCTGTTTTGAATTTTCGCCTAATTAGGCCTTGGTTTGTATTGAGCCGACCCTATACACTACAAAGAGCAGGGTAACAAGATGTGAGAGAGAGAGAGAGCAGCTTCTTGAATTTCCTTGCAGCACAGTGGTGAAAGTGTAGTACTTGAGAGTTGTGCGTGGAGACGTTGACGAAGAGAAGGGTGCCATCTATATATATATATATAGGTGTCCCTAACGATGTTATTAGAAGTGTGATCACTGCATTATACCATGATAGTCATGGTGATCATGAAAGTGGCAGGTGGGTAAATTTATAAGTGTAAGGGAAAGTTTTATCTCTTAAATTAGTTTTTAAGGTTGAGAAGGCCAAAGACCACTTAAAATTTTTTTGTATGAATGTAAGATGGACATTTGCCATCCCAAAAACAATTCTGTTTGGGCGGTACAATAACTGTTCGAACGGCCATTCTGCTCATAGAATATATACCAATAACTTTGTCCTAGATTGGTAAAGAATTAAATATGAAAATAATCAAAGGAATCGGCAAAAGATACTAAAACAAGGAAGGCCTTGGCTTGACCCACTATATGAGAGATTTCTCATAACTTCTATATTCTCTTACTGCATAGTCTTAACTACTATTTGATATTTTAAACAAACAAAACAAAAAAGGAAAACGGAAAGGATAGAAAATGAAACCGGAAGATAACTAACGGTGCCTTGCCTTCATGACTATGAACAAAGACCAGAACACCTTTAACAAAAAGTAGTAGTGTGGTATCTAATTCAAGCGATCTTGAATATCAAATCAAATCACTTCCCAGGTTTCATGCACCAGATCTTAAAAGACAGCTTTAACATTAACTAGAGTACTCTAGCGAGAGGAAGAGAGAGAACCTGACCTGCTTTTTGAAGCGAATTGGAGGGGTGCAGAAGGGAGATTCGGAGGTATTATTGTGTGTTGGCCGGATTCAGGAGATGAAGTGGAGAGAGGCCGCTTATATAGCGCCGTGACCATCACCCAACGAGAAGTCAAATCAACGCCCGGCATCAAACGGCATATATCAGCTCGTCCATTAATTATATAGTCAACGCTAGACGATTTCACAAAGTCACATCAACAAGAAGCGTGTTTGTCTTGGTCAATCAGAGGGGTATATCTATTTCGACGCCTGCCAAAACTCCGAGCCTTCTGTCTAGCCCATTCGTGGCAAGTTCCTTTATAAACTATATATTGTAGAATTGATGGCAACCCATCATGTACAATGTGGCTTCACCTGCTTTGAACAAAATCACCTTTCAAAATTATGTCTGAACAAAAACAAAGGAAAAGGAAAATTCACGGAAAAGAATACCGTCGGACCCACTTAGGCGTACGTTTTAATTTATTGGACACGATATGACCCAAATATTGGTGCATCAGTAAGTAATTAACTTAGGGGGCAGATTAAGAGCAAAATTCAAACGATCTCGATGAAAAAGGCCATATTACTCTTAATATTGTACAAAACAGTTGAATTTAATTTCTAAACATTTCTTTTTACAGAAGTATGTATATGATATGATGATGTATCCAATTAGACGTAGAGTTAATTCCTTAATTCAAATGTTGCGATCACATGCTTCTCCATGGTACAAATCACGGATCATTCTAATGATAATTCTATAAATGATTTTCATTGACAGGGAAACGTACTTGTAACTAGGGAAAATTAGAATAACAAATGACCTCTATTTTTGGATCGGGATGAAGATAACTCGAGTAGAATGCTAAAGGATAATGTGGAAACGTAAACGTACTTGTACCATCAATATGGTCAAGTTCTTTTTACTCTAAATGTCAATACAGCATAAATTGGTTTTTGGGACGGAATCCGTCCGTCGTCCCAACTGTCCCAATTACAAACCCGTTACAAAAGATTTTTTGGGACGAAAAAGTTGTTCCGTCCCCAAAAATACCTTTTAGGGACGGGAAGGTTTCTGTCCCAAAATAAAACTATCGTTCGAACTCTTTAGGACAGTCAGTTCAGGATTATGTTCGAACGCTTTCGATGGAAAATATAAATTCTTTTGATAAGGAAAACAACGTTCGAACCACTATAAAAATTTTGTGGTCAATATTTAGGATACCATTGTAACGCTTTAAAATAGAATGTCCATAACAGTTCTCAATGTGTTACAACGGTTCACGTGAAAAACATTTGCGATTTTGACAGGAAGGGAAAAAATGTTCGAACATTTTCTGACGTTCCAACGGATATCGTTAAATCCGTTCGATATACCGATTGAGGAATAAAAAAGTAGTTGTTCGAACATGTTATGAACGAAAACGAGAAACGTTCGAATAGGGTTTGAATGTAGGGAGGCATGTTGTATTTCAAACGCTAAAAGTAATGTTGGAGCTGATTTTTTTAATAAAAAATAAAAAAATTGCTAGAAAATTATTAAATAAAAAAAGTTATAAACAAAATAACAATTAAATAATTAATCACAATATTCAAAATAATTAAATATAATGCGCAATAAAAAAATAATCTATCTTGGCCGTCGCGTGCATCCAACTCTACGTGCATCCTTATCTTCCTAAATCAAAAATTGTAATTAATATAACACTTAAATAATTGACACAAACAATCATTAAAAAAATGAGCTGAATGAAAAATATATATAGCTTACCTATACATCTAATTGATGTCATTTTCAGTGAATGTGATTCAATATTAGCGTAGGAAAAACTAAGGCCCCAGATAGGGCTGATGCAGGTGAAGGATTATATCTAACATATTTACATTTGTTGTGCATAATGCAAAACTTCTAAATTTTCTAACAAAACAAAAAACGTTCGAATACGTTTGAACGACTACAATACGCTTGAACGGTATAAAGTATCTTTCGAACGTGACTGTCATCCCTGCAAATGAACAATTTTTGCACTATTGATCGAATGAACACTTTTACAGTGCTCGAACGATGCGTAAAACCCACGAAAATCACCAAACTAAAAACTCTCAATCAATCCTAAAAACATATTTTTTTTACTCCTAAAACATGCATTCAACAACCCTAAACACATATGAAACTAACCTTAAGCATTTAAACATCAATTTTGTCCACAAATTTAAACCAAAACAACCAAAATTCTAAACCAAAAAAACTAAGAAATTCATTGATTAAGTTGATAAATCTTACCTCCAAAACACAAAGAAGCTCCATTTGAGTATTTTCCTACAACAGTAAGACAAAAAATATAACATTTCTGTATAAGAAGAAAATTTTGGTGAATTTGTGGTGTTTTGAGAGTGTGGGTGAAATGAGGTATCGCAGTTGATTCTGTGGTATTTGAGTTCGTGGTGTCCGTTCAAACGATACTGGTTATGTTAGAACGGTAAGCCAAAAAGGGGCAGTAAAAAAGTGCGCTTAAAATATTATTCAAATGCGATTTTCACACACTTGGATGATTCTTTTTCTACCTGGACGACGTCGTTAGTTTTCAAATAACGTTCTAATTGTTATTGAAAACCCATTCGAACGTTTTTGTGGAAAATGAAACGACGTCGTTTCATGCTTTGTCATGTTCGAACAATACATTTTTGTTCGAATGATTTTGGGAATAACTTAATAATACTTAAATATTAAATTATAAGCATAATTTTGTTAACTATAGACGTATTATAGTATATGTGTAGGATTATGGAAAAAATTTTATTACTTAATTATGTATAAGTACAATAAACATAGTATATTTATCTATGATAGTATATGTATTAAGTGTTGAGTGTAAAGTGTAAAGTATTAAGAATAGAAACTTTATCTGTACTTAACGATGTCTAAGTAATTACAAACACATGTAAGTATCATCGCACATGTATGAGAGTAGGAAAATCTTATTAGTACAAACAGATGACATGTAACTATTGTTGTAAATATTACAGTACATGTATGCAAACCTCATTAGTACATAATTATGTACGTAACAAACTATGTGCATAATCCTATTTAAACATGTACGTACGAATCACAAGACATGTATGAGAGTATAATACATGCAACATGTATATGGTACTGTTAAATAATATGTATAAGGTACTATATATCATATAATAAATATAATATACTATATATTAATAATATGTAAAAACCTTATATTAAATAATATATACAAGGTACTATATATTACATATATAATATGTATAAGGTATTATATATTACATATATAACATGTATAAGGTAATATTACATAATATATATATATATAAGGTATTATTATATAATTATATCTATAAGGTACTATATATTAACAATATGTACAAGGTACTATTATATAATATGTATAAGGTACTATATATTACATATATAACATGTATAAGGGACTATTACATAATAGTATAAGGTATTATTATATAATATGTACAAGGTATATTATATAATATGTATAAGGTACTATATGTAAATATTTGATTTTGATTAATTTTATTCCTTTTTATTTGATTTACTATGTGACTGTTCTAACGCGAATACAATTAACGTTCTAACGGTTTACATAATGTCACCTGTTCTAATGATTTACATCGTTAGAACGGAAAATAAATTTATTATTACTTAATTTTTAGTGTGATTTCCTTTTTAATCATAATTTACTTATCAAATAAAACGAGATTCCGTTAGCCAAAAAATAAATAGATCATCATGCACAAATAATATAATATGTACAAACATAAATGTTCGAATACCTGAAAAAAAACCTAAATACATGACAAAATACTATAAAGAAACTATGCGGCCATCTTCTTCATCTCCTGTACCATGTCAGCCTCGACATCATTTATCCTTTGCATGATGTCTTCCCGACCCTCGTCATTTGCCTTCTTCAACTCTAGCTGCATCGACTTAGTCTTTTCGAATCTCTTCTCCATAGCAGCCAGACTGCTAATGATGAGAGCGATGGCAATCTCCACATCATGTACAATGCTATGCTCCATCTCTTGCATAACTCATGTTAGAACACTTGAACGTCATGGGGCAGCTGCAGGACGCAGTGACCTTGATCCATATGCCATCAAACATCGATAAGTCACACCGTTAATGGGGTCAAGCTGCATCGATGTTGTCTCATGACATCTGGCCTCTACCTTAGCATCCATAATCATCTATGTCAACATGTTTTCGAACGACAGACCCTGTTTGCTCGTCGACTGAGCCTCGGTCCTCATGGTCTAGAACATGAGGATCGAGAGGTCGAATGACTCGAGACAAGCCACCATCAACATCACTTGTGCATGCTCGGTTGTGCACTTCGTGTGACTGGACTAAGTAGTGCTTTTCGGCTGACAAAGCCATAGCAGGCTCAACAGCAGGATAGGCACCCACATGCCTCAAAATGTGCAAGTAGGTGGAGAGGATGTCGGGGGAGATCCTAATTGGCCGTCCACGGATGTAGACCTCCCATTCCTCCTTTTTAACGTCGACATTTTGCAGCACCGAGTAAAACTCTTAGACAAAATATGTGGACGGCGGGCCCATCCAAGAGAGCACGTGCTCCCAACCAAAGTGGGTGAATATTTGGTCAATTGTGCGACCCTTGAACTGAAACTCCAAGAAGTCGTATGTGCAAATTGGCCTTTTCGCCACTACTGTGCACGTAAAAATAAGTGCTTGCTACTCAGCTGTAGTCAGTGCTCTTTGTTGTGTGGAAGAAGAAGAAGAAGACGCTCTTGAACATTTTGCCCTTTTAAGTTAATCTGAAAAAGGAAAAAAAAAATAAAAAATACATTTGAACAGTTGAAAAATATAGAACGAATATAAACGTTCGAATGGAATATAATGAAGCATCGAACTGATATAGAATGAAAATCAGAAACATTAAATGGAATATAAAATTTCAAACGTGTAAAGAAACTACGCATCAAATGGATATAGAACAAATAGTAATATCTAACCATCGAACGAATATGTAACAAAAAATAACATATTGAACGGAATATAAACTATCGAACAGATACAAAACTAAGCATCGAATGAAATATACCTTTCTAGAATGGAAAAACGTTCGAAATCTTTTAGCCATTTTCTTTCTAACGATAAATTGTATCGTTCAAACACTGTAGCTCGAAAACAATTTTGCCATGTTCAAACTCCCTAAATCTATACTTTTCTACATCAAAATCAGTAAAAAACAATCCTAAACTAACTACAAACACCCACATTCATCAAACTGCATAATATTTTACAATTTTATTGACATATACAAATCCAAATTCAATATGCCAAATCAAACTTAGAAAAACACATTTTAATCGCTTAAAATACACTACAAAACGTACCTAGAGTGTGTAGGACTAGAAAGGATGCAATCCATGAACTGAAAATGGCAATGGAGATTGAGAGGAGTTTAAGAGATTAGAGACAGAGCAGGTGAGAATGTTAGGAAATGAGGCTCGAATGTTTTAATATTCATATTATCGTTCGAACGATAAGTAAAAAAATCGTCCGAAACCGTTCATTAACCAACTTTTTATTTCTAAACCGTGAAATAAACGTTGGAATGGATAACACTAAGAGTTCGAACAGTAATAAAAAATGATAAAATTAAAGGTGATTGGACTTGCATTTATGATAGTAGGTGGAAAAGTGGCGTTTGTTAACACCACCATTTTCATTTCGAACAGGCATTCAAATGTGTCTTAGAAAGGGTAATGTTCGTTCAAAGTTTTGTAAAAGAATGGTCTACAGTTCGAACGTTAGTTTCGGAACGGACGAATCTATCCCTAAAACGAGATTTTTTTTGGGAGGGGCAATTCTGTCCCAAAAAGGTTCAAAATCGTAGCAATTTTTTTTTTGGGGACGGTTTTGAATTTCCTTCCCAAAAACAGAAAGTTTTATGTTTTCCGGGATGGATTTTAAAATCCGTCCCCAAAGAGTACTTTTTGGGATGGATTTTTTGGCATCCAAAAAAAATCCGTTCCAGAAACTCAAATTTGTTGTAGTATCGGTAGCACTCTAAAAGAGGGAGGAGGTCAACTTTATGAGGAAGGATCGACTGATATTAAAATGTGGCCTAAAAAGGTAGATCTTCTTCTTTCCTCTTGCTTGCTAAATAATTATAACATCTAAGTCGACAGCTTCCCGAATCCCGCGACAAGTTTAACAAGGTGGTCTATTATTTGTGTACCAAGAATTCACGAAACGTATATTTTTTAAACTTTGTTTAACCCATCACGCAGTTATTATATATATTATCTCGTGATGGAGTTTGGTTTGTCGATAATCAATGTAAGTTGGTAATGAGGTGAGAAGGTGAGAGAGATTAGCGTAAAATAATTTATAAATTCATGATGAAAAAAGCGACACTTGATTATTTTAAAATATCATACGCTAAATTATTTTAAACGACACTGGTACAAGGATTCAGAATTTTTAAATTATTTTACGCTAATCTCTCTCGCCTTGTCACCTCATTACCAACGTACATATTTGATTATGGACCAACCAAACTCCATGACGAGATAATATAATAACTGCGTGATGGGAAACAAAGCTTAAAAAATATACGTTTCGTGAATTCTTGGTACACAAATAATAGACCAGCTTGTTAAACTTGTCGCCGGATTTGCGAAGCCGTTGATTTAGATGTTATAATTATTTAGAAAGCAATTAGCCAGGTATCTAGCTAGATTCAGAACGAGTAGTGTTCCTAGACTAATTAAGCACAAGAAATAACATCATATTCAATGGACTAAAGTATTAGACCCAATTAAAGTACTAGACCAATTCAAGAGCCAAACTTATTTTTCGAAATCATGGACCAATATCTAGCTAATACCGTTCTACCACTCAATTAAGTCCCAAAGATACAAGTAAGCTCTCTTTGGGTTATTAATGTTGTCATTTATGAATAAGTATACCAGTTTATCACACAATACTTAACTTGGAAGGAAACGACGGATTCCAATGGCATTCAAGATACTTCTCAACTGGCATACGTTAGACACATATGTAAGATATGCCATCATACGCGAAGAAAAAAGAAAAAGAAAAAGAAAAAACAAAGGAAAGAAGAAGATCTACCCTTTTAGGCCATATTTTAATATCAGTATAAATACATTTATCAAATAGGGAAAATAAATACATCATATGTCTGGGGTAAAAATGGCGTCGTCAGTTGTTAAGACGATATCGTGTGCAACGGATATAACCGTTGGGACACGGCGAATTTGTTGGCGGTAAAATTTCAAGCCAAAAATTTCATGTGAATAGTGTTCGGACATTTTTTCAGGCGTCCAGAAGGTTCTTTAATCGATTCAAAACTGTGAATCCCAAAAACCATGGCTCATTCGCGAAACTCTCCAAACCTCTCAAATCTGGCCAAACTCTGTCTCTTTGCTGAGAAATCGTTTAGGAAGGGATAGAAGTGGATTCAAGCATAGATTTAAGTGATTTTGGAGCATTGGACAGCATATAAAGGTAGTTTATTGATTTTTTGTCCTAATCTTAATTTTCTTGTGTTTATTTGATTGTAATGCATCTAACAACTTAAATCGATATTGCGTTGTAGGAAATAAGTAGAGAAGGTGCTGGAGTAGGGAGAAAAGGGAGATTTTGAAGCTTTGAGGTACAAGAGTTTTGGATTTCTTGGGTTTCTGCGAGTTTCGAGTGAAAATATGTGTTTATGTTTGATTTTTGGTTCTTCAATGATTTGGCTAGCTTATAATCATGTATAGTTAGAGTTTGGGATTGATTTGATGCAAAAATGTTAGTTTTTTTGGTATGTTTTTGGATTGAAACAGTCTGCCACTGTGTGTTTTTGCGAAGACACTGTTTCTTCGACAATCGCAGTCTGCACGTTTCTTGTAAACGTTCAGACGATTATTTTTGGCAATCGATGATCGTTCAAACGTGTACAAGGTGTGTGGACGGTTTGTTTTTGAAATGACATAGTTTGGTTGTGTTTGTGCGGACGGTTTGTATATTGTTCGGACCTTTTGTGTCAATAATTTTATGAATTTTTTTTTTTTTTTTCTGTTTTGCATTTAGTAGCCTTTAGATTTGTTTGGAAATTGTCGTGCGATTTTGTTGCCGAACAAGTGGTAATTCCTGAATTGTTCAAGTTGTGGACAGTTTGAGATTAAACTATCCATTAGACTATCTGCTTATATACTTCCCATTTGACGGTGAGTGTGTAACCTTATAGGACATCATCATGGCTGTTGGGAAAAAACGTCTAGGTGCAATTCAGGTAACAGAGCAGTTGGTGCGGAGAGTCCTTCACAAGGAGCAGACAATGATTTACCATCTCCTGTGACGGTCAGCCCACGTACCACCCAAAGTAGTTCTGCATGTAAGCATTTCAAACCATCATTAGAGTTAAGGTTTTCCATCTATCTTTTTAGGTATGCTAAAATTTTCGTTACTAACATTTTTGTTTATATATAGCAACGTCGGGGATTAAACAAGTACAGGATAAGACACGCGGAATTGCATTAGAGAAGGCTCATATTGCAGGAAAGCTATGTGTTCATATCCTCGATAATCGTATAGGCGGTGATAACAAGGTATGTTCGGTGCTCTCTAATCATATTGGTCCACTTGTGCGATCACATGTGAAGTTGGATGAAGTCAAGTAGTTCAAAGTCTCCGATAAGGTTAAGTCTTACGTAATGAACAAAGTGTTGTTAAGTGTAACTTAGAATAAATTGTGCTTATGCTTACTATTTATTATTTAATTATACTAATATTGTTTATTTCAGGATGACTTTAACCTCAATTATGATCGGCTAGAGGATTGAAACACTGTGATGTCTGCAATGAACAAAACGAACAGAACGCATCAGAACATAATGCATTAGTACTATTCTTTGTTCCCTACCAAAGAAGAAGCGTTAGAACATCTTACCCGAACATGAAGAAGGAAGATTGGGCTCCCATCTGCGAATTATTTAGTACTAAGAATTTCAAGTAAAATGTTTAATTTAATATTTATGTTTATTTATACAGTGATGTTTTTACTAAACCATCAAAATAGGGCTAAGCTGATAATTGCTCACACTTCGGGCTCGAGGTTTTTGCAGCGAACATTAGCAATGATAGTAATGAGCTCAATCGTCTAAGTATATTTTCAATTAAGAAATAACGTGTGATTACTTAAATACATTATTAAGGTAATTAATATATATGTCATTTATCGGTGTGCAAAAAGATTCAGAAACTGATCAGAATAATCCTGCATTGTTGGACAAAAAAACGCACACTAATAAGGATGGTGTGTGGATATCAGATAGTGCACAAAATTTTTTTTTAAGTTATATAAAGTTATATTATGCATTATTAAATTTTAATATTTAATGTATTAACTTTACTTTTTTCTTCCTTAACTTGTACGAAAAGATGGAGGCATTACAGTTGGAGCACGAGTCCGAGGGAAGATCATTTACAGAAGTACAGATTTTCATAGACGTCTTAGGGTCGAAAGCGGGTTACGTGAGTGAAGATGAGGGCTAGACAGATAGAATATAAAGAGCTACTTGTTAGGTGGACAGAAATGGAGTAGACGATGCGTGAGCATCAATAGCATTTGGAGGAGCAACAGCGGAAGCAACAAGAGTAGTAAGAACAGAGGATGCAATGAACAAAAAATGCTTGAGCTGATGATGAAGGTTACTCAAATCATATTTGACACCCAAATGGAGATTTAGGTAGATTTTTTTATTTCAAACTTGATTTCCAATTATGTATTTTATTTATTATTATGACGATTTCTATAATTTATTTTATTTAAGATTATGACCATTAAATATTTGTAGAGACAATTATTAATTCTATTTTATAATAAATATAATTTCCTCACATCACGTGTAATTCAGATTTAAATGCATAATTTAAATAAATATAAGAACATCAGAGGACATAAATAACTGTGCGTTAAATGCATAATTTAAATAAATATATTAACATGCGGACAAAATAAATAAACGTTCGCACGGTTTGTTCCAAATACTGTCCCAACGTTTGTTGCTGTCCACATGCCATTTTTCAATGATCGTCCGCACTTTTATTAACAGTTCACACATTATATTCACTGGCATTTTTCCTTTTTCTTGAAAAAAGTGAGCATGTTCGAACCTATTTGAAAAGGGTTCGGACATTACATTCTGTGACACTTTTTTTTCTGTAACAAATATGAAATACATTGGAACGATTAGTTTGGACCCTGCACATGTGTTTTAGTGACAAATTAGATTTTCTAAACGGACCAAAAACAATCAATGCGTGACATAAGTGTAATCGTCACGCCAAATTACTGAGACTAATGAGCCTAAAATGCGTCACCATAGTCGGGTTCTGGATTTTGGGAATAAGCACAGTATTTATATGGTTTAGCTCTTTTAGGAGGAAACCCGTCTCACAGAATCTTCTCACCATATTGATGGCTTCCCTTTTAACCAGCCTCCAATATTTCTGAAAAGATAATGTTGAGAAGCCATCTGGCCTTGGAGCTTTATAATTAGGACCAAGAATCTTGATCACCTCCCAGATTTCTTCCTCATCAGGTACTCAGCACAACTCGCTGTTTTCTGCCTCAGATATACTGTTCGAGAATAGCCCATCAAGCCCTCTAGGATAGCTTGTTGGTTGTGCTGAGAAGAGATTCTAAAAATGGTCTATCAAGTGGTTACTGATCTGATCTCTCTCATATAGCCACGCACCCTCTTTAGTTTTAATTGCATCAATACAATTCCTCCTCCTCCTGATGATAGTAGATAAGTGGAAGAACTTTGTATTGAAATCTGGAGTCATGAGCCACGTGACACTAGATTTTTGCTTCCACAAGATTTCTTCCCGTTTCAGTTCCTTCAACAGCCGCCCTCTAATATATATCCTTTTTCTTTTCACCGAAAATGTCTTCCTGTGTGTTTTGTCGAATATGATCCAGCTCTATCTGCAATCTAGTAATCTTGTTGGACATATTGCCAGAAGCTTCCTTCCCCCATTTTCGCAAAGCTGATCGAGTAGCCTTTAGGCACTGACACATGACGTACGCGCTGGAGATCCAACTCCCCTATTCTTCCAAGCTATTCCAATGAAACCATTGCTGGAATTGTCTCGAGTCTAAAATTGTTCGAATCGAAACGGTTTTGGGCCCGATTCTTGTCCACCCTTCGTATCCAATAACAAAGGCGCATGATCCGATACTACTCGAGGCAGATGTTTGATCCTAGCGCGAGGAAGAAACGCACCTGCATGACTAGAAAATAAGTTGCTGAGAAAATATTGCCACACACAACTGATGACTCATGACCAAATATAAATTTTTTTATATTTATTATGAAATAGAAATATAATTTAATAGAGAAAAATATATTATTTCTAATTATTTTATTAGTTAGATTAAATATTTGATATTTGACATGCAAATTCCTCCAACCAGAAGAAACTGACTGCAATAGTAAAATGGTCTTTTTCTGCCGATAGCGAGATTCTGGGGGTAAGCGAGGAACGAAGAAAAATGAGCCCTAGAAAAGCGCTGAACATGACTAGTACTGCTACCGGAGAAAAAGATTCCATCCAAAAAAGTGGAGTTCAAAGAGCTCCAAAGGAACAATTTAGATATTAAGAAGCAGATTTAACGGTTAAGTTTCTGCCACATCAATTAATAATGAGAGACTGAAACGGCTTGGCTTTTGTTAAGCTTTGGCTCATTTTTTTTAGGCTTTTTATTCCTGTCAGTCCCTGAGGTTTAAAAATTAGGCAAGACGTTGGGTAAGGAAGAAAAAAGTTGCAAACCTTCGACAAAGAGAATGCCTTCGACGGAGATTGCTAAGGAGTTGGTGACGAATCTTGGTATTCGGTAGATGCAACAGTTATAATTTGGGGAGAAATTGGCCGACCTAATGTGTCTTAAGTGACATGGAATGCTAATCTTGCAGTTTGACACGTGTCACGATCTGAAGGGATTGTGACTTGAATTAAAATGCCACGTCGTTGTTTTCCGTCATAAAGCTGGGCTTCAGTTAATAGAAGGCCTTAAAAAAAAAAAAAGAACGAATTAAAGCTCAAGACCAGTTTGGGAAAAGTTCAAACCCTAGATACTGGTAAGTACAATTTCCCTTTTTTTTACAGCCCACTTTAGAGCCGTCTTCTCCAACAAGCCTCTTCTTCCCCCTATTCTTCTGATCAGAAGTCGCCAAAACTGTACCATATGAAGATTACGGTGTTCTCCCTATTCTTCTTCCCTAGTTTTTTTATGACTCATTTTTAGCCCTCCCCAATAAGCTTGTCTGTCTTTTTATCCACCATTGCCACTCATTCCGTCTCTCTCACATTCAAAATTTCATCACTTCTCCACTAAAGCAAGAGTCTCTCCAGTGAGTCCGCCGCTCAAATCGGTTCTTCCAAGAAGGGTGCGACATTGAATTATATAGCTTTGCTATCGGCAAAACAGGGCAATGGGACTAATTTAGGGGTGTCGGCGAACAAGGGGAAGGATAAGTTGGTGGAGTCTTTGATGAATTGTGATTTATTTGATGGTGAGTTGGTGAAGGACGATTCATATCCACTTTACAAGCTGGGTTCATGTTCGTTGATCGACGAGCAGTTCAATTGTATTTTGAATGGTAGGCTTGATAAAGATGACCATAAACTGAAATGGAAGCCTAAAGGATGCAATCTTCCGAGGTATGTGGTGGGGTTCGGTTATTGTGCTGAGGGTTATCATGTTGATGAGTGCTGATGGACGGTCAGGATCTAAACTTCATGATCCAATGGCTGTTAAGTTGCCACCTCAATTAAAAAGACTTGACCCACTTCACCCGAATTTCAGATTACCTGACTTAGCTCCCTGTAGATGACCCGCAATTTTATTCAAAACCGAACTGTCTTCTTCTTCGCACAGTCGTCGCCCAGCTCCGTCCTAACTCCCCGTCGCGCCTAGTGGAACGAGAGCAAATGAAACCCAATATATCCATCTGGACTTCCAGTTGGGCTTATTCTTAAGCAAAGCACATGTGATAGTTCTGAACATACTCGGACCCCTAGTTGTTGTTCTCTGACACGAGGGATCTATCGTTTGTCATTTTCCCATACTGTCATCTACCTCCCTATGCCGTCGACATCCATATGCAACATGCACCCTTAATCTAATCTATTATCTACGAGATGCCAACTACAGTACTGCACTATGGTACTGATATAGGCCATCAATGATCTTGAATGCATGTCCTGTCGATAAGATGAAATTAATTGCCTTTTCTAAGTATGCCTCTGTTTTATCGAAATATCATTCTTTCACTCTCCAAGTTTGCTTCCCGCGGCAACTATTCGCTTCACATTCCAGGCCCTCTTGAAAACTACATTGACTCGAAACTTCACGGTCACATGATCAACAAACATTGGGTCCTTTGTTTCGGACTGGAGATTGCCAATATAGAAGAGCACAACCCAAAACGCCATTGTTGGATGCGTAGTATAAATTAGACACAATTGGAGGCTTTTTCTCTGTCCCACGGTAGTCATGTGGTCTCTTAAAGTTAGAAGCCTATAGGCTTCGAAGAAATAGTTTGGAGCTTAAGGGTAACTATGGTATGTAGCGTACAAACCACATTTCCTTCCTTTGCTTCTGGAACAGAGCTGGACGGCTAGGAGAGGTGCAAAGAAGATGAACCATGAAGAAGAGGATGATTTGGGTTTTGTTTTCGCTAGGTCAGTTCGTGGGTCATCTGCAATGAAACGGGTCAATTCATCTCGGATCGGGTCAGTTCGCGGGTCAAAGTATTTTAATTGACGTTGCTTGTTATTAGCCATTGGATCTTAAAAATTTCATCCTACCCGTCCATCAGCAGGCATCAGCACCTTAAAGATCAGCACAATAACCGAACCCGTATGTGGTGTAGTTAATTACAAGCTTTTTTATTTCCGCTTGAAAAGTTAAATAGACTTCCAAATTTCCCGGGGTCTTTGATCCTTAGAGTCGCACGTTAGGAATAGATGACTTGTTCTCGTTTTAGGATCTTAGTAATATTAAGAACTCAAACAATCCAGATTTTTCGATTTTGGCTTAAAAAAATTCAAGATTTTTCGCTTTTGGGTTGTATCCTAATGAGCTTTGGCTTAAAATTACTCAGAAGCGTGCGCGCTCTGCAAGACGAAGGAAGCTGTTATGCAAGAGAGGTACAGGGAAGATGGAGAAAAACAGGGGGGAACAGGGAAGCATGTTCTTTTTTTTTTCCTACGCAACAACGAACCTTTATTAGACAGACCAAGAACCCTCAAGGGGGGGTCAAAATACAAACACTGCCTAAGAGGGGGAGCAGGTAAATAGTCTAGGGAAATACAACCAAAAAAACTCCTAGACGCAGCTCATTTGGCCAAGCTATCAGCAAGAACAAGCTTGACGTGTAAATGCTATTTCTCGAATAGTTTCAAAGGAATGTTCGAAAAATTCTAATTTAAGCCAAAGCTGAGCAAGCAGAGCCAAAACCAAGCCTCTCACCCTCCATGAGCTGTCTAAATCCTATCCCTTGTATTTGAAAAATAAAAATCTGAACCCCTTCTGGAAGCTCCGTTCCTTTGGAAACTCCATTTCTTTGGACGGAAGTTCGAATCTTTTCCCCCGCTACCGGTCCTACAGCAGGAAAGATTGTAATGATCCCTTTTATTGTCCCACGATACTGTTACTTTAATTAATTACATGCATTACATAAATATAAGACAATTTAAGATCAAATGGCATGCCATAGATACAAAAACGATTGGTTTGGGGGACTGTTGATTGACCAATATTAATTCTCTCTGAGGCCTTATATAATTAGCAAATCCACATGATCATAACATGAACTTCAGCTTGTTCATATGCTTGCATCATTAATTGCAAAATCTTTCTAACGTCGTTAAATTTGAAGTTTAATGATTTACTTGCCTAGCCAGCGGAGGGGGGTTGGGGGGCGGATAACAGAAATTTGATCTCCTTAATGCAAGTGATAATCGCTTAACTCTGTATAGCTTCAATTCAATTAGAACTTAAAAAAATGCGAAAAGTTTAAGTAGATCTAAAAAATAATAATTGACAAAGTTGAGAGGAGAGACTGAGCATAAAAATAAAAATACAAAGAATGAGAGTGAGAGAGAGAGAGCTACTAATAAATTTGATATAATATTGCAAGGATTGAAGCCATTTATCTCTAAGTTCTTTTTACTACAAAAGGAGAAAAAGAAAAGACAGAGATGTTATTACATAATGTATGTGCCCATTGGAGTTGTGGTATTTCACAAATATTGACCTCATCAAAGAAGAAAAAACACACAAATCCAATATCAGGAAAGCCATGAGAAATCAATTGGATTTATATATAAGGAAGGCCGAATATTCAGACACGCCTTCGCAAAAGAGCGCGCGCGCACTACATGTACGCTTTCGCCTTTATTAAAGTAGAATCAATTGTACGTTAATTACATACACGCAACAACCAAACTTCACAAATTGCACGCAAAGTTAATGAATTGCAAAGCGACCTTAATTTGTTACTCCTTGATTGTCTCGATTGTCTCCACAGTCGCTTCGTCCTCGCCCTCCCATTCCTCGAGAGATTTTCCCTTGGCTTCAGGCACCAGGAAGGTGAAAAGCACACCAAAGGCGTTGATCCCAGCTAGTATAAGCAGTGTGTTCTTCACACCGATACCACGTGAGTACCCTCTATCAGTTTGCTTTATGTGTGTACTTTCAGCGAGATACAAGAACCCAAATGCTCCAATCATAGCCCCAACCTTACCGGAGGCAGCTGCTATTCCATGACAGGTAGACTCAGCCTTGCAGGAAAGATTTCTGCGGGCACAATGAATGTGGTGGAATTGGGTCCGAAATTGGCGAAGAAAAAGGTCAAGGAGTACATCGCAAGGAACGAATGCCTGTTGGATTCTTCTTCCAGTGATTGTAAGGGAGAGCTAGCGCAAACATGAAGACGGACATGAAGAAGAAACCCATCAATTGGATTACAAACCGTCCTATATAATCAATGGCCACTGTAAACCAATACCCCGGAATAAGACCGCACAATGCTATGAGTGTTTGTGCCCTTGCAACCTTGTAAACCTCTTCAGGGCCACTCATAGTGTTTGCCGCTGGCAGCCAACCAATTGAGCTGAAAACATCCTTTTGGAAGAGGTTCTGAGAATAGTATCCAATATCCAACAGAAGCCAGCAAATGGAGCATCCAAACAAGTGAACCCCGTGGCGTCTCAAAAATTCCTTTGAGAAGAGGCCATATTGTTGTTGAGTAACCCTGTCTACCACATCTTGTTCTGCTTCTATCTCGACCTGTAATACACTAGACATGTCTAGCGCGGCTTGTCTTGCATTCTTGGCGACAAGGGCGTATAACGAGCAGTCTCAGGCATTTGCATACGCCAATAATAGGTCATAGCGGCTGGGATGGCCCCAAACATCAGGATTATGCGCCAAATGTAATCAGATTGGGGTGGCAGAGAGGCTACTGGATCAACGTCGTATGGGGGAGCTTCCATCTGTTATTGAAAATAGCTGAAACAGCTAGAGAGACAATTCCACCAGCTAGAATTCCAAACCCTTGCATGGCGAAAACTGCTGCGATAAACGCCCCGCGAGTCTTTTTATTTGCGTATTCAGACATGATGGTGGCAGAAAGAGGATAATCTCCACCAATGCCAAAGCCAAGCCAGAACCGGAAGAAACAAAGTGTGGCAATGACACCTTTTGGACTGTGCCCAAAGGAGAGCCCTTGGGCAAGGGAGCAGACTACCATGAGAATAAGGGTTACACCGTAGACTTTCTTGCGGCCCAATTTGTCGCCAAGCCAGCCGAAGAAGAGCTGGCCAGCAAAAGTGCCGCAGAGCGCAACACCATTGACGGAGTCAGACACATTGGGTGGCAGTGTGCCAGGCTTTGGGTAGCCTGGTTGTGTGTAGTAAAGTCGGCCAGTAACTTGGTGACAATGAGATGGAGAATAAATCATAGGAATCGGTGAAGAATCCCATTCCAGTGATTATAATTGCCGTGAAATGGTACAATTGGGATTTTGCAACATCGAGTGCATTAAGCACTTTCAAATTTTCTCGTTGGCTCATGGTTTCGAAACTTTCAGTACTTTCCACATGCAATTCCAAAAAATTTCTGCAAAAGGACGAAAATGGGTCTAAAAATCCTTGACAATAAGAAGAGGGGGAGGGGGGTAGCAATTAGTGAAAATATCTAAACTTGTTTCGAAAGGCATATCAAAAGCCATTTTAGGATTGAAATTGCAAAAAAAAAAAAAAAAAAAAGGCAAAAAAAAAAAAGGGCCTCTAACATTGTTTGGACATTGGCTGAGTATTCATTAGCTATTTAACCATTGATACCATCGCAGCTGGAATTCTAAATGGGTACTTTCCTATTTCTCTGAACAATCTCTTATTCCAGATACATGTCTATATGGGCATCAAGCATCATGGTGTAACGTATGTAAAAAATATATGTTGATCAACCTCATTTTGTGAGAAAATCATTTAAATGGAAATTTATGAAATCTGGGGTGAAATGCATCTCAAATGTTTATTATATATACTGATTATCGCAAAAGCAGAATTTATAACGCTATTTTTTTCCCAATAGGTTTAACCTATTGTTTCTTTCATGAGAGGCGCATTAATTAATTAGGAAGGAAAATATTTTCAAGTCTTCCAGTCTGTCTTTCAGATATCAAATCTCAATCTAAAAATATAAATTTTGTTTGTACTTTATATATTTCATCATGCAATAAATTTCCATAGACGTTTATGCATATAATTAAGTCCCTAGATGCAACTATCTGCAAGAAATACTTATGCAGTCCTCCAAAGGAGGAAAAATAACACACACAAAACTAAACCAAGCGGCTGTATATGTTTAGTGTCTCCAAAAAACAATTTTGATCTCAGACAAGTTTTTCATCCAAACAAATTAAGTACCCGGGACAGGACAAAACTACGTGTGCCATATGTGGAACTTGTCGAAATGTATAGCACTCTCTTTTTCCATGTTGGGTGCCCTACCATTTTTTTCACCTTTACCTTGATAATGCTGATCAATAGCCATGAAGTACGAGTGTCTTTTTTTTTTGTTTTTTTGAAGTACACAAGATATTCTAGTTGTGATCAATGAAATTAATACAAAGAAGAATGTAACAAGAAGAGAGAGAGAGAGAGACCGACCTGCTTCTTGAATTTGCTTGCAGCACAGAGGTGGAAGTGTCGTTGAGTTGTGGGTGCAGACGACGAAGAGATAGGTGCCGGCTATATAGGAGCCCCCGACGCCTAATCCGCCTCCGCCATCTGATCATCAACTTTTGGTAGATACCACCTCCATCTTCTCAGGTCAATCTTTTTGCAGTATACAAACATAATTCTATTTCCAGAATCTCATTTTTTTAAAACACTAGCTACGAAGCGTCCGGAACAAAACAACCAACAAAAACCAATAGTATATTCCATAACATGAGGGATACTCGTAGGTAATTCCATCTGTGCACTGAACAGAAGACAGCTGTCTCGTAGTTGTTAAAGCCGTGGCATGTTTAATTTGACGTCCAGGTGTATCTTCTGTTTACGCGTAATAGAACAATCTCAGGTAACTTGTGTTTGGCGGAAAAAAAAAAAAGGACGACTTTTTTCTTGTGCGCAAAAATGCCAACCGCCCAAAAAGGCCAAAACAAAGAGGAATAAATCCCTTTCTTAGATATTATTAATGTTTGACGCGAGCTTTATAAATTATTGGGGTAATGTTGTAGTTCGCCCCTTAACTATGGATCAATTTCAAACTTATTCTCTACTTATTAAAATGACGATTTATGTTCTTTAATTTTCAAAAATCATCAAGCTCTCGTCCAAATCAGCCGTTAAGTCAGACGGAAGTATATGTAAAATAATCGAATGCCCCTCCAAAATAATTTTAATTGGGTTACTGAAATAAGTCAGATGGAAACACATTTAAAAATATATACATTATTGAAATAGAGTTTCAATAGTTTTATTTAAAAAATATTACATTTTTTTAAAATATCCTTTTTTTTATTTTTTAATGAATTTTTTTAATTTTTAGTAATTTTATCTTGGAGGGTCATTTCAGTCATTTTTTCATGTGTTTCCAAACTTAATGATTGATTTGGACGTGGGTCGTACATTGATGATTTTCAAAAGTTAGAGGATGTAAATTGCCATTTTCATAGTTAAGGGGGCAAATTCAAAATAATTGACAAATAGTTAGTGGGCGAACTATAATATTACCCCTAAATCATTTCTTTCGAATAGATCCAATTTTATAATGTTGTTTTGGTTCAGTCTTTTTTAAATTTATCATTTCCTTATATCTACAATTTATTCTATTATTTTTTTACTTTGTCTATATAAATATAATAGGAGATACTCCATTTTGCACCCTTGAACTAGAGGGTCAATATTACTTTGGAGATCCGTACCATCTACTTCATCATATTAAATCTTTGAATTATCAAAATTCTTCGATATGCATGCTTTATATAAGATTTAACTGTTAAAATTGTGCAACGTATTGTAAAAGAGCTTTTTTTGAGGGTGTAGATAGATGAATTTTGATAGATTGAGAGAAACTCAACGTGACTAATTTGATAATTTAGACCTCCAAAATGCTATTAACAACGGTATTTAAGGACGCAAAGTAATTTTTTCCTATTAAATTAAATAGGTTTGACAGCACAGTACATGTGTGTTCACATGGAACAATGTAATTAAAATACCTATTGTGAGTTGCGCATAAGGACGGTTATAAGTTTAGAATGTTCCGTACAAGAAATAAAACCATGATCACAAGGCAATTTTTTCCGTTTGGGCTTGCTCAAAGGAAAGATATAGGTTTCAGCTTGTTTGAACGAAAATATAAACTGCCCAAGAAAAACAAATCGAATTAAACAGAAACAACTAATTAATAAGTAACCTTTGCCCAGAATTAATTGATTCATAGTACTGCATGTTCGCATAAGTTTCTTCTAAAATTTTATTTATTTTTTATAAATTTTGGTTCAGTCATTTTAATTCCGTTTCCTCTCACATGGACTACGCATATGATGGGTAGATATATATATTTTGCCTGCATAATTACAATTATCATTCGTTTGACCCCCGCAACCTCGATTCAGGGGCATCAAATAATTACAACTGACCATTGGTATAGCTAGCTAGAAGAAATCTAAAATGTCAGAGAGTTGACTTTGTCCGATCCTCTTGCATGCACCACGCAATGTCTAACTGGTTCAATCCTAATTATCATTCTGCTTGGCTAATATTAATATTATATATAGACATGACCTTTTGATCAAAAGAGTTATTTAACAAAACGATAGCTTGGTTTTAGCAGCTAATTAATTATGAATTTCTCTGGGCTATTTACAAAATGTGATAAGGGAATCCTAATTATTAATAAAGAAACGAAAAGATAGTAATTAAGTTTTATCTACTCGGTCCTAATGTCTTGGGAAATCATGAACATACGTAGACTAGAAAGTTCATAGAATGCATGCGTCTGGCCATTGCCAACAATAGCCTAAATAATTAGCTTTCAGCCTTCCCCTTGAAAATTAATATCGATCGAATAAGATCCGTAGATAGATGACTGTGATCCTGCGGAGACTATAATTATTATTTTTTTCTAGGCTATAATTATTTAATTCTATATAAATTCTTCCTTCCTTTTTTTTATATTATTTTTTTTTTGTTTTGACAAATAAAAAAAAAACTTCTAGCCAATTTTTCCCCACGATCAAACGAATCATATATAGAACTCCCACTTTCTTGCAAGCCAAAATCTTTAGTCACATCTTACGTCACCAAAAAACAACATAATATGTATATATAAAGCCTCCACCATATACACACTACAAGAATTTTGACCTTACGTGTCAAATTTTGGGGTGTCAAAAAATATTTTGCCCCCAAACAACACTTTTTCTGACAAAAAAAATTAAGGTCGTCACAGCAAGTATTTGGGGAGCTTAAAAAACGTCCGCACGATATAAAAATCTGTTTGCACGTTTTTTCGAGTGATGAAAGCTCAAACGTCACAAATATGTAATAAAACGTTTTCGTCATACAAGATTACAACAACGTCCCCACGGGTAAAACCCTGTCTGCACTGTATTTGGGTGACAAAATACCTCGTCACCCATCTATGACGAAACCTAAATCGTCAGCTTAAACAACGTTTGGACATACCTGCAATAATCGTCCAAACGATAGTGTCAGATGAAATGCATAACAGTTGTGCCCGTTCGCACTCCTATGAAATGTGCGCACACATTTTCGATGACAAAAGGCCTTTGTCACCCATCTGTGACGCACCCTAAATCGTCATTAAATACTGAAATGTCTGGACATCCTTGTAAGGGTCGTTCGCATAGTCTGCACAATCCAGACACGTGTGTACCTTCAAAAATCGTGCGAAACAGTTGTTAACATCTGCATGTCCTAAGACGGTCCGGACGCAAGTGGCAGTTTTCTAACCAAATGTTAGACCTCCACATTGCACGGTGCCGCGCAGAGAACGTCCGCATGTACTTACACCGTTCGAACAAAGCGCGATTTCAGGAGATTTTCACAACGGTTGGAGTCATGGCATTTAATGCACGTCCTATTCAAACCCGTCACATAGGCATTCGGATGGTGTCGACGGTTTTTAAATTTGAAAAGAAACCAACATAACTCATTTTTCACGCAAAATCGCACCCCATTTCTCTCCGTTTCTCTCAAATATTCGACGCTTTACCTCACAAATTCTCCATTTTACATCCTATTTGCTCAAGTACTTCGTATTTGGGTGAAAGTGATATTTTTATATGTTATTTACGTAAAATTTTGAAATCAAATTTGAGGCCATGAAATCTTGTTAAACATATTATTTTTATGTTTATATGGATATTGCTTAGGATTGTAGGATTGTTTAAACTATATTATTGTTAAATTTGGCGTTGTTTTGGGGTGGTTGTGAGGAGATGATTGAGCTAGAATATTGCATGTTAAGTACATCTAAAACTAATATAATATTAATTGTTTAATGTTATAAATATTGGTTTTAGATGAAAAATGGTTAAGAGGCATAAATCTAAGTTGTGCATTTAATTGTTGAATTTTTAGAACTTTAGATTTAATTTATTCACATGCAATTTTTCTCATCTTTAGCTTGCTTGTACTTAAGTCATACCGTGTCCAGATACATTTTAAAATCATTATTTTTATCATTTGCACTATATTATTGGCATTGTAATTATTTTATGAATTTAATTTTGTCATATGATGCATGAACTAATTAAGTATTTTTGTGCAGGTGATAAAATTAATTGCTTTCTGGACTTGCAGACAAAAAGAGTCTTTGCATGCCTCCATTACCCTTTGAGAGGCCTACGCTCCATAGAAACTGTCTACTGGGACACATGGCAGAGCAAAAGGATTCATTAATGGCAGTGCTGTAATTCAATGAAGAAAGAGAGACACTTAAATCTCAGCCCTCCATCTCTCTTTTCACTCTCCCTTCTTTTAACCTAGCAAACCCTACATCTTATTCTCCTCCTCTCTACTTTTTCTAACCTAGCCTCATTTTCCCTATTTTTCCCTCTCTCACCCTTTTTCTTCTCTCCTTGGCCGACTCTTCCCCCTATTTATTCTCTTTTTTTTCCTTTTCGCAAATCACACTCTTTCTATCTCTCTATTTTATTTTTCTAGCAGCACTTTTTCTCTCTCTCCTCTCTCCTTTATTTTTCTCTCTATTTCTGCACAAAACTTTTTCTCTCCCTATTTTTTCTCTCCTTAATTTTAACCTAGCCGCACCTCTCCTCTCTCAATTCTCTCCCTTCTTTTTCTCTTCTAGCTGACCATTACGATATTCTCTCTCTCTCTCTCTCTCTCTCTCTCTCTCTCTCTCTCTCTCTCTCTCTCTCTCTCTCTCTCTCTCTTTTCTTCTATTGTTTTCTCTTTGCAAAAACCCTAGTTTTTCTCTCATTTTCTTTATTCAATGCGCCACTCTCTTCTCTTTCTCCCTTGTCACCTTTTCCTTTTCCTTTTTCTTTTATTCTCTCTCTTCTCCCACAATTTTCTCTCTTAGCCGCCCATCACTATTCTCTCTCTCTTCTCCTATTTTTTCTACCTTAGCAAATTATCTCTCATTTTCTCCTCTCTTTTCTTTTATTCTATTTTCTCATGGTTTCAACATCAAGTTTTATTCTCAGTTTTTAGATTAGTTTCGTTTATGTTTTATTATTTCAATGTCTTGTATTTCAATTCTTAGGATTTAGATTTAAGTTTCTTGCTCTTTAATTTCTTGTAATTTCTATTTCAATTTTGGATTATGTTCTCATTGTTTTTTCTTTTAAATTGAATCTTGGGTTATAATAAGACGATATTATTTAATCTAAGAATCTTGTACTTTTTTCATTCCTTGTCATTTAAATTCTGTCATTTAATTATTGACATTAATTATTGTAATTTAATTTTTGCCGTTTACTTTCATCGTTTATTTACCGTTATTTATTTTTTGTCATTTACTTTAATGCATGTTATATTCTTAGTTTATGTTTTGTGTTGTTTTAATTTCGTTACGAACTCTCAAAAATCCAAAAATATGAATTTGAACTGTGTTTAGTAAACGCTTTTTATTTTCTTCTTGTTTTTTATGCAAGTTTGAAATTAATCTATTTTCCCTGAGGAGATGATCTAGTCTTTTGGGCTAATTATTACACTATAGAACTCCTATACTTGGGATACCCTTTGTGTTGCTCATTTTTTAGTGAGTTAGGTGGGGAGGAGACCGGCCATGGCTGAGTCGACTCGTTCATCTTCCCCGATACGTTTGAATATTTTTTTGGATTCGGACGGTTAGTATTCAATATTTTTTGGATTCGGACGGTTAGTATTCAATATTTTTTTATTATTTTTATTATGTCCGGATGTGTTGTGTTCATCATGCGCACGAAGAGGTCCTAGACGTCGTCGTTTTAATTATATGATATTCGTTTGTTCGTCGTGTGTGCACACGGTTATTGGTGTGCAACCAGTTACTCTTTGGATAGTTTATTATTATAGACTAGTTCGGATGCAATTTTAGTACCGTGCGCATGTAAATATGTTTAGAAGACGTCGTTTGCTTTTATAATATCATTTTTACCGTCTAGACATGTTAAGTTAATTCGAACTATTCTTTTTTTTTTTAAACTACGCCATTTTGAATTAATAATACTCATGTTATTTAATACTAATGTTTGTTTTTTCAATAGATTAAGAAATGTCAAAGCACCAGAGTTCAGCTACTACTAGTTCTGGCCCCTCAAGCTTCCAACAGCAAGCACCACGCAGTTCAGTCGGTTATATGACACTAGAGGAGCAACAGGCAGAGATTATCACATGATCTGTTATCATGGAGTGTGACGTCGCATTTCCTGATTTCGAGGAAATGAAATTTGAGGATCGGAGCATCGGGATTATTATTGATGATTGGGGTTGGATCAGTTATCTGAAGAGAACCGACACGGTACCTGTAGATATGGTCCTAGAATTTTATGCTGCAGTGCTGGACGTTGCGGATAACAATGCACCTTTCTGGCACATAACTCTACGCGGGGGCTCCTTTCAGTTCTCGGTGGACGTGCTAGCGGCATACATAGGTATGTAGAGGTCGATGGAAGCCTTCCCTACCGTGGACATCTTGATGAAGCCCAATCAAGAGGACATCTTTCGTACACTGCAGGGCTGGGATGTGGTGGTCGTCAGATCTTTCATACCCTAGAATGAGATGCTTCCATTCTGGTGTATCATGCATATGATCTTCACCTACGACATCGAGCCAAGAGTGCACACCACAAAATGTCCTATAGCGAGAGATGAGCTGATGCTGATCGTGGCTAGAGGGCAGATTGTGGATATGCCCCTCTACATTTTTATGACTTTGGGATCGGAAGTAAAGACACCGTCGAGCTCTGGGTTGCTATACGAACTTCTCCTAACACAATTCTTTCATGATATGGGTATTGTAGATGGTCTATATGAGGATGGAAGGATCCTCAGGGTGCGATTTGTCAGACCACTTTGAGCCATTCCATAGCTCAGCTTCGATGACAGGAGCTACGATGTGGTGTAGGTGCTGGAGAGCATCAACCAATGCCAGCAACCTCTGTTCATGATGCTGGGGAGAGTTTGAGTAGGCAGGCGCAGACAGAGCTACCAGCCTGCGCAGACTCTTGGATGAAAACTATTGATCCTACTCATCAGTTGTGCATCGATCTCGATGCTCGTCTCACCACTCTCGAGAAGAACTATGTTTTGCTAGATAGCAAGCTAAAGGAGGAGGTCGCCATTATGAGGAAGGATGTGAGTGCCATACAGCTACAGATGCCTGGTTTGCAGCAGTTTATGACTACCATTCAAGTATAGTTGCAGACGCTCATGAGACGAATAGGCCATATGAAGGAGCTCTTGGAGAAGATACATGACTCCCTCGGATTAGGACCCTCTCAGCCTGCACCATAACTATGACGTTATTTTTATGTGTATTCCTTTATTAGTTTTAATTTTTTGCTATGTTATCTGGATTTGTATTTACTGACATATTATTTTTTATTTTGGATATTTATGTTGATTCTACTTTATGTTAGTTATTTTGGATATTTATGTTGATTATGTTTTGTGTTGATTAACTTTAACTAATTCTTACATAACATATTAATTATATACATATCCTAACTTAATATATATGTTAATATATATGATGTATTATATAACGGTGTCGTTGTAACAGAGCAGACTGTTTGGATTGTTTTTAAAAGTTGTTGTCACGGTTAATGAAGGATTTAAAATGGTATAGTTTAGGTAATATAAAGATTTGTTTATTTTGCCTTACCATTCAAATGTTTTCAAAAGAAAACGACATCGTTTGTTTGGGAAAAAGGGCATCGTCCATTGTTAATACGATGTCATGTGCAACAAATATAACCGTTGGGACATGGTGAATTTGTTGGCCATAAAGTTTCACCCCAAAAAATTTCACGTGGATAGTGTTCGGACACTTCGTCGGTTGTCCGAACGTTTCTTGAACAGATTCAAAATTGTGAAACCCAGTAACGATGGCTCATTCACAAAACTCTTTGAAAACTCCCCCAAACCTCTCAAATTTGGCCAAACTTCGTCTATTTGCTAAGAAATCGTTTAGAAGGGATATAAGGAGATTCAAGCATAAATTGAAGTGATTTTGTAGCATTGCACGGTATATAAAGGTAATTTATTGACTTTTTTTGTCTTTATCTTAATTTTATTGCGTTTCTTCGATTGTAAATGTATCTAACAACTTAAATGCATATTGGATTTTAGGAAATTCAGTAGAGAAAATGTTGGAGTAAAGAGAAAAGAAGTCTTTCGAAGATTTGAGGTACAGGGTTTTGAGTTTTGTGGGTTTCGGGTGAAAATATGTTTATGCTTGATTTTTTGTTATTTAATGATTTAAGTTGGTTATAATCATGTTTAGTTAGAACTTGGTATTGATTTGATACAAAAAAATGGTAGTTATTTGGTAATATTTTTTATTGAAACCGTCAACTATTGCGTGTTTTTGCGAAGACTTGGTTCTTTGACAATCGCAATCCGAATATTTCTTGTAACCGTCTGGACATTTATTTTGTTAAACATTCGAACAAGTACAAGGTGCACAGATAATTTGTTTTTGAAATGACATAGCTTAGTTTATTCATGTACGAATGATTTGTATATTGTTCAGACGTTTTTGTGTGCATTAATTTTATGAAATATTTTTCTTTCCTTTTTGTAGCACTTATACCATTTATGAATTATTACAAGTTGCATCACATGATGTTTTACAAGAGAGCATGAATCTCTTTATATTAGCATCATGAAGACAAAGCACTCTAGATCAGGAAGAGACATCCATAGGTATTCCCAATACAATGTCTTTGATTGAGTTAATCTTCAGACTCAAGAAACAAACTGTATGTGGTGGTCTAGCAAGGTGGGGCATATTCATATACAAGTCTATAAGTATCGCATGATTGAATAGACAATGAGGCTATGAAAATGTTCCTTTGGGTTGGGTGATGGAAAGACACAATTCTTGAACCATCATTAGAGTTATTCCCACCTTTTTGACAATTATACTTTGTCATTTTTTTTTATGTATCTATTCTAATATTATTTGTTTAATATTAATAGAGTTAATATAATTTTTGTGCTCGTGCAGTCACAGGACATCGTCATGGCAGCTGGGAAAAAATGTCTTCGATGCAATTCAGGTAGCAGAGTAGTTGTTGCGGCAAGCCATTCACAAAGAGCAAGCCATGATTCACCATCTCCTGTGACGGTCAGCCCACATACCTCCCAAAAGTTGTGCGTGTAAGTATACAAGTCTGTAAGTATCTCATGATTGAACAGACAATGAGGCAATGAAAATGTTCCTTTGGGTTGGGTGATGGAAAGACACAATTCTTGAATCATCATTAGAGTTATTCCCACCTTTTTGACAATGCTACTTTATGCCATTTTTCTTATATATCTATTATAATATTATTTCTTTAATATTAATAGAGTTAATATAGTTTTTGTGCTCGTGCAGTCACAAGACATCGTCATGGTAGCTGGGGAAAAATATCTTCGGTGCAATTTAGGTAGCAGAGTAGTTATCGCAGCAAGTCCTTCACAAGGAGTAAGCAGTGATTCACCATCTCCTGTAACTGTCAGCCCACTACCACCCAAAGTAGTTGTGCGTGTAAGCATTTCAAACCATCATTAGCGTTAAGGTTTTTGTCCTAATCTCTTTAGGTATGCAAATATTTTTGTTACTAACGTTTTTGTTTATGTATAGCAACATCGAGGATTAAACAAGTACGGGGTAAGTCGGAATTGCACTAGAGAAAGCTCGTATTGCAGGAAAGCTGAGTGTTTATATCCCCAAGGGTTGTATGGGTGGTGATGACAAGGCATCTTTGATGCTCCCTAGTCATATTAGTTTGCTCGTGAGATCACATGTGCCGTTGGATGAGGTCAAGTGGTCCAAATTCTCCGATGAGGTTAAGTCTTACGCAATGAACAAAGTGTTGTTAAGTGTAACTTATTATAAATTATGCTTACGTTTACTATTTATTGTTTAATTATACTAACATTGTTTATTTCTGGATGACTTTAACCTCAATTATGATCGGTTAGAGGATCGAAACACTGTGATGTCTATAATGAACACAGCGTACATAACGCATTGGAACGGAATGTATCAGTACTACTCTCTATTCCCTACCAAAGAAGAAGCATTAGAACATCCGTACCCAAACATGAAGAAGGAAGATTGGGCTCCCATCTGCAAATTATTTAGTACTAAAGAATTTCAAGTTAAATGTTTAATTTAATATTTATATTTATTTACACAGTGATAATTTTACTAAGACTATAGATATGCATTGTAGAGAAGAAGTGAAATCAACTGGCAAAATAGGGCTAAGCTGATGATTGCTCACACTTGAGGCTCAAGGTCTTTCCAGGGCACGTTAGCTATGATGGTAATGAGCTCAATCATCCAAGTATATTTTCAATTATGAAATAGCATGTGATTACTTAAATATATAATTAAGGTAATTAATATATATATATATATATATATATATATATATATATATATATATATATATATATATATAACTTCTTGGCAGAAAGATATAGAAACTGATTAGAATAATCATGCATTGCTATACACAAAAATGCATACTAATAAGGACAGGGCGTGGACATTAAATAATGCACGAAAAAATTTTGTAAGTTATATGAAGTTATATTATGCATTATTAAATTTTAATATTTTTATTTTTACTTTTTTTCCTTAACTTGTAGGAAAAGTTATGGCGTTACAGTTAGAGCACAAGTTCGAGGGAAGATCATTTATAGAGGTGTAGATTTTCAAAGATGTCGTAGGGACGAAAGCGAGTTACGTGCATGGTTTAGGACGATCACTGCCGCACGTTGGACCGTCTTCTTCAGTTGTCGTCGTCCATTGATCTAGTCTGGAGATTGGAGGAGGCTAGAGTAGAGATAGAGGAGATGAGGGCTAGACAGATGGAATATGAAAAGCTTCTGGTCCAGCGATCAGAAATGGAGAAGACAATGTGAGAGCATCAGCAGATGATAGAAGACCAGCAACGGAAGCAATAAGAAAAGCAAGAACGAAGGATGCAACTAATGGAACAAGAAATGCATAAGCAGGTGATGGAGCACATCAGACAGTTGACATCCCATATGACGCACAAAAGGAGATTTGGATAGATTTTTTATTTTAGACTTGATTTCTATTATGTAATTTATTTACTATGATGATTTCCATAATTTCTTATATTTAAGATTATGACCATTAAATATTTGTAGAGACAATTATAAATTTTATTTTATAATTGATATAATTTCTCACATCACGTTTAATTCAGATTTAAATGCAAAATTTAAATAAATAAAATAGCGTCCGGACGACATAATAACTGTGCATTAAATGCATAATTTAAATAAATATAATAATGCCTGGACATGCAAAATAAACATTCATACGGTTTGTTCCAAATACCGACCCAACGTTTATTACTGTCCACACACCGTTTTTTAATGATCATCCACACCTTTACTAACTGTTCACACATTATATTAGCAGATATTTTCTTTTTCTCTAAAAATAGTGACCACGTTCGAACCATGGGACAATTGGTCAAACGTTACATTCTGTGACACTTATTTTTTCATCACAAATATAAAATACATTGAAACGGTTTGTTTCAGTGACGAATTAGAATTTCGTCACGCACCATAAAACGTGTGAACTTGTTATCCGAATGGACAAAAATAACCCATGCGTGATGTATGTGTAATCGTCACGCTAATTGAAAACCGTCCGGACAGGTACAATTACTGTCCAAACAATGTTCTGACAAAACTGGCAAACTATCACTCAAAATATTGTATGACACGGTTACAGTGACAAACCACCTGTCAAACTTATTTTGATAGGGAAACGTTTTGGTGACAAAATTATAGCCTTTGGTGACAAACTGTTTTGACACCCAAAAGCAATTTTCTTGTTATATATATATATATATAGCTTGCACCACCGCATCAAGAGTTCCTATTCTCAAATCATTACATTAATACTTTTAATGATTATTCACTTAAATTTTCATGATATTTAACTCTTTCAATTATCTTCATACAAACATTGAGCCTCTTGATTTCAGACACAAGTACAGCTCACTTCGTTTTTTTCTTTTGATTAATTCGAGGACTGCTGTTTTTCTTCCCCAATTCTTTGGTAATCAGGAAACAATTGTAGGGGCCAAGTCATCACACTTGTATACAGCCTAAAACTCTTTTGAAGTGAAAAATTTATATATGTCAATGTCCAGACGTCGCGTCCCACTTGTTTACGATCAATATATCGTATAGTTTATTACAATTTTAAAAAAAGTACTTTTTAATTAAAAAACTAGCAAACGTGGTGCCAAAACACCTAAATTTATATAAAACGGAGACTATATATAATTAATTCTATATGATCTTTTTCTCTCACTTAAAAAGAAAAAGATACATTCTAGCCAATTTTTCTCCATGTCAAAAGAAATATAGATCACATTAACTCCGACATTCTGGAGAGCCAAAATCTTTGCATCTTAATTACGTCGACACAGGAAAAAAAAACACAACCTAGCTACGATGCAAATATAAGAATAACGCACGTTTGACTTTTGGCTGAACTTTGTTATATGATTGTCAATTTCTTCAATTACTTGCAATAATATTTCAATGGTAATTCGCTGAACTTTATATGTTTTTTAATATTTTTTTAATTTGTTGGTATAATAAACAGGCAGTGCGCTTGACTTTTAGCAAATAGCAATGATATTGGTCATGCCAAAACACATAAAAAGTGGTGCGCACTACAAGAAAAAATACTTTGGGTGACAAATCCAAAGTACAAATTTCGTCAGCTAAGGTTTTGGGTGACAAAACCGAGTTGTCACCGGTTTGTCACCTAAACTCGTCAGCCAATGTTTTAGGTGACGATTTTTGTGTTCTGTCACTCGAAACCGTTCGGACGTTTATAACAACGTCCGAACGGTTTGGTGCCATACTGACGAAATTGAAAATCGTCATGCCCAGTACAGTCCATCTGTTCGCATGACTATGCAAACGTTCTCTCTATACGTACACACAGCTCATGCGAACGGTTAGTCCAATGTGACGAAATACATTTTGTCACGGAATAAACATTCGCACCGTTGTATAAAAACGTCTGAACGATAATGTAAATATGTCGAGACGCATTTGTGAAGACGTCTGCACCATTGTTTCATTATGACGAAATATTTTTTATCAGCTTCAAAAACTGTTCAAACTTTTACAAACAAAGTTCGGACGCAATTTCCGCAAAACATGTTGGAACGTGTTTTATTACCGTGCAAACGGTTTCCTAATAAAAACCGTGTCCATGCTAGAAATATCGTTCGGACGGAGTAAGGGTTCGGACTTGTTTTGTAAGCGTGCGCACGTTACAACATCCGAACGACTTTTGTTAGCGTTCGAACCGTTTTCCACATATTTGAATTATTTAATTAAAATTTTAAAAATAATATAAATAAAAATATATTCAATACTCATAATAATAAAATATCTACAAATATGCAATCGTCATTAAAAGTAAATAAAATACATAATCAATAAGTACTGACAAAGTAGTGAAAATACATAAATCTACCCAAATTTTCATTTGGGTGTCATACGAGATTGCAACTGTCTGATCTGCTCATCAGCTGCTCACGCATCTGCTCTGCCATTAGTTGCATCCTCCATTCTTGTTGTTCCACTAGGTTCCTTTGTTGTTCCTGCATCATCTTCTGATGCTCTTCGTCTTTTTCCGTTGCTGCTCCACCATTATCTGCATCAGCTCTTCGTCTTTCTTCCGTTGCTGCTTCTCTATCATCTGTAGATGCTCTCGCATTATCTGCTCCATATCTGACCGCTTGACCAGAAGCGCTTTATATTCCATCTGTCTAGCCCTCATCTCCTCAATCTCTAATCTGGCCTCCTCCAATCTCTGGCACAAATCAACGGACGTTGCTGATGAAGATGATCCAACAGACCGTACTGAACGGCCTAAACCTTGCACATAACCTGCTTTCGTCTCTAACACCTCAGCGAAAATCTCCACTTCGGTGTATGACTTTCCCTCTGACTCGTGCTGCAACTGTAACGCCTCTATTTTTTCCTACAAAATTAAAAAAGAAGATAAAATTAGCATATATGAAACATAAACGCATACGAATGCATCATTAAATCTAACGTTATAACTTACAAAATTTTTTCGTGCATCTTCTGATGTCCACATGCCATCCTTATTAGTATGTGTCTTTTTATACAGCAACGCAGACTAATCTCATCAGATTCTAGATTTTTCTGTACATCAAAAGAAATATAGAACGTGCATATTAAAATACCTAAGTCATTTATATAAATAATAAATAATAAAAATGTAAATTTATTACTTTCTAACAACGCTCTCACGCGTTGGAAAGACTCACTCTAGATGTGTGTACAATCTTCAGCTTAGCTCTATCTCTTTGTTGATTGCACTCCTCTTCTGCATTGTACATTTACAGTTGTTACCACAATTAATAATAAAATAAAATAAATATTCAGGACGGAATAAAAATGTTTAACCTGAAATTCCTTGCTCGCGAATAAATCACAGACACGAGTCCATTCTTCCTTGTTCATATCGGGATATGGGTGTTCTAACGCCTCTTCTTTGGAATTGAACACCGAGTAATACTGGAACATTCTATTTTTGTGCGTCTTGTACGCTGTGTTCATCGTAGACGTCACAGTTACGCAATCCTCGGTTCGGTCGTAATCTAGTTGGAAGTCATCCTTAACATATATAACAGTTAGTACGTATAAAAGTTTCAAAAATTAAAATTTATTGAATTATATTTACCAACACTCGGTTCATTACGTACGATTTAACCTCGTCGGGGACCTCCTTCCACTTACTCGTCTCAAATGGGACATGTTGTCGAACGAGCGCACCAATATGACTCGAGAGCATTGAGGACGCCTTGTCATCCACCCGTACGTCCATCAGGGATATGGACAGTCAGCTTTCCTCCGGTACGAGCCTTGAGTAAGGCAATCCCACGCGTACTACCTCGAACGTGTCTGATTTCGGACGTCACTACAAATGAAGAACCATAAATTTAAAATTCAATTAAGCATAGAAATTTAAAAGTCATAATATTTAATCAAGATGACGGGGTAAGATACTTACACGCACAACTACTTTGGGTGCCTACTGGACTGGCTGTGGTAGGGGACGGTAATTCGTTCCTATCCCTAAGTGAAGGACCCGACACTGCTAGTCTACTGGGACTACTCTCAGCACAAAGTGATGAATCGCACCGAAGGCATTTCCCTCCCGCTGGCATGATGTTGTCCTATGACCAAATAAATCAATATTAGAGAAAAATAGACAATGAATTATGTTACCCAAAATGAATATGAAATAGAAACGCAAAGTAAATCGAAACGATAAAGTTACTTTAGTCCTCGGAGTCATATTCTTCAGAATCACTACAATCTTCACTGAACGATTTCGAGGAATCATCGCTTTCCCGCTTGACAACAATCAAGCGGGACATAACAATTGTTGTATGCTGCTCCAACGTCAAAGTAGAACTGAAAGGTTGGTCGATATCAGCCTGGCCGCTCGTACGTGCACGCTTGCTCTTTTTTTTTTTAATCTGCATAACAAGCATTCGCACAGTTAGAAAATACGTCCAAACACGAAAATAGTGTCCAAACGCTAAGTTGAAGTTGTCCGAACCGCTTGTTAAAGCGTCCATACGTCACAAAGGCATCCGGACAGACAAATAATATCAGTCCGAACGTTAAACAAATAAAAAACTGTTTAATTTCCACATTAAAACGTACCGACTAAATTAAAAATTGTCCGGACAAAATCAAAATGAAAACTTATCCCTGTAGGGATGCTACATACGTCCGAACATGAATTAAAATACGTCCGAACACACAAAAGATAATCAAACTTTTTTAAATTTAATAAAAACACGTCTAGACGACTATCACATAGCGTCCGGACAACGTATGCCTCCGAACGGCATTGACAAGTGTTTGGACGTTAAATTTTTATTCGTCTTGACGTCAAAAAAAGCATCCAGACGCTGAGGGGAGGACTGCCAAGTTAACTCAGCCATGGCAGCGTCCCTCCACCTCCACACACGCCCAAAAACACAGCTAAAACACAAACTAACATACTTAAAACAATACTAACACTTAACATAATCAATTTCAATGTAAAAATGAATCAAAAAACACAATGTACTATGCAAAAAATAGAATTGAAATTCTATACGTTAAGATATAAAAAAAATCAAATTTTTACTGTTAAAATCGTGTTAAATGTAAGCAAAACATACCTAAACGTGATTAGATCCTCGAAAGAGTGATATTACGCCAAGATTTTAGAAGAAAAGAACTGAGATTCCAAAGAGTTTTGATGAGAAATGGCACGGTAGTTTTGAAAATGTCAAACTGTTCAACTTTTCAGAATTCGTTGATAGCATCTGGGTGCTTTGCGTTTAGATGTTTAGCAAAGCGTCCAAACGGCATTTTGCACATGTGGCGCAATAAACGCAGTTAGTATTAAATGCCAAAATTTAAACCGTTTAAAATGGTTCAGCGCAATAAAGCCGTCCGAACGTGCTTTTAGACATGCGAATGACATGCCACCGATATCGCGTGACGTGGCAGCGTACGATTGGCTGAGCTAACATCTGAACGGTATGATACCGTTCGGACTGAAACAACTATTTTCAACCGGCGGGTAATGTAAACACGTGTAAACCGTGCATCGGTTACAATAGCGTTCGGACTATGTATTACGGTCCGGATGGGTACAATTGTTTTCGATATCGTATAACGTAAACACGTGTAAGCCATGCGACTATTACAATAGTGTCCGGACGTATTACTCAACCGTTCCAACCGAGTCATTTCATCATTCGAGTCCAAACTCTACCCCTCTATGTTCGAACGCCTACCTCTGTAGTGAAGTCCGGACGTTATGTTTGTCGTCCGAACTTGTAGCAGATTTATTTAAAATTTCTTTTGTTTTGTTGTTAAATTCACTAAATTTAACTTCCTTCACTTAAATTAATTTACTAATCACCTATTTAATTGTAATTACAAACTAATTACACTAATCGTTCCATTAACATAGCACTCATACAAATCACCCATTTGATCGTACTAATTATCCGTTTAAATTGTAATAAATTTAATCAAGTGAAAGGACATAAACTAATATAAAATATCAAAAATAATCCTAATATAGAACAAAAAACACAATCATAATATCTAGTACAAGCCGGAGATAGTCTTTCAAACGGTAAATAAATAATAGTGATAAATCATAAACAAGAAACTAGTCCAAATCACAAGTTGGTTCGTCCAGATCTTTAACAATTCCATCCGCATAATATTCAACTCTTCTGTCAGAGCCCTATCCGTTAGAGCAAGTTTGGTCTCTAGACCGGTCAAGCAGCATTGGAACTCCATGCACAACGAATGTGTCAGCCTCACTATCACCCAAATACTCTCTTTTAACTCCACTAAAAAGGCATCTGCCCAAGCTAGTCACTCTGTCTATCCCCCGACATTGGTGATACTTCTTCCCGAGTATTCCATGGTCAACCTAGCAAAAACCGTCCGAACATTAGGAAAAACCGTTCGCATGAAAATCAAATTGCGTCGTTTAAATTGTATGCCATCCGCACGTCTAAAAATCGTCCGGACGTTATATATCAAGTCCGAACGTAGTAAAATACCGTCCGAACGGTATTTTGATGAACCGAACCAAACCAGCATAATTTGATCAACCCAACAAACTAAATAACGGACGGAATTGAATTGAAATGCATGAAATTAAGAAGCAAACTCATGAAAAAAGTTTTACCTTAAGTTATTTGAGAGATCTCGAACGGGGAGTGAAACCGTTTAGGAGAAAAGTTTGAGAGAGAAGATGGAGTTTGTGATTTTCACAAAGTCTGGTAGGTTTAACATCTCCTAAAAGCGTCCGAACGTATTTCATATGCGTTCGGACGGTTCTCTGCATCATTTTCACACGTGGCCCAATCAAATTTATCGTCATTAAATATGTCGATTGATTCAAAATGGATCTAAAACTTTAACCGTCCCAACTGTATTGATTGGTCCAGACGGTTTTGATTCTTAACGTGTCTGAATTTTTGCAACGTGGAACCACACGATTCACGAAAAAAGCATCATACCTATGCGGACTTTTTTTAACAGTCCAGACGGAATTTTTTCCCGTTGGAACCCATTTTGTGAAGTCCGAACGGTATTGAGTGTTCATGACGATTTTAAATTTGTCACTATATATGCTGACGATTATTATTCATTATGTAATTCCATTCTGATGGCTTTATAAAAATTGTCCGGACAGGTTTGGAAAATTTGTGACAATTCTAATTGTCACTCAGTTACGACGATTTGCAATTTGTCACCCAGCTTAGAGTCCGAACAGTTTTGTTAAGAGTCTGTACGTTTTTTATATTTTGTGACTATTTTTACCGTCACTCATTGGCGACACGTGTATGTGGTCACTCCAGAAATACGTCCGAACGTGTTTTTGATCGGTCGGACGGTTTTTTCGTTCCTACATGATTTTGGGTGACGAAATTAATATTTTGTCGGGGAAAGGCCACTTTAGGTGACAAAATTTGGTTTGACACCCAGATTTTTGTCACCTAAAGCAATATTTCTTGTAGTGGCGGTGGCCTGTGGCTTTATAGCACTAGTTCTATGACAGATTTGGTTTTTAGCGGCGAAATTATTAATGGCAAAATCCATTTCGTCGCTAGAAATTCACTTTCAGCGATAAAAATGCTTTTTTAACGGCGAAATGTCAAATTCATCCTTAAAAAGCCTGTTCGAACAAACAAATACCGTTCGAACTACTTTTGGTGAGGCTTGATTCGAACGAGATAATTGGTTTGAACTATATTATTTGTTCGAACGAGAAACTCATGTTCGAACACGTATTAGTGACGAAAATTGTCAAATCGTCACTGAAAAAACCTTTAGGGACGAATGTATCATGCCGCCAAAAACATCTTGATCGAACAAGTAGGCAAATACATTTTAACAACAAAATGTTCTTTCTCCAATCTTTGCTCTTTTCGCAAAAAGTGTAGACGCCTAACTCCCTCTGCCTTTCCCAATTCTCTCGCGCGTAACTCCCTCTTCCTTTCCCTCGGCTAACTCCCTCTCCATCCTCCCTCTCTATCGATTTCTCTCTATCTCCCCTCAAACCCTAACTTGTTAACTCTCTCTTCTTCTTCTCCCTCGCGATTTCACTCTCTGTCTCGAACAAACTCTAACTTGCTAACTTCATCTTCGTCCTCTCTCGATTTCTCCCTGTCCGTTCTATACACCGTGCATCTCTGTGTCTCTGTGTCTCTGCGACTCTGTCTCTCTTATTGTGACCGTGGCTTTGACGATTCGTCTCTTCGTGTGACCGTGCCTTTGGGTCTCGATGTGACTTGGGGTTCTATTGCTCCAAAATTAGGAGTGACTGAGCCCTTATTTCCCAAAACGGATTTGATCTGTTTGTATTTGGTTTTGAATTTTTTTTTTTTTTTGTTTTTTTTGTTTTGTTTATGTTTGATTTCGATCATTTTTCAGACATATGTTGAGCACCGCTGGGATGGACAAGAGTGCAGATTTCTCAGTTGTTTTGATCCTGCGCCTTTCTCCTTCTCAAGGTATTTCTCTACTCGTTTGAAGAAGTGTTTGATTTCGTGCAAATCATTAGCTGTATGGGGGATGTGGGGTTTCAATTTCCGTTATCAGTTTTGTTGTACTCTGCTGAAATTATTTTGTTTTTCAGTTCCTTTTGGTTATACATGCCACCTATGGGTTGGATTTGTTGGCTCTTGAGGGTGTTGAAATTATTTTGTTTTTCAGTTTCGTCATTTTCTTCCCGATGTTCTTTATCGTCAGTTAAAACAGATCATACTTCTCCACTACAAAGGTCTGCCAAGGGTGCTGTGGGTCTGGGGTCAATTTTAGTTGCTATTTAAGAGCTCAAAATTAGGTGTTGAAGGAGATGTTTCAGGTATATTGAACTTGTGTTGCTCTGTAGAGTAAATAATCTTGAGATGTTCAGCTGGATTTTGTTTGCCAGGTATTTGTTGCCACTTATTTTGTATTCATTGCTTTAGTGATAAATTTCACGATAAATGATTGGCTCATATTGTGCCTCATTGTTCTAGGTTAATCTTTTTGTATCTTGTTCTTTCTGCATTTGGAGCAATAAAGCTATGATTGCTCATTTTTAAACTTGCACATGGATCCAAAGCTCTAGAGTATTATGGAACTGCTTTGCAAACTAAGAAACTTCACATTTCAAGTCTGATTTATGTGATTAGAATGGATCTGTAATTGGTTGGTTGATTGCTTTGCATTGAACTTAAACAATGGATATATGCATGAAGTTTCTGCTGCTTGATTATTGTAATCTGATGTGTATTTTTTTTATTGTAAAACATTAGGAATTATCTATTAATGCTTTATCTTTCTTTTCTATTTTAACTCTTTCGGTCTTTGTTGTTTAGATTTTATATATGGGGGATATGGCAATCTTAAAAATCAGAGGTTTCTGGGGCAATCTTAGTAGATTCCAATACTTCAATATGTTATAGTTTCTGGGGCTGAGTTTTGTTGCCACTAAGAATTTGGGATAGTAGCTTACACCAACTCTTTGGTTTTTGGACAGGTAACGGTTATGTATTTGCTGACTGATTTCTTTTTCTGCAACATAGTAGTGCTGAAAGCGTAGTGTCTTTTTTCTTTTGAGGAGACTCATGAAACAGCCAAGGAACCTTCTAGGTTGGTGAATGTCTATTTGTTCGAATAGTATTTGTCATTTCAGCTGTTTCTCTTTTCTTTTAATTTCTTCTTCTTTTGGGTGGGTGATGATGTTAAATTACTTTATTATTTAACAGTTAAATGACCAGCAGCATGGTTTTCCTAAGCCACAAGAATAGCTACAATTTCTGAGTTGAATTTGCGTTTGTTTATTTGATTTTATCATATTTATTTATTCTCTGAATTTCTGTTTGTTTCTTTTATTTTATTATAGTTATAAATTCTTTCGGGAAGAATGTTTTGATTATGAGAATATTTTGGTCTTTGGCAGAGAAATTATCAAGAGGATAAAGAAAACAAAGGATGAAAATAAGCTTTAGAGAGCGGATGAAGTAATGGCCAGCAAAGCTTCATATACCTATTTGTCTTTTGTATTCATTAAATTCGTTTTTCGTGCTAATTGAACAATAGTTTCCTTGTATTTTGAATAATATCTATTCAATATATTTCATTACAATTTATTAATCATGAAATGTTTTTGCACTCTCTTTGTAAAAATTGCAGTATCTTATTTAAAATACAACTAAAAGATAAGTATGTTGATGCACTTTAAAATAGAAATTTAAAATTAGATAAAAATAATTATTCAGAAAATCAAATTGATCAATCAAAAAGTAACATTTGTTAAAACGTTCATGTTCGAATGAATCATTCCTATAAACACTGCACTGTGGAGGTGCCCGGCCGCTCTCTTGTGGAGCCCCCTGAGAATTTATTTCTCTGTCCGTACATTCATCATGTTTTCCTTTCCGGTACCATAACCCACCGCTTTATCACCTTTTTTCACCCCTACCCCACCGTCCACCTCCCTATCTCCTCTATTTTTCTCCCTCTTTCCTGACCTTTTTCCGAGCTTTTTGTCTGATTCGCTTTATTTTGTTCTATAATCATTGCTTCCATCCTTCAGTACCTTCTTGTACCACTTCCCTTGAAGATTTGTCGCTACGTGGGTCGTATTGCATCCTTATTCATTTTTTCTCCGTCTGGCCCTATTTTTAATTGACTTGTTCGACATTTGCTCATGGCAGAAGTTCCGTCACTACCTTCGGATGCGGCTTTGAGCGCTGAATGTACCTTGGTTGGTAGGTTGATTTCGGATAAGCCATTGAATAAGGCTGGTATTCGCACCACGCTTTTTCGTTCTTGGCACTTTATACCTCAGCTTGAGATTGAGGAATTGGAAGGTAACAAGTTTCTTTTTAGTTTTCCGTCTGTGCATAGATGGGACCGGATCCTTCAACAGAGTCCCTGGAATATTAAGGGTTGTCTTCTTGTTTTGAAGGACTTGGGGTCCAGGTGATACCATTGATGAGATTGAGTTTTCTACTTCTCCGTTTTGGGTTCAGATCCATGGATTACCGCTAGGTTACTCGACGGCGGAGGAGGCAGACTTGGTAGGGCAGCGGCTGGAGAAGGTTTTAGAGGTGGATTTTAGATCTACTCGCCGTATATGGGCAGCTCAATACATTCGGGTTTGTGTTATTCTGGATATATCAAAACCTCTTTTACCTGGTTTCTTTCATCCCCAGGAGCCGAAATCCCCTTTTTGGGTTCAATTTCGTTATGAGCGTATTTCAGAGTTTTGTTTTAATTGTGGGTGTTTGGGGCATAGTATTACGTTTTGTTCACAGCAACCATGCAAGCATTCTTCTCCAAATGCTTTTAGCTCAGCTATGAGAGCTGATAGCGTGGACTACCGTATCTTCACTGGTCCAGAGGAGCTGTTGAAGAAGGTGGAGAAATTAAATTTGCACACAGAAGTTAGTCAACCGGATTTGTCAAAATCTGGTCAACCGGTTTCTCACCCAGTGAAGCCTGTTAATGATAATTTTGATAGTTTCACTGAACCGGTAGCCATGGCCGCTACTACGAACTCGGTACAGGTTGATTCTGGGGCTGATGGGAGTGGAGTTGATAGGGTACCTGAGTCAGTTATGGTGGAGGAAGGTTTGGTATTCAATGCTGTTGGAATTTCTGAGTCAGTTACCATGCCAGGTGTCCAATCCGTTGAGGGATGCCGTGGAGAATGTAGCTCTGAAATGACTAAGGAGCATCGTATCTCTGAATATGGAAGTGGACGGTTTCATTCACCCCCACTCGCGCCTCAAGTGAGTACCAGTCTTGCTAATGCTTTCCAAGCACACGTGGAATTTTACATGGGTCAGGAGAAAACGATTCGTCGTGAGTTTGATGCATGGGGATTCACTTTGCCTCCTGATGAGCTTAACAAGAGTTTGGATGTGGCACCTGCAGAAGTCCAATTTGCTTGGCCTTTTTCAAATCCTCCAGTGGCTGCCGACACTGGCCCAATTCTCGGGACTCCACTTGCCACTTAGGCCCGTAAGCAAAGGGCTAAGTTAAAGTTGATAGATGAGCCAATGGAGAACTTGGACCAACCCACCAAGCTAGAACCCCTCTTTTTCGCTGGTAAGGAGACATTTACGAATTTTGACTCTCCTAGTTCTTTGGTAGTTTCTAAATCAGCAAAAACTAAACGCGGTCTCAAACGCCACCCTTTATCCACTGCTCGGCATTTGGGTTCTAGTGAAGACGTAGGATGGGAGGAAGATGTTCCCTTAGCTGCCTGGAGTACACGCAGATTGAAGTCTCGCAAAATTTCGAAGTTAGCGGGGAAGCACTTGATGATCGACACTCAGGGTGGTTTTGGTGGATGGGACGACGGAACTTTGGAGTTGGTGGATTCTTTAATGGCTGAGGAGGCGGGCTTTCCATGCCCCCCCCCCAGAGCCATGAGAGTTATGTATTGGAACTGTCGCGGCTTAGCCTAGGTGGCGGCATTCCGAAGGCTTCGGGCACTCACCAGACAGTTTAATCCGGATTGTCTGTGTTTCAGAGACTAAATGTTTGGATTCTAAGGTGATCTTTAATTGTCTTGGGTTTTTTTCTTCGTTTGAGGTTCCAGATCTTGGCACTCGGGGTGGTTTGGCTGTAGCTTGGCGTCCTGGTTTAATTTTTGACATTCAACATTCGGACTTGAATTTATTCAATCTGGTCATTTCTTCTGATCCTCCACATCAACCATGGATGTTGTCCATCGTCTATGGTCCACCGTATTGGCATCAGAAGGCTGCTTTTTGGCAGAAACTTCAACAGACGGGTGAGCAATTTCTAGGTCCCTGGGTACTTTTTGGAGACTTCAATGCTGTAGCGCATTCGTCTGATAAAACAGGTGGTCGTTTGCTACCATTTTCCTCTAGTAATGGCTTGTTTCAACTTTCACTTAGTCATGGGTTAGTAGATGTGGATTTCACAGGTAATCCTTTTACTTGGACCAATGGGAAGGACGGTCAGCATGCTATTTTTGAACGTTTGGACAAGGGTGTGGCGAATGGGCCTTGGCGGCTCTTGTTTCCACGGGCTATGGTTTGCCATTTGCCTAGATATGCTTCAGATCATGCGCCTATCCTCCTTGACACGGAGGGGGGTTCACAAGCGAGTCCTAAGCCATTTCGGTTTGAGCCCTTTTGGGCGAAGGATCCTCGGAGTTTTAAGGTGGTTGCTGAGACATGGCAAGTCAGCTGTTTGGGTTCGCCGGGTTTTGTTCTATGTGACAAGATTAAACGTACTAGGCAAGCTTTTCGAGTTTGGAATCGCCTGGAGTTTGGGATGATTCAGCATAAGATTCAACACTGTGAGAGGCTTTTGGATCAGTTGCAAAGTAATCCTGTGTTATTGCCGAATGGTGATCGGGTTAACAATTTGCAGGTGGCTCTCATTGAGCTTCAACGGCAAGAGGAGGAGTTGTGGAGGAGTAAGTCACGGGTTTCGTGGCTTGCTACTCTAGATTTGAACACACGATTTTTTCATCTCTCTACGATCATTCGGAGGAGACATAATTGTATTGAAGCCCTTCAAACTGAGCAAGGAAGCTGGATTTATGGGCGGCAAGCGATTGGGGATCATTTTATTGGTTACTTTCAGCATCTATTTTCAGCATCTCCCGAAGTCATTTGGATGAGTTGGAAGATTTGGTACCGCGTGTGGTCACTGCAGAGGACAACCGTTTGCTCTGTACTATTCCAGATGCTTTGGAGATTTATTCAACTATTCATAAATTAGGAGCGACCAAGGCACCTGGCCCTCATGGTATGACAGGTTTGTTTTATCAAACCTATTGGCCGACTGTGAGTATTGATGTTATTCGCATGGTTCAACGTTTTTTTCACTCGGGGTTCATGCCAAAAAGATTGAATCAAACATTGATTGTTCTTCTTCCAAAAGAGGACTCCCCTTCTTTAGTTACTCACTATAGGCCCATTTGCTTGTGCAATGTGGCCTATAAGATCATCACAAAAATCCTTACAAGGAGGTTGCGGAAAATTTTAGGGAAGTTGATCTCTTTTCCTCGAGCGGCTTTTGTGCCGGGTAGGTTTATCCACGAAAACACAGTTATAGCGCAAGAGGTCTTTCACTCTATAAAATTGAAGCAAGGGAGGAAGGGTTTGGCAGCAATCAAAATTGATATGGAACGGGCCTATGACAGATTGGAGTGGCCATTTATTGCTCGGGTTCTTTGCTGTTTTGGTTTTGCTGAAGTGTGGGTTCAATGGGTTCTTCAATTGATTGTTCTTCTTCCAAAAGAGGACTCCCCTTCTTTAGTTACTCACTATAGGCCCATCTCAATGTGGCCTATAAGATCATCACAAAAATCCTTACAAGGAGGTTGCGGAAAATTTTAGGGAAGTTGATCTCTTTTCCTCAGCGGCTTTTGTGCCGGGTAGGTCTATCCACGAAAACACAGTTATAGCGCAAGAGGTCTTTCATCTATGAAATTGAAGCAAGGGAGGAAGGGTTTGGCAGCAATCAAAATTGATATGGAACGGGCCTATGACAGATTGGAGTGGCCATTTATTGCTCGGGTTCTTTGCTGTTTTGGTTTTGCTGATGTGGGTTCAATGGGTTCTTCAATGCGTGTCCACGGTCTCTTTTTCCCTTCTAAATGGTTCGCCTTATGGTTTGTTTCAACCTTCTCGGGGTATTCGTCAAGGGATCCGTTATCTGTTTCTTTTATTCTTTGTGCTGAAGTTTTAACACAATTGGCTATCAAGGAGGAATGGCTGGGTCTGCTGCATGGAATTAAAGTGGCTAGGGGTGCTCCTGCTGTCACCCATCTCATGTTTGCTGATGATCTTATTTTCTTCACTCGAGCCAATGGTAGGGAGATTAGATCAATCAAATATATTTTGCAGAAGTATGAGCAGTGGTCAGGGCAGAAGGTGAACTACCAAAAATCCTCTGTGACTTTTAGTCGTAATACTCTTCTTGTGGTGCAAACTCAACTTTGTGATGAGCTGGGTTTGAAGAAAATGCGACTTGGCAGCAAGTACCTGGGCCTCCCTCTCATTATGCCTCGATCTAAAATTCAAGTGTTCAACGTGATACGTGAGAAGGTGCTGAAAAAACTTGCAGGGTGGCAATCCAAGGTTCTTTCTCAAGCTGGCCGCACACTTCTTTTGCGCTCCACGGCTGCAGCCATGCCACAATACCATATGGCATCTTTACTCTTACCAAAGACTTGGTGTGAAGAGTTGGATAGGCATTTTAAAAACTTCTTTTGGGGGTTTGGTACTGATGGTAGTCGTCATTTCACCCCGGTAGCTTGGAGCCGTATTTGTCTGCCTAAGCCATGGGGTGGTGTGGGGCTGAGGAAGCTTTTTGACATTAACAGAGCACTTTTAGCAAAGCTGGGGTGGAGTTTACTTGCTAATCCTGATCAATTGTGGGCTCGGATTATTAAGGCTAAGTACTATAGGAACTCGACTTTCTTGTCGGCCTTCTTCGGAAGTAGGTCTTCATGGGCATGGCAAGGTCTAATTCAGGTTAGGAGTCTCATTCAAAAAGGCCTTTGTTGGGTTCCGAGTGGTGGAAGTTCTATTTTGGCTTTAGTGGACCCATGGGTTCCTTTTCTTGAGGAGGGAAAACCTATTGGCAGATCTGACATTGAGCAACCTTTTCTCTCTATTACTATGGCTGAATTGTTTGATTTTGATCACAATTATTGGAAGCAAGACCTCATTGATTCTCTGTTTGAGGTGTCCTCTGCCCAAGCTATTTGCAATCTTGATCCGCTACTGTTGGGAGCTGAGGATAGTTGTGTTTGGTTGCCTGATCCTAGGGGTGTTTTTACTGTTCAATCAACTTATAATTTGTTGAAGCAGGATGCTGGTATTACTAGTGTTTTTGAAGAAAAGGATTGGCGTTTTCTTTGGCAGCTCAAAATTCAGGACAGGCTGAAGCTGTTTTTGTGGAGATGTGCACTTGATGCTTTTCCTTTCCGGGGTAAAATTCAGGCCATTGTTGGGAGGGGGAATGACGAGTATGGTTTGTGTCCTCTTTGTTCTGATTTTTGTGAGACTGGGTTGCATTTATTTTTTTCTTGCCGTGTTGCTAAAGCCTTATGGAGGGAGTGTGCATGGCCTTTACATGTGGAACAGCTTCCATTTGACTATCTGGCACAGCTGGTTCGTACCTTGTCTCAACCTCACCGTTTTCTGCATGTCTTCGAGGATAGACAAAGGGATTTTTCATTATGTGTTGCCATTGTTCTGGATTCTATTTGGTTTTGGCGCAATAGAGTTGTTCATCAGGGTCTAGAGGTTGATGTTTTGAAGATGGTGAGGATGACCCATCGGCATTATTTTGAACACCTACAAGCGTGGCGTATCTCAGCGACGGCTAGTAGCACTGTTTGGTTTCCTCCTTTGCAGGGGCGCCTTAAGTACAATGTTGACGTTGCCATTCGAGGTCGAGCAGCTATTTTGGTTGCTGTTTTTAGAGACTCAGGAGGCTCTCTTTGTCAAATGTACACAGAGCAATTCCCAAGCATTAATTCTCTGTTTGGAGAATCTTCTTCGCTTGTAGCTGCGACGAATATTGCGTTGTCAATGGGTTGGAAAGCAGTTGACTTCGAAACTGATTGCCAAGGCCTTTGTGCGATGATTCTGGATTGTGAAGTGGATCCTGGACCACTGCTGCATTCTCAACTCTTGGTTCTACGAGAGTTTTTCTTAATCATGCTGATTGCTCTATTATGTGGATTCCCCGTCGGCTTAATCAGTCTGCGCATTGTTTAGCTCATTGGGCTGCTTTTTCGTCCTGTTTTGGTGTCATTTGTCCTAGTAGTTTGCCTGAACTTGTGCTAGCTCAGGTTTTGAGCTCTGTTTGTTAGTTTTACCTATGTAAGGTTTGCTAAGAAAAAAAAAAAGAATGAATCATTCTTGTTCGAACTGAAGTATGCTCTATGACGAATAAAAGTAGACAAATAGCGATGAAATTTCTTTATTCGAACAGATTTTGTAGTTTGAACAGATATTCTTGTTCAAACAAATATACTCAGTGACGAATTTGAATTTTCGTTGCAGATGAACATTACCGACGATGCTTTAGCGATTAAATTGTGACGATTTTTTTTGGTAATGAGAATATATACTAAGTGACGAATTTGAATTTTCGTCGCAGATGAGCATTAAGGACGGCATTTCAGCGACTAAATTGTGATGATTTTTTTTTTTATTGCTGAAGTCTTTCAGCGACGAAAACAGAATCTTTAGTGACGAAAAATTTTGCCACTAAAGACCAAAAATGTTGTAGTACTGGAACTGCATGGATATGGTTCAGTCTCGATTTCTGATTTGGTAAGTGTAATCATTTATGTCAATTTCATGGAGAGTTTAAGTACCTACTTAAGATGTCGATCAGAGTATGTATTAGTTCTCTTTTTTAAATGACCGATCCAGTATATTGTCTTAGAAATACACAGCTCATTTCTTATAAAAAACAAAATCATATTTCATTTTTAAGATGAAATTTCGTCCCTTTTGGAATAACTTTCAGGGTGTCTGACTGGGATTGGATTAATAATTAGGAGATAGTAGGATACAAAAAAATCCAAATCCCCTTAGGTCAGGCCAGGATCGGACCACATGATTGCCTTAAATATGGTCGGGTTTGTTTCGAGATTACAGCAGGTCGATCGGACCCGATATGTCGCTGATCTCCTCGCCGATATCTCATTATCTTCGATGACTTTTACGGTCTTACGAAATCAGCTTAAAGTTCGAACATCACAATTCATAGCAGAAGAAATGAATTAGGTCTTGGCCACCAAAAAAAGGCAATTGCGATGGAGATAATATTCCACATCCAGCGAGGTCAACGAGAAGCCTCGCTCATAACGTACAGAACTGTTGATTATATCCGAATCAGTCACTAGACTCACTACAAAAAAACCAGACTACAGCCACCAACCCTCTTTCATTTGTCGCTAAAAGGTATTGCTTCCGTGACTGAATTCTTAAATTCGTCACTAAAGATACAAGGGAATAAAAAAAGGTCACTAAAGGTAAAAAGTTTGAGTAACTTTCTTCTTCCCGTTACTAAACTCAAAAGCTATCGTTACAAAAAGTCAAAAATCAAATGACTTTTTGCGGTTGTCATTTAGCGCTAAGGCTTCTACTTGCTCCCGCTGCCATTGCTCTCTGTCAAATTCTTCTCCTTGCTAGCCGCCTCACTTCTCTCTTATCTTTTCCCCATTTTCTTTCTCTCTCTCTTTCTTTCGAGTTATTGCCATTGCCAGTGTCATACGTTGTTGTCTTCATTGGTGTCTGTACTGTTTGGAAGTCTTGCTGGTATGGTCTACTTGTTGCCTTGAATTTTCTTTTGTTCTGCACGTCCAATCTTTGCATTGAATAATTCGATTACAGAGTGTGCTAGACTAATTCGGATTAATCTTGGGTCGATTTCATTGTTGTCATGTGGACTCTCAACATAGGCACTGAAAGAGAGATTGGCTGTACGGGGTGATTTGAGGGAACTGGAAGAGCGTCGGGATTTTAGTTGGGTTTTAGGGTTTCCTATCTATTTTTCTTGTTTATTCTTTCATTTCGTAATTTTTTTCTTCAACGTTTTCGATTTAGGCAGTGCTAATGTTTGAATTAATTTTGTCATCTTTAGATTAGTGTAGGCAATTGTTCATGGGCTAGCTAATTTATTTTCCTTTCGGTTGAAGAGAAGTCTTTGCTTTCTTGCATCTAATGGATGAGGTGGTGAGAATGTTAGAAGCAATCGATACGAACAAAGGAGGAGGGATGATACCAGAAGACCAGGCTTGGGGCTGTTTCTGTTTTGCCCCTGCTCGTGGTCCCTGAGCATTTTTATGCATGCATTTTGAACTAAGGGTATGAGGAAAATCAGAGAAATTCATGGTGCTATTCTTTGGGTTTATTCCGCATCTGACATGTGGGATTTTCTACTTGTCTGTCATTATTTGTTGGTAGAACTACTAGGAATACTCTTGGCTATAAGTTTTCAAAAATCTCTTTGTATGTAAATATTTATTTTACAAGTATGCGATCTGCATAAGGAAACTGTTCTACACTCTTGAACTCTACTTTAGTTCTGGATAAAAATCTGGGCCATTACCCCAGATTACTGATCTTTCTCACTCAAATATGACTGGAACTTTCTCTACTCAGGGACCTTTTTGATTTATCCTAAGACAATATCTAGATTAAGGAGAGCGTAGTACAGGAGATATTGTTGTCTGGAGCAACAGAGATGAGCCTATCTTTTGGAAAAACTTTCTCTTACCAATGTTACTTCTGATAATATTAATGATGCAACATTGTTTATATTGGTTGTGTTAATCTCTTATATGCTGCAGATGTGCCTCTCTTTCCATCAATCATCAGTTGCTTCAGGTGGTATTTAAAAGATTCCAACAAAATATTCTTCGAGATTATTCTTCATTTGTTGCTTTAGGAATGCCTTATCTCAATGTATTGAATCATTATCTCAATCTCTTATATGCTGCAGTTGTGCCTCTCTTAGAAGCATTGAATCATGATTGTAAACTAGAATAAACACTTTAAGTCTCAATGTATTTTATATAAAGAAGTGGAAACGCTCAGGATCACTGATATTTGAGAAGTTATAGTGGCTCTTGTCTGTGTTGATAATTTGTTAGGTGATTTTGGGTCTTACATTTCTGATCCACGTGGTGTAGATCCATATATGGTTCTTTGTAATCAACAGATATTTATTTTTTTGAACTTAATTTTCAAAGGAGATTTCTTAAGACGTATTATGTTCCCCTGTGGTTGGTTTTAAAGAATGATGTCTTTACTGCACTTTTATCTATAAGTTTAGCTCTTGAGAAGCTCTCTTGGGTTTCAATTCTGCAGATGGAGCTTATTTCTAAAGTACGTAATCCATTTATCATAGAGTACAAAGATTCCTGGGTGGAAAAGGTCAGCATTGTGTTTGTGTGTACGTGTGTGTGCCAATTGCCTAAGGAGCATTATAGAATTTTATTATAGTCCCTTGCATGTTAAGGAACTTTGTCCCCATCATTCTGGTTCTACACTTGACATTTTGGTGTTGTAACTTCCAGGGTTGCTTTGTATGCATTGTGCTAGGATATTTTGAAGGAGGAGACATGTGGGCTATATTCATTGCTAAAGTCAGTTATTTGGTTAATGTCCCAGTATCTGCTTGGACATGATTTGGTCTTGCTTTTTTCTGACCTTTGCATAATTGCCTCTTCATGTTATAGGGCAGAAGCTATTAAAAGGGCCAATGGTGTTCATTTTCCCCAAAAGGTTGTCACTCTTGCTGCCAAGTTTCTATCCTTTTTTTCGCTGAAATAAAATTGACCATTCTGTGATTAGAAATTAAATTTAGACTATAGATCTCCCTGGTTCATACTTGAAATTTTTCATAAATGCAGAAACTCTGCAAATGGTTAGTTCAACTCCTCATGGTGCTTTATTACTTGCATGCCAACCATATTCTTCATCGTGATGTCAAGGTTAGTGGCAGACTAACAAAGAAAATCTAGTTTAATTTTCTATGTGAAAACCCAAAGCTAATTTTCTCTGACGGTATTCCAAAATTGCTTTAGTGCTCAAATCTATTTCTGACAAGAGATCAAGACACACGTCTAGGTAAGTTTCCTTCTTCTTTTGTTCCCTCTTTTTCGTGATTAGAAGTTCGTTTTGGACTCATCTATTGTGCCATGTTGTATTGTTTTATTGTTAAATTTGTTTATTAGACTACATTTACACATCTTTTCTCACCTCTGCTTTGTATGGTTACCATGGGTTTTCTGCTCCATATGCTGGTTGTGGAAACTCCAAGCTACATGTGGCTTGACCTTCTTGTTGATACACCGTATGGTTCCAAATCAGACATATGGTCTTTGGGTAAAGTAACATCTTTGTTTTGAAATTTTAATATAAGTCTAGACTTACTAACTCTTGATCTTTAGCTGGATTTTTTTGTGAATAATGTCATGCATATTTTTCAGGATGCTGTATATATGAAATGACTGCTCACAGGCCTGCATTTAAAGCCTTTGTAAGTTTCTGACCTGCAGTTACTAAAGGTCTAGAGTGCTATGTTGTCTCTTTCCCATTTTTCCTCGGTCAAGTAACTAGGTATAGAATGAAATGATCAGTTTCAACCTTCTTTTTCTTTTGTTCAGTTAGATAGCCTTGATGGAACCCATTGATGATGACAGGGAATCAATATCTGGTTCATATGAGAGTGTACAAGAGTTCATTGTGTTGTGATTTATGCTTTTTCTGTTAGAAACCATAAACTTCCCCTACAGTTGCAGAAATTCTTAACGAGATGGAGAGTGTCTCAATTAAGAAAATCTTAGCAATATCTCTGGTTGTTTTTAACATCATTATGACATTATTTCTGGTGTGACATAAGCTTGCAACAATGTTTGTGTTATTGGAGTTTTTTACACAGTTGGTTTGTACACACGTAGTGCAGAACTTTGAAAAAAACAGGTGCAGTTACTTTCACTGAAAAACAGAGCACCCATGTTAAGAGATTCAAACTCACCATGCTTATGCTCTTTAAATATTGTGCAGGGGATGCTGTATTGGTTATGAAGACCTATTTGATGAAGATCTGTCATGTGAATTGCTGCTTGACTTTGATTTTTCAGAAATTTAAATCTGATGAGGATCTGTTATGTGAATATGATATGAATATATACATGGATATTACTCTGTTATGGATTAATCTCTATTATAAGTGCAACTCCATATTTTTCTCATATCTGTGTTAATTTTTCTTTATATCTGTGTTAATTTTTCTTCATATCTATGCAATAAGGACAACTGATGGAGGAATGTTGTGAAATGAAAACAAATGAATTGCAGAAACTCAAAAAGAAGAAAGAAAAAACGAATTGATTGTAATGAAATTGAGAAAATGACACAAAACAAATGGATTGCAATAAATGAGAAAACTATTAAAAATTGCAGAATTGAAAATCAATGCCATTTGACCGAAATGCACCATTTCACCGAAATTCTAATTCACAAGAAATTCAATTACGACAATCTCCACGATCAACTTCCGTCGTTGTTGGGGGCAAGAAAAACAAATATGGACGGCGGCTTTAGCTCGTCGGCAATGGAGGCACCTCTCTTGACGAAGTGGAGCTTGTCGACGTTGCTGGACCAGTGCTGACGGAAAGCTTCAGTCGTCGCATTAGGGCTCTCTGCACGTGGCAGAGTCGACCACACTTTGACGACCTTATTTTGTGGGGGCTAAGCTTTTGCGACGAATTTGGTGGTTTCAATTACGGAAGCCGCTGTCGTTGAAGCCCACATTTTATTGTAGTGAGTCGATCCATTTCTGTTAAAAGGAACTAGATCATATGAAGACGAAACCTAATGTGAAAAGTGTTCTGAGTGTGGCTGGATGGTTTGAAGTAGAACATTCTAGTCGGAATGACTATGTTTGATGTCTCATAGTACATATACGCAACTCAATTGATACTTGGATTAATTAGGTGTTGATTCAAGTAGCTCTGGTCAGCCCTTGGGCTATCAACCCTGGGAATGTTTATTTAAGTTTGCATTATTTCTATAGGCAAAACATTATTTTTTTATAAACGTAATTTTCATTTCAGAATGTCAAAAGCAACTTGGTCTATGAAGGTTGTGGAGGCCAAAAGAATTCGGAAGAGGCTTCTGGAAGGTTATTGGTTGCATATGGAAAGTTTGGATTGGGTTGCAGAACAATTTGGAGGTTTTTTCTGTTGGTATGGTTAGCCTAGGGTCAACCTGGCAGGATTTTACCAAATTTCATTTTAAAATTCTAGAATTACACCCAAACCTCCAATAGACTTCGTTTTACCTTTCTACCCTTAATAAAATAGTATACAAACCTTTTCCCAAGTCTTTGCCTAAGTTTACGCAGTATTGAATATTCTTTCCTCCTAAAAATCCTCTCTAGACTATATCCTCTCTTTTTTCTCTCCTTGTGTGAAATACACAGATCTGTTCATATCTGATTACGAAAGATTGATTTCTTCCCTCTGGTGGAAGGTTGTGATAGTAGGACATTGCTGATTAAGAGCTTTCTATTCCTACTTGATTTTCTACAAGATTGAGTCACCAAGATTGATGATTCTTGAGGGTTTCTAAGAACAATTGCTACTGAAGATTTCAAAAGTGTAAAAGCTGACGAGTTTGTTGGTTTCACTTAAAAAAAAGACTATTAGGTCAAAAAACCGCTGCTAAAGATTTAACAGCAGTTATTTAGCGGCGGTCGATCCGTCGCAGTAGGTTATAGAGATGGTTTTGGCGACCGTTGGTAAAAATTGAGACCTATAGCGGCGGCTAGCGGCGTTTGTGATTGCCACTATAGACCCGAAGCGCAATTGTGCCTTTTTTTTTTTTTTTTTTGCAGCGTTTCTTGAAACACTACTACAGGTATTTAGCAACATTTGAAAAACGCCACCGCTATAGACTAATCTGTGGCGTTTGTTAAAAATGTTGATGTAGGTCTTTTTTTTCTACGTTTAAACATCTGTAGCAGTGGTCAGGTAACTGCCGCTAAAAGTCTGTGCTAGCATTTTTAAAATACCACTAATTTTTTCCTATGCATGCTTTTTTAATTGATAATACAAATTTATTTTAATAACCATAATTCATTAGATGTAAAAACTTAAAGAACAAGGATAATAAAACAAAATGTACTTCAACATTGATTAATAACGTTTTACAGCAAACACAAGAATCTCTACAAGTAATCTAAAAAGTAACAAGTTTCTAATATAAAATAAAAATAAGCAAGCACCAACTAAAATATTGAAATACAACGCAATAAGTAAGGACCAATTAAAATCTTTCTCCTTTTACACATCAACGTCCTCTTGAATTCCTGTAATTGAAAACAAATATCACATGAGAAATAGAAATAAACAAAAATTTATGTAAACAAAAAACCTATTTGTAAATAAGGCTATAAGCAACTCTAGATTTTGTGGCAAGACTTAGATTTTGGATCCAGCTTTCCTTTTGAAGGTGCTTAAATTTTTTACTGAAAATGTCTTGCCCTTTTATCATCATGAATCTATTCATTTCTTTTTTCGTTCAAATGGAGCTATAAAAGCTTTAGCAAACATGTCTTTCAGAAAAAGACATGCAAGATCCCAAATTTATGCATCTTCAGCACATAAAGCCAAAGTTGAAGCATTTTCATCCTCAGCGTACCAATTCACTGAATTATATATGAAAACTCAGCACTATGTAACAGGAAAAAGAAAGAAAAATACTAATAAATGAACTCATGGTACAGTTTAGAAGACCTGCAAGTTGATTCGTAGGTTACATTGCATATGCATCCAAGCCCACTTGAAATGAGACAGCAGAGACAATTGCATGTGGCATAAATAACTTGAACAACATTTTATACATACAGAGGCAACACAAGCTCAGAGGCAAAGAACACTTCAAGATGCACTAAATGCATTTCACCAAAAGCATTTAGTCGGACAACTTTTATACATACAGAGGCCATGGAATGATCACATACATGTCATCTCAAATTGTTTGATATATCATAAAGCAAATGTACACTTACTTTTGTTTGACAATTGAAAAACACCCACAATCCATGTTTTTTTCCTATGGATGGGGAGAAAAAAGTATCAGTGACCTGTTAGTGGTAACAGTAGTGAGTATCATCCAATGCACACATGCTATTTTCAAGAATAGGCCCCATTCCTAAGAGATTGAAAAGCTGTAACCCTTTTTGATAGTTTCTATACCTCATTAAAATGCCACTATGAAAAGCAAAATCGATGAAGCCAGGAACTACTATAAACTAGCAGCAGTCAAAGTCCAAACAAGCCATAATCTATTGTAATTGATGAAGCCTGTACCTGAATGATGGAAAAGTCAGAAACCCACTAGTATAAAATGAATAAAATAAAAATAAAAACTAAAGCTCGAAACAAAGAAAATAATCGATGAGAGAAGAATACAGTAGGGACAAGAATACCTGATACGCCTTGGGCATTCACATTCGGTAAGCTATTCTTGGGATGAAAATATTTGCAAGAATCCCCATACTGGCAAAACCCCTTTCCCACGATCATGCCCCAGAAGTAAAAAAGAGGAAAAGAACATATTAATCCAAGGACAAAATATTTCCATACCAAAAGCTAATGTAAAATCTCATTCAAGACATAATTTAGCATCCACTTATACTACTCGACTAATCAAAGCAAGCACAATAAAGTTTCCAAACAAGAAGCAAACGTAACCTCTGCCTCCAATAATATTCAGTATCTAATGAAAGTGCTTCAGAAATTACAAGCCCTTCCCAAATTTCGAAACGAAAGGCTAAGTTAAAATTTTGCCTCTAACCCAATATTACACGGTAGTCATTCTAAAACACAAAGGCTACTCTTAACTCGCAATTCAACCGATTATGCAGTATACAATAAACAACGATGTTAACCAAAGAACACAACAATCCAATAGATATCTAGAAACTATACCGTATTGAAAAAACAGTTGCAGACCGTTTCGCAATTCCCATGGTATAAGCCTGGGTCACATCTGCAATCAAAAAACACTTGGCATTTTAATTGCCGGACTCTATCTTCGGTTACAGAAAAAGAAAAGGAAAAAGAGGCTGAGACCTTGGCGATTGAGGGAATCGAACCACAGAGCCTTGGCTCTAAGGTGGTGGAGACCTTGGAGATGGCGCTTCCGAGCATACGGCGTGTCTTGAAACTGCTTGTCGCAGTACTTCCCCAACGATGCGAGCAGATGAGACCGACTGAAAGCGTGCAATCACAATGAGAGTGGGTGAGGCGCAAATGGTGTGGGGGGGATCGGGAGAGACGCCTGCTGGTGAAGAACTTCCTGTTAGCCTGTAGGTCATGAATTGCTTTCTGAGAGACGAGAAGAGATTGAGAATGGAAAAAATAACATAGCGTTTGTTTTCTTAAAATTTTATCGCCTAAAATATTATTATCGTTACAACAATTTCTCTCTTCACTTTTCTCTAATCTTTTTTTTTTTTAATTTTTTTACTTTTTTATCAACTTTTTAATTCTCTCTTTTTACTTTTTTATTCTCTATTTTCACTTTTTTACCGGCTACTAAAATTTTACCATAAAATTTTGACAAAATTTTATTCTCAAACACCATGTAAAAGAGGAGTTTTTGACGTAAAAGGTTGCGAGGAGTGAAAATGTTTGTTGCTAAATGAAAAAATTTGGCACTAAATGAAAATTTTCCCATCTTGTTCAATAATAATTGTCTTTTTATTTTTTCTTCTTCTTATAGTTGTCAACAAATATTTATATCACAATATAAAATTTATTTTGTTATTACTACATATAAACATATAAACTTGAGACTTTTTATCCATCCTATGCTTTGTTAGTTCAAAAGTAATAGCATATATTTATTTTAATTACTACTTTGTTTGTAGTTGTAACACACATTGTATCATGCATTGGTACTAGTAATAATACTTAGACCATATAATCAATTGTATATTGCCTGGTACATAGTCAAAGGTACATAACATACTATTTTACACTATTTTTCATAACTAGTATAATAATCTTAATTAAAATACATTGGTAGTAATAATATATTATACTTATAATTTAAAAGTATAATGCCTTTTATATAACATTGCATAATTTGTTATATGTCTTTATCATATATATGATATGTGCTAATTAACCTAAGTACTTTATATGTATGTACCTATATACCTAATGACTAAATCATAACCTCTAAGACCATATATTAAGTTATGTACTTTAATTGCATAAGCTAATCTCACAATATCTTTTTGTTTGAAATTAAATAATATGTCCTAGTTAAATAGTATTATATTACTAATTATTCAAAATATATATGCTCATTATAAGTATGATAATAGATGTTTTCTAAACTACTTAGATTTAGTCAATAAATATGCAATTACATAACAACCATAGGTATAATTTAAAATATATCATATAACAACTTCAATTTTCATAACACTCTCTCTAATTCCATATTTTATTTAGTAGGTCCTTTAAAATAAAATTTTTCAAATACATGACAAAATAAAATTATATATTAAAAGGAATATAATAATATATAAAATAATTATTAACATTAAAAACTTAGAATTAATAAATAAAAATATTATGTTTACTTACACCTATAGCAGTGTTTGTGTCAACAAACGCTACTATAGATACACTTTTAGCAGCGTTTTTTAAAATAAACACTGCTCAAGGTTAATGTTTTAGCGGCGATCACAGTGACCACCGCTGTAGATACCTAAATTATAACAGTGTTTGTGCACAAACGCTACTAAAACTTATGACCTATAGCGCGTTTGTACACAAACATTGCTATAAGTTCGGCTTTTAGCAGCATTTGTAAAAAAAAAGCAGCTAAAGATCTAACTTTTAGCAGCGTTTTCAAAAAGAGCAGCTAAAGATCGAACTTTGAGCGGCGTTTTTTGCAAAACACTACTAGAAGTCAAACTTTTGTTTGGGTTTGCTGATCTTGGAGTTAGAGGGAGTTTGAAGATTGAAGTGCCTATTTTGATTTCCTCTTTCTGGTATTTGTCTATTTTGTGAACAGTGGTTTTGTAGTTGGTCTTTGTTGTTATTTGCTGCTGAACTATATGTTGTGTTGACTATTCGCTATGTTATATTTGTGGACATGCAAATGTGATTTGTAATGGATATATTGATGTGTCCATTTACTTGCTATTAGTGAGTTTAGCCTGCTGAAATTTATGTTTTTAGCTAATTATTTTTTTGATAGTTTAATCTGATTTTTGTAGTGATTGGGGATAGTCATTATAAATGTGATTAAAGCTTTTTAGTTGTTTAAGTTCTAGTTTTATTGAAATTAGAACTATTGATTAATATATGGTATTGCACTTCCTTCGGTAACCATTGATTGTATATTCTTGTTGGAAGTTGTAATATTATTATGATATGATCTTATATGTTCAGTTTTGATATAATTGATTATAATGATCACAGTTGAGTTTGAGTGTGTTTTCAAGTACTCAAACCATAAGTCAAGTTGTTTAGGGACTTTTTAGTTTTTTCTAGGTTGCATATCTTTGTAAACTAAGTTCTGTTTTGGTGATAACAGATCTTAGATTAGATTTATATTTAGCTTTAAGGTTTTGTCATAGAAATTGCCAAAGAGGGAGATTGAGAATGTTTATGTAAGTTGGCATTATTTCCATGGGCAAAACAATATTTTTAAAAAATGTAATTTTTTATTTTAGAATGTAAAAAACAACTTGGTTGGTCTATGAAGGTTGTGGAGGCCAAAAGAATTCGGAAGAGGCTTTTGGAAGGTTATTGGTTGCATCTGGAAAGTTTGGGTAGGGTTGCAAAACAGTTTTGAGGTTTTCCTGTCGGTATGGTTAGCCTAGGGTCAACCTGGCAGGATTTTACCAGATTTCGTTTGAGAATTCTAGAATTTCGCCCAAACCTCCAATAGACTACATTTTATCTTTCGACCCTTACTAAAATAGTATACAAACGTTTCCCCAAGCCTTTGCCTAAGTTTACGCAGTATTGAATATTCTTTCCTCCTAAAAATCCTCTCTAGACAATATCCTTTGTTTTTTTTTCTCTCTCCTTGTGCGAAATACACGATCTGTTCGTATCTGATTGTAAGAGATTGATTTCTTTCCTCTGGTGGAAGGTTGTGATAATAGGACATTGCTGATTAAGAGCTTTCTATTCTTACTTGGATTTCTACAAGATTGATGATTCTTGAGAGTTTCTCAAAAACAGTTGCTTTTGAAGATTTCAGAAGTGTAAAAGTTGTTGGTTTCCATTGAAGAACAAGACCGGAGTTGCTGGTTGTCGCATGTGTGCTGGGCACCAACCCAAGAAGGAAGATTGGGTGACTTTTCGAAGAGCGGGGGATCTTGAAGTGAATGGGTTTTTGTTTAGATCACTGTCTTATAAAGTCTGTACGTTCTTAGTGGAGAAAATTGGTGTGATCTACACCCGGAGTGTTTTTATCTTCTTGGAGGAAGTTATCTTCAACAGATTTTCACTTCGTAACCAAAATCTCGATGTCGTTTTAATTTTGTTGTTCTTGTGATATTTGTATGTGCTGATCTTTATTTTTGTTAGTATCTTGTGCATTTAGGTTGTTAGAAATTGATTTCAATATTTGCATCTAGGTTGCTGAGAATTGATTACATTATTAGCATCTAGGTTGCTGGAAATTGGTTTCTCTATTTGCATTTAGGTTGCTGGAATTTTGGGGAATTTATAGTTGCTATAAAATTCACATTGTCTTGATTTTATAGTTGCTGGAAAATTCAAATAGCCTTGGATTTAAAGTTGTTGTAAAATAGCTATAACATTGATATTATAGTTGTTGTCAAATTCATATAGCGTTGAAATTTGGTTGCTGGAAAATTGCTTAGTGGGATTATTCTATAGATCTCTATTTGATTGATTGACATAAAATTGTAGAGCTATTTTTTCTGTGAATAGAAAAAGAGTTGAATAATTTTTTAAATACCTATTCATCCCCCCCCCCCCCCCCTCTCTAGGTATATTATTGGGTCTAAAGCTTAGTTTCAAACCCTATTACTACATTTCAAGCGAGTTAACACTATAAAATTTTTGACTTTTGATGATATAAAGTTTTAGTCCCAAAGGTCAAGATTTCGTCTATATGACTAAAATATAAGGTGTGTCCCTGTGGTATTATCTTTTTCTGGAAATGCTCTAGGGGTTCAATTTTTTTTTTTCTCTCCTTATGCATTTCCCATACATGTCCCTCCATTCATAATCCATCCACAACCTAATGGAAGATGCTTACCTGTTAAAACACCTCCACGTCATGTCCAATAAAAACACAACATGTGTCCAAGTTGCTGACTGTGTTAATGTCTTCTGCCTTATGTACATTCCACGCCATCAACACAATCTGAACTGACAAAAATGCCCCTGCCACGTCATTTAAAAAAATCACATTCAAATGGCCCCCATCGAGCTCTTCTCCAAATCGGTCGAACAATCCCTTCAAGCTCTTCCCCAAATTAGTCGAACCCTAGATCAGCTCCCACTTCTTTCCCCAAATCCAACAAACCACAGTTATTGCCCCAAATCAGTTGCCGATATCCCAGAGATGCTCCTCTGTAGCAAGCACTGTGAGTGACGGCAGATCTGCATCTGAGGAAAGGAGCGACGGCAAGGTGGCGGACGCTAGACCTCTATGCTTTTGCAAAGACGGAACTTAGTCTAGGATGAAGATTCTTCAGTTGCCCACAATATTCGGCTGCCACGGTGAGTATAGCGTGATTGTTGGATTCAACTGCATGCTTCTGATGGTTCTTTCTTACGCATTGCTGCTTATTAGATTAAACTACAGTAAGGTGTTTAATGTTTTAAGCAGTTAGATGTTGGTTATGGTTCTTTCTTATGCGTTCATTTTGGTTTGTTTAATGTTAAAGAGTCTTATTTATATAACTATTTGTCTGTCTATGACTCTATCCTATAAGTTAAAGTATCAGAATAGTAATGCTCTATCAATTTTATTGCATATCTAGAACATCATAACAATTCTATATTTCGCCACATTATCATAATTTGTCCATTTTATTATACATTGGAATGTGGTAAATATGCAAAATTTTCAAAGAAAGTAATATGTCAGATTTAAAGATATTGCATGCAATCAAATCTCTTAAGAACTCTAAAATATCCTCTATTTATACATCCTTGAGCACTGATCGAAAACTATATAACAAATTCAAACCATGCACGTGTCCCCTATCCAGGATAGAGTCATAGACAGAAAAATATATATGTCTTTGAGTACTTGAAGCATTGATTGCTTGTGCATTTAACTGTTTTTATTGTAGAGGGACAAGGCTTGCAGTTATTTTGAATAGATTGATCCACCCTCTCAGCAACACAAGAAAGATGAACCGGATACTCTCCTATGCATGCTGAAGACAATGGAGGAGAAGTTGAAGATTATGGAGGAGCGATAAAACACAACGGATGAGCAACTCCTTAAACAGAAGTCTATGGAGGAGAAGTTGAAGTCCATGGAGAAGAAGTTGAAGGCTATGGATGAGAAGCTGAAGCGGCTTAAGATTGTTATAGTGGGGTCATGGGTGTTATTTTGTAGTTGTATTTACCTTTGTTGTGGTTCTGAAAGCAATTCAATATAATTGCATAGTACTTTATGTGGCTTGGTAAATGTGATTGCTGTAATTGCTATCTTTTGTAGTTGTGTTTACCTATGTTGTTGTTTGTACCTCTTAATGGTGGTTGTATTTATGCACATGGGTAGCAAGTTTTTCTAGCAAGTTTCTCTGGAATGGTACAAATTATTCTAATAGCAAGTTTCTCCAATCCCATTGGCACCCATTACAATATTCACAATGTTACAGATTCAATTTAGAGATTCAATGTTACAGATTCAATTTACAGATTCAAAGTTACAGATTCAATATTACATCTTCAATGTTAAACCAATAACAAATTCAATATGTAACCAAAAACAGATTCTGCCTGACTAAATTTCTCCACTTGGGAACATAACATTTCATTAAACATCTCAGTAACAGATAAGACCTGCAAACCATCTCAGTATCATCTCAATAACAAAAAACAGATTTCACAAGTCATTAACAGCAAAGCACCATGTATCAAAGTACATCACAATCTGCTTACACAATAACATAACATTTGCTACATTTCGAATGTCAATCCAAAAAGTAACATCAAACCATAGCATAACATTTGCTTCCTAAAAAGTTGAACACCAAAACATTTTCTTCCTCAAAAGCCAAATCCTAGATATGTTCCACAAAATGCCAAACTGTGCAAAATCAAGACAAACTACTGGCTGGCTCAAACTTCAGGCAATTTGCGGGGCGAGCGCCTCAGCTGTGTCGGCTATGACCCACCTTGAATCCTCGTCTTTCCCTGTATTTTGCCAAGTGAATGAAAAATTAGTATTGCATGTAATTAAAACTAATGACTTTTTTTTTTTTTTTATCAAACATTGCTTACCTCAGACATGTCTTTCTTCTTTCTTGTCATCTTCTTGGCAGGCAAACCTATTGGCTAAAATGGATGTGGCGGTTGTGTGGCTGTGATGGTTGTGATACTTGACCCTAAATTTTAACAAATGAAAAACATCATTTTATTATTTGTCATAACAAGTAATATGAGTTTCATGACTTTCTCCTTACCTTAGTTGTTGTTTTCTTTCATGGAGATCTTCGAGTCTATGGTGGCTGTGACCCTTGAACCTAAATTTTAACAATTGAAAACCATCATTTTATTTATTTGTCATAACAAGTAATATGAGTTTCGATGAATTTTTCCTTACCTCAGTTGTTGTTTTCTTTCGTGGAGTTCTTCAATGCCGTGATAATTGCGATCCTTGTGTTGCCTCATTAGTCTAGCCCTGTATATTGTCAAATTAACTAAGTAATTATTTTTCATCAATTCAAGGTACATGACTTATGATAAAACAATTCTTACCTCATTCTTGTACTATTTCTTGCAAGATACGAGGCTCCACTTGATGGTCCGGCCTCATCTTTAAATGAATCTCATATTATAAATGTGATACCCCTAACCTTTTGAGCTGCTTTTGAGACTCTTGTGTTAAGATTTTCCTTTTAATATCTTTAGTAATTGTGTTCTTTTCCTTAGTATTTGCTTTATTTTCTTAATTTGTGCCTTGTTTAATATTTATCATTTGATTAATTGCTTATAGGATTTATTTCCTTGAATTTTTAATCTTTGAATTGAGATCACTATTTTTAGTGCAAATGCATGTGTTTAAATTGTCTAATTGACTTGATTTTATTTCCTCTAATATTTTAAGTAATTATGCTCTTTGGTATTTGTTTAATTCCTTCATTTTCTAAATTTATGACTTTAGTATTTTAATTTACCTTTTTAATTTAAATTGCGCATGTACTTTCTTTCTTTAATTCTTAAATCCTTGCATTATTTAATTTAATTTCATGTGCTTAAATTTCTTATTTTACTTGAGTTTTGTTTCCTTAAATTTTTAGATTAATTTGGATAATTTTGAATAGGGCCGAAATTCTTTTTTCTTGGTTAATATATTATTTTCAACTCATGTTTTCATAATCTTTCCTTACTCATATTAATGTGATAGTATTTGTCCAACTTGATTTCATTAATTCATGTAATTGATTTTATTTGAACTTAATTATTTTAAAATGACTTATTTGATTGCATTTAAATTTCAATTGGGCCTTGGGTTATTAAAGGTGGACTTGGACCTAGGAAAACAAGTTGGGCCGATACCCATTAGTGTATGAAAGCCCAAAACCCACCCAAGCCCACTCTAAATACTCATGGCTAAAGATTTTACAAATCTTAACTTTTTGCCATGTGTCCAAGACTCTCTTTCCTATGAATAACTACCCAATGATTGCAATTACTTGTGAAATTTCTTGTCACCCTAATCATTATGTCTCCATAAATATAGCATGTCCCTAGGTAGTTAGGTAGAATAATGACAAAAACTAGATCTAGTATAAAAGGAAACGAGTGACTTATGGCAAGCATTTTGCCATGAGACAAGAGAGAGAAAAGGGGGGAGAGAAGAGAGAGGAAAGAGAAGAGAGAAAAAACAGAAGAAAGAAAAGACAGAAATGAAGGAGGAGATCTAGCCAAGAGAGGAAAGAAAGAGAAATGAGACAAAGAAGAAGAAAGGAAGGGGAAAAAGGAAAGCTTTCAAACAAGTAGAGGTAAGGGGTAGTCTTTTGTGCATTTGAGTTGGGAAAAATGGTGTTTTTCATGCATTTGACTTACTGTTTGAGTTGGTATTAAGATCTAGTCAATAGATGCAAGAAAGAAAGGCATAAGAATGATGAATAATATGATATTAAGTAGTGATAATGTTTCATGTTAAAAAGAGCTTGATTTTTCTTATGATTCTTGGTTGAAATGGTTGTTGTGCATGTATGATATAATCTAAAGGATTTGTAAGCCACATCAGTAGCCAAAGCAACTATTTTTGAGGGACAAGGGGCCACGGGTTGGCCAAGAATATTGCTGGAAGTCTTGCATGTCAATCCTATTGCATTTGTGATGTATATATCTTATGTTTGTTGCAAAATAACATGAAATGGAAGCCTTGATGATGCTTAAATGGAAAATATGGATAAGAGATGGAAAATAAGCAAGGCAGGGCCTTGAATTGGAGCTTATAAGCTCAAAGGTTGAGATTTGATGCTTATCAAGAGGAAAAACAACATGCAAAGGGTGTTTATGCATGGATTGTAAAAGCTGTATATTTTGTTTCCATTTCATTACTTTTATACTATCTGATCATCCCATATATGCTTTGAGATCTTTTATATATGTGCAAATATGTTAGTTTATAGGTTTATGTTGATTAAATACAAAGTACACAACATGCAACTAAATTTAGTGATGCTTAATGTGAAAATAGAGCACTGTCTAAAATGTCCCTATAAAATCCTTGGAGTTTCTGCATGAAACAACAAGATATGTATTATAAGATCACAATAGGTCCCAGTAAAAATTCAAGCCAATCAGAGATCGGGAAAGGTAAAAAATGCCCCTGGAGGTCTCCAAGGGCAATTTTGGCATTCGCATAAAATATTAGGGTAAAATGACCAAACGAGAAAAATAATTACATGGATGTGTAGATCATGAAAAATAGATGAGGGAGCCGAAGTTTGAGTCCAATTAGAATAGGTTTATGGGCTCAAATCACAAAGCCCGTTTAGCGGCCTAATTGAACTTTAGGCCCATTAACCCTAAACGAGCCCATAACACTTTAAAACTTTAGGGATAGACCCAATAAGGTCTAAGGAGGCTCAAGAAGCCTTCATTTGAAGATCTAGGGCAGATTTAATATTTAATATTTAATTATAAATTTCATATTTAATTCTTTAATTAGTATTATAAAGGAAAAAGTTTATTAATTCTTTATCTAAGGAAAAAGGTTTTTTAATTTGAAACCATATGACACAGAAACTGATTGAGTATTTTAAATTAAGTTTGTGGATTTAATTTCTGGAATTTGTATCTTGAATTATTCATGCATTGAATTTAACAAGTATTTTATTGATTTTATATTTTCAAGTTATATCATGGGATGATTGGATATGTACTTTGCACATAAATGGTATTCGTGCATTTATTGCATTCACATTATCAGAGGGAAAACAAATGTGAGAAATCCCTAAGCCTGTGAGGTGATTCCTAAAGAAAGAGTGATAATACCAGGCACATGTTAGGATAGTGCAATCCCCCACAACAGGGAGTGGGTGGGCTTCTTTTGGGTGCTACGGCGTCGTTTTTAAAGGTCCTGGTGTAGGTGGCACAGGACAGTCCCACGAGGAGAGAAGGGAAATACAACTCGACTCTGGGGGTGAACAGAGCAGACACCAGGAATACCTCAGGGAACCTTATGATGAGCAAATGCATTTCAAATGCTTTGCATGCATTCTCTGTACTGTTTCTATACCATGTATGAATTGGAATCATTGCATTGATGCTATTAGTCTTGAAGCATGAGTTACATTTTTTCGAGCATTGTCCCCCTCCCCAACCTTACTGAGTCAGTAGAACTCACCCCTTTTATTTCTGTTTGTGTTTTCCTTTTATTATGAAGCAGGATGTTGGATTATTACAAGGCCGAAGAGATTCTAGATGTAAGGTCTGTTTTGTGCCCCCTTTTGTTGTTTCTTTTATTTTCTTTTGATGGCAATGTTTCAAAACTATTTTTGATCATTGAAACACGGTTGTATAGGCTAGGTGGACTATAAGAAGCTCACATTTTTGTATAACCTAGGCTTATTCTTTTGTAATCCTCCCAAATGACCCTTTTGTACCAAACCGTGTTCGTTTAAAGGAAAGTGTGTATGTCTCTATGTTGATTTTTTGCTACAAGTTTGTTTATTTCCTTTAATTACGCTTTAATCTTTTAGAATACCAATCAGTTTTCAACCTAATTGTTACTAAGATTTTCCTAAATAAAGTGCAATTATCCTGATGTAATATTTGACGCGATTTCACCTTTTTTCTTCAAGATATTTAATCGCTTCACGACTTTTAATTTCTTAATGATCTTTCCCCTTTATCAAATAACCGTTTTTAATCAAGTCTTCCGCTAAATAAATTTGAGGACATTTCAGCGATCCTAAGAGTTTATATCGTGCCTTAATCCCCGCTTGTGTGTATGCAATTACTATACAATAGCCTATGGGGTAATTACTAGCACGAGGCATGACATAGGAACACCGAATGGACTCAAAATGTATGTTAAAACACCGTTATTAGTTCATGTTACCTAATTTGCAGCTTTCTTTTTAGATGGCTTCTTGGGGTATATTTTGCAGTTGGGATTTGGTGGGTAATTGCATCTCTTTACATTATGGCCAAGAATGCTACTAGTCTCACAACAAACCGATTAGCCACTTCGACTAATGTTATACAGATGGTATCGCTCATCATCTGCTCGGATCATTGCTTTCCTCGGATAGCCAGGCATAGACAGAATAAAAGGAGGTCCTATAGGATTAATATCGGCATGGGGCCACGCTCCTGATCAAGGCATCGCGTGTACAACAAGTAATAAGCTGCGCAGGCTGCCTTTCGATAGCAATCATCGATGTAATCCTTGGGGGTCATCTTATCAGAATAAATTGCAGCACAAGCATGTGCACATGGGATGTCGTTCAGTTGCCATCGACCACAACTGCATTCCTGGTCACCTTGTTAACCAGTTTACGATCCTCATCAGCTGTATCAACCCCAAATTTGGTCTCATTCGTCTACATGGACAAGCAATGTCTAGCACTATTTTTGTTCTTCTCAAGCTTCTTCTGTATCGAGGACAGATATCCCAAGTTGCAGATTCAAACATCGCCTGTTTGTGCTTGAACCGGTTCATCAACTGATGTCTAATGATCTCCATCATCGTCAAGATTGACTTGTCTAGTGATTCTTTGATCCAAGAATTCAATGTTTCAACCATGTTACTAAGTAGACAATCGCTCTTACTAGTCGTTTTAAATGCATGACAGGACCATCCTTTAGGGTCAACTTCTGAAAGATACTTCTAGGTTTTGACATTCACCCTTTCCAACTCAGCCATACTCCTTTCAAACCCAGATCTAGTACACGCGCATGCTGCCTTCGATAGCTCATCCTTCACTGACTTGTCTCTCTGTTGTTTGCTCTTCAAATTGGCGTGCAAATGCTTCACACAATACCTTTGCTCATTATTTGGCACTAATTTCTCTGGTGCCTCCCGAAGCCCCTACAAAACAGTATTTGGTTAGTATGGAATATCAGTACATAATTTTCAATTATGAAACAAAAAACAAAATAGATGGGGTGCACTAATAATGAACCTCTGAACATGTACATTTTGTCTGTTTGACATCCAAGTCCATGGGTGCTGATCCTCACTCATAATATACTCAATGACTATCTCTATGAACCATCCCCAAGAAGATCTGCGTTCCACCTCCAAGTTTAGAATCGTCATCATATTCATCAAAATCACTAACATCTACTTTTTCATTACCCCTCTGACCCAAGTTATATTGTCCATATCATCATCAAAATCAGCACCCTCTCCCTCAACATTAACACCCTCGGATTCCTTCACAATATCCTTAACATTCCTATCTCTCTCACCACTCCCAACATTATGAAAAACCACATCTTCCTCTACATCAACATCAGGCAAACCCACATCTTCCTCTATACCAACATCAGGTAAAACCATATCTTTATCAGGCACTAACGTTGGTTCACTAGTAGCATGCTCCACATAAATTCTCAACATGTCTTGACCTTCCAGAAGAATTATTGCAGTGATTGTCAACACATCAGTGTCACATTTAAGATGACTTCTTTCAGGCTAAGAGTGATCTCTTTCAAACTTATGCCACAACTCTACAGCATCTGCATAGTTCATAGTTGTCTTCAAAAACGTCCACATATGGGTGACTGATATGTAGTTAGAGTCAAGGTCACCTAATTCACTAACCTCCCCTCTAATGTAATCCACATTCTAAAAGTGCACCATCCCTCCACGATGCATAATAATTTTTACCATCTGCAAATGAGCGTAGATATTTTAGCCTTCCATTACATGCACGATGTTTGCTAATTAAATATGAAAAAGCGTCATGCTGCCTATAAAAATATTGCAAACTAGACCAAATGTAAACCACAGGGACATAAGTAAACCTCAAGGATACAAATCCAAATGGAAATATGCAATTCAGCCAAAGGGGGACAGATTTCAGTTGATAATATTCAATTAAGCCAAAGAGGGAGAGATCTGGATGGACAATATTCAATTCCTAACTTTAAGTGGCCCACAAATTATTCTATGACTACTTTATGCTTCAAACAGTCTATATTACCCAATCTAAGATATTGCACAAGAACAAAAAACCATACAAAGACACTATCAGTCAACGTTCAGACTTTTTCCTTAACTTTCCGAAACCTCAGTTCGAGCCTTCTTTGGATTTGGAAAATTAAGTTTGGGCTTCCTTTTCATTACGAGATGATGAAGAATTAAAAATAGTTTTCCAAACTTCAGCGTTGAAAATGTATACACTTGAGACTTATGAATGCTTATCTATTTTTCACTTCCATTCGGTCCAGCACCCAAGTTTTCTCTGAAAATCAAAAATCGATGCTTCTATGTTAACCTCTTCAGTTGATTTGGAGAATCTAGGGCTACTGTGGAAGAAGATAAGGGTTTTTTGGCTGATGGAGGGTAAGAGTGGGGACTGACCTAACGAGATGGCCAATTTGTTGTTAACGATGTCGCAGGGGCACATAAGGCATTTCAAGTTCAAATTGATGGCGTGGCATGTACAATGGCAAAGGAGTTGCACCCAGTCAGCAACGTGGACACATGTTCTAATATTATTCGACATTACGTGGAGGAGCTTAGCCAGTTAGCAATTTCCGTTCAAAACCTAACACATATGGCAAATGCATAAAACCAAAGGGATGGAGAGAAAAAAAAATTAAACATTAGGGGCATTCCCAGAAAAAGGCCATGCCATAAAGACATGCCTTATATTTTAGTCAATCCTTTCGTGTTGAAATTTTTTGCTTCATGGGCTCTGTCAATACAAGCCTGTCACAAACAATTTTTGGTCAATTTCATCACGAAAAATTTTTTGTGATGAAATTTTTTTTATCACGATAAGTTTTCGTCATAGAAAATTTCATCACGAAGTAGTTAATTGAATCTGTAGACGATAGGACATCTAAAATGAACAATCGATTGCTCAAATTAGATTATAGAACATCAATTTTAGGACGATCAAATGGTTTATTTGATGATAGAACGTCCACTTATGCATTGTAGACGATGGAATGGTTTATTTGTTGATAGATCATCCACATTGTGGTGCACGATGGAACGATTTATTTGATGATAGAACGTCGAGGGTGTTTATTTAGAATAATAAAATTAAAATTAAAACCATAATGGAAGAAAATATTGAATTACTTCAAATAAAATACAAAAATTCAATATAGTTTTATATCAATACATTCTAAAAGTTGAAGGTTAAATTACATTTTCCTCCACGAACTAATATCACAATCTCAAAAACCCCCTGAACTACAACTGGTTGAAACCCACCACACTAATGTATGTGTACTATAACGATTCTGTTTGGGACCTAATTTTCTCGTTATCTTGCACGTTTTTCATCACACATGACCTCCATCCCAAGCGAATATACAATACTATCTCCACGAACAATGTCATTGCAATTTTTGTCCATTTTTCCGTAAGCCCAAAACAATGTGTTTTGTGTGGTCTTAATCAAAGTCCCTCACCTTCATCTTTATCTGAACTCCACGATAGAAGAGTGACAACAATGGCTAAGTGAACGAAAACTCATCTTGTCTGCGTAGGAAAGGTTGAGAGCACACAAGAAATTTGATTTGCAAGGTAATATCGATTATTCCTTTCTTATTTTTTGAAATCTTGGTTACTGTTTCTCATGTGGGTTTTTTTTGGAATCAGTTAGGTAACGGAAGGTGAGCTAGGAATGTCCTTTCTTGTACCGTTCTTGAGCAAAAAATTGAATACTTGTTTCCATGATTCATACTGATCTAGGAATACAATGGAATTCTGCATTCCTAATGTTTTACGATTGTGTTTCTATTGTAGATAGCATAATCCTTTTTGTCGTAGGTAAATGTTGTGTTTATATTCTATAGGTTCATCTTGGTTTGTGATGTTATTCTGCTTGCAATACTAATTAGAGTTCTTGGATTATAGAAGGTGGGGCGAGCTTAGGGATTGTCACTGCTGTATCTCATGACCTTGCACGGTATCGTTAATTCTACACGTCAATACACTTTTTGTTTCCGTGACCCCAAGTGATGTGTGATTTGTGTGTAGATGTTGGAGAACAATGGCAAAATGTGTTAATTGAGATCAACAATGGCTAAGTGAACGAGAGGAAAGGTTGTTTGATTTGCAAGGTAATATCGATGAAATCTTGGTTACTGTTTCTCAAATCAGTTAGGTAACTGAGCTAGGAATGACCGTTCTTGAGCAAAAAATTGAATACTTGTTTCCATGATTCATACTGATCTAGGAATACAATGGAATTCTGCATTCCTAATGTTTTACGATTGTGTTTCTATTGTAGATAGCATAATCCTTTTTGTCGTAGGTAAATGTTGTGTTTATATTCTATAGGTTCATCTTGGTTTGTGATGTTATTCTGCTTGCAATACTAATTAGAGTTCTTGGATTATAGAAGGTGGGGCGAGCTTAGGGATTGTCAATGTTACTGCTGTATCTCAACTAACACAAAGACCTTGCACGGTAAGCACAATTTTGGACGTTAATTCTACAATTGTCCCAACTAAGTTTAATTGCGCTTGTGAATTTTTGCTTGGGTTGATCCTCCAATGTGTGAACACGAGAAAAGGGTGTTTAGACATATGCAGAGAGACAAGAACGTTTAAATGTCTAAAGTTTAAATTTAGAAATGTTGAAGAAGGAGAGTGAAAAATATTGCAATCTTAACAAGAAGTATAAGCTTGCTTCGGCAAGTTTGTTAATGTTTGTAATAGTCATTTTGTCTATATTGTGCTACTGTTTGCGCAAACTTAAATGAATTTCTCAACTCTTTTCTGAGCCGAAATATGTGATTTGTGCCCCTTTGATGTTGTAGACTATCATGGGATCCCAGTTTTTTGGAATTTGCATCCTTTTGATGTTGTAATCTGACATGGGATCCTAATGATGCATTTCTTGTCATTTTATGTTGATTGTCATTATGCAATATAATGGAATGTGTCATTTTGTGTTTATACAATGGAATGTGATGTAGTACATTATGATCCTTCAAATGATGCATAACCATTTTTCAATTAATGTAGAAACCTGTTTTCAAATAACGTCAACCTGTTTGCAGTAATGTAAGTGGCTTAGAAAATTGACAAATAGCATTAACACACTTCTTTAATAAGAATTTATAAACTCAGAGACCTTTTATGATTAACTTGAAAACCAAAGAACAATTTGTTAAAAAGGGTTAAAACCTAGGGATGTAATGAGTACTTAACACTGATAATAATGCATAACCTACTTTCTTTAATAATAAAGTTTTTATAAAATTCACAACGTTTTTCAATTAATGAGTTTGGCTTAGAACTTTGTCAAATTTTGTAACCAAACTCATTAAAACAACCACAAAATTGGCAATACTAACATAGTTCTGTTTACATGCCTTGCACAAAGTCACTACCAACAACATCCACAATATAACTAGCTTAAAAAATACAGCACCTAAAAATGTAAACCAACCAGCACATCCAGCTTCATAAATAGTGCTATGACTCTTTTATCACAACCAAAATAAGTTCAAAAATAAATACAAACAACCATGTTCAACAAAAAGCTTTTGGAAATTTAAGGCATTGTCCTTCTATACTCACATGTTCTTCATCACTTAACTCGTCGGTGCATGACATCAGCCCCTGACTATCCTTGGGATCAATCTCCAATTATGCACCCTCATCACCTTCAATAATCTATTCAACGTTCAAACTACAAGGCTAATACCCACTACTTGCATCATCCCCTTCACTCTCAAATAATATCCTCTTCCCCACTCACAACAAGATCCCAAAATGAATCAGGTGGTAAACTCTCTGGAGGTTCTTCTTCAACTTCAATAATCTACTTCTTATCCATAACCCCTTTCTTCTTTACCGGTAGCTTATACCTTTTCTTCTTCTCCAAATGTAACCACATAAAGAATGATCGTATTACACCCCTTTTGGCAAGTCATCATGTCCAATGCATCCATATTTGATGCTTCATGAAGGACCAACAAAGAAGAAGATATAGTCGTCTACCCCATGAAACAGAAATCAGAAATTAGGGTTACTTATCCTACAACAAAATAAAGAAAAAATGACAGACAGGAAAATGAAGAGACTAATAAACTAAACACTGAAATTCCTTAACATTGCCAAAAGATGTTTGGAATTTCAACATACTCTCATTGCATTAAATTTGAGAACCAACCTTAAAAATATCAAAAGCTATAAAATTTGAGAAGCCTCTTTTCAAATCTTTACCAACTCAAAAACATCATTCAATTGAGGATAAAAAAAGGAAAGAAACTGCATATGCTTAAAGAAAATACGACTCTTAAAAACAAGGATGCTTATAACTGCATAGGGTTTGGTTTCTCATTCAACATGGAGAATTAAAATGTAGATCAACTAGTGCAAATGAACATACCCAGTCATATCATTGAAGAAACTAATAACTTAGAGACGGGTTCCCACAAAGCCTCAATGAGAACTTGAAACTAGTTAGGTGGAAGTAATCCCAACATGCCAGATATAGTATGTTTCATGGCATACACTGCCCTTGGTGGAACATCTTTCTGAATGAGGCTCACGTCTAATGGCTCCATCTTTTGTATCTATAAATATTTGGGGGTAATGTCATAGCTTGCCCCGTAAGTATGGGGTAAAATCAATCTCTCCCTAACAATGAAAACAGCAATTTACATCCTCTAACTTTAGAAAATCATCATTGTACTCCCTCCGTCCAAATCATCTATAAAGTCAGACGGAAAAATATGTAAAATGCCCATCCAAGAGAAAATTTTTTAAAAATAAAAATACAAAATTTGAGTAATAAATTAAAAATAAATAGATACTGAAATAGAGTTTCAATAGTTTTAATTAAAAAATATTACCTTTTTTAAAAATATCGTTATCTATTTTTTTAATATTTTTAGTAATTTTGTTTTGGAGGGGCATTTAGGTCATTTGGCAGGGTTTTCATGTAACTTAACGACTGATTTGGACGAGGGCGTATATTGATGATTTTCGAAAGTTAGAGGACGTAAATCGTTGTTTTCTTAGTTAGGGGGCGAGATTGATTTCGCCCCATACTTAAAGGGTGAACTGCGACATTACTCCAAATGTTTAAGTTGGCATATGTCGTGAACACATTTGTTGTGTCCTATAACAACTTTCCTGATATTAAAAATAGAATAGAAGACTTTGAAGAATTCAAAGTTCTTGAAATGGATATATGAAAAGCTGAAAAGTTCTAGAACATAATGAAAGCCTCGAAGTTTACTTGAAGTTCATTAGAGTTTATCGCGGCAATATAACAGAATGTTTGTTTTGTCCTCCCTATATATAAACATTTCAAAGCCTAAATTACACATTCTTCTGAAATGTATATTTCCAAGATTCCAAAAATTAGATAATGCAACGCCCCGAATCCTACGGTTAGCGGGTTACTTCTATGCGTAAAACCAGTGAAAATCTGCAAAATTTTGGGCGTAGAAATTGGTTATCACAAAATAAATAATCTTGATAACAAATTCACATTAAAACAATTGAATAAAAACACTTCATTTAGAACTCTTTAAAAACTAAAAAATTACAAACAAAACACTCGGTCTAACTGAAATTCTAAGTCTTTTCTCAGCTACCCACCCAGGCGCTATCTAACACGGCTCTCGACACGCTTCTAAATATCATCTGAAAAGAGAGAACAAATAAAAGTCAAGTTTGACATCTCAATAAGCAAAATCATTATGCTAGGGTGCGTTTCATGAGCCACATTTAGAAGTAAAAATCAATAGAAAACTGTAAATCTAAATCTAAATAACATATAACTATAACTGTAAAAACAACTTTTATCTTTTATAATAATACTATGAAAAATCTCTTTGGCAATAACTGTGGGTCATGTTTACCCCGGTGACAAGGTTGTGCAGTTCGTAGACTCCTTGCGCACTCAATTTACCAATTGCTATAACTTTAAACTCTAGGCCTCAGGGTTTGAAAATACATTACATATCATACTATAAATATCGCTTTGAACTTTGCATCTTTTTGTTCTTTTCATAAAACATAATTTACAAATCTTAAATAACAATTAACATAAAAAAAAAACTTTGCTTTAGACACTAAAAACATAATGTAATATCATTGAACATAAAAATAGGCTCACGCTACATATTTAATGGTATAATTTTTTACAATTTTAGCGTAGCGTAATGCACATAAAACTCTGAGGGTTTTCAATAAAACATGCAATTATCAAATATCACCTCGATCTTTTAGGAAAATCTAGTATAATAACCCTACGTACCTCATCATTCATAACACTTGAACCCATTATCAATTAACCTCCAAGACCTCAAGAAACTAGACTAGAACATTTGAAAAGACACTTGATTTCTCATTCTCCCAATCAATACGCATCGCAGAGACTAACAAAGGATCTAGGGTTAAATACACTTTGCCCCCTTATCTTTAGGGTCATTTACACTTTGCACCCCGATGTATTATTTTTGACACATTTGACACTTTTTTCAATTTGGACCCGTACCCGTCAATTTCAATTTAGACGGATTCCATCAAAATTTTACATATTGCCCCCCTTATCTTTGCGGGTATGTATACACTGCGCCCCTTATTTTTGAGGGTATGTACACATTGCCCCCCTTATCTTTGAGGGCATTTATACATTGCACCCCACGTTTTGATAGAATCCGTCTAAATTGACGGACAATTTTGGTACAGGGTCCAACTTGAAAAAATGTGTAAGTTAAGGGGTCCAGCGTGTCAAAAATAATACATCGGGGTGCAAAGTGTAAATGACCCTAAAGATAAGGGGGGCAAAGTGTATTTAACCCAAGGATCTATAAAAGATTAGATTGCAACTCTATTTAAAGAACGACTCTAAATTTGAAAAGATGATAATATTGAGTTGCTATCCATTTTGAAATTCAAACATATTCTAGAAATATTTAAATTCAACTCTTTAAAATCTAAAGAAATAAAAATAAAACATCTCTTCTTTAAAATTTAAACACTTTTAAAAAGACAACTTATTCAAATCAAATCAACATTTCAAACTTTAAACACTTTTAAAACATGATAACTTTTTAAAATAATTCAAATTTTAAAATCTAATAAAATAATATTAATGAAGAAATAAGAAAATCTAGGGTGCTACAAATAGCCCTTTTTCAAGATTTCTCTCCATGGTTTGTAACCTTTTTTTGAGAGAATTTAGAAGATCGTGCCTATGATATTTGCCTAAACCATCTTAGGATCCCTTTCATAGATCACCACAAATTCCCTTGTGATTGGAAGGATATCTCCAGAGTTGCTCGAGTGTACGAGGACTGGATGTTCCAGTATTATAGAAGTTTATTGCACGAGTTTGTGTGAAAAAATTGGCTTCATTGATTAGTTCAGTGAAGAATCATTTTCGGATGGACGTGGAGTTCCATGATCCCTACATGTTGCAAATCAAAGTGAGCTCACTTGGGTAAGAAATAAGGTTGATAGATTAGTTTGGATAAGTGTTGTAATACTCCGTCCTGAACAAGGTGTTAAATGGCTAATTTGAATTTTAAACAAAGAAATAAGAGCTTAATCTTAGTTTTGATTTTTTTAAAAGCTAAAGGATGGAGGTTGAATTGTATATTTGAATTTAAAGGTGCTAAGATGGAGATGTAATCTATATTTTGATTGAAAGCTTAAGATGAGGATAAAGCTTAAGATCAGGATAAATATTTCTTTTATGTTTGAATTTGAAAGATATAGATAAGGATAGAATGTTTGAAATTTAAAAGTGATGGATAAAAATATGTTTGAATAAATGGATGCAGAGAATGTATATTGGAGACCAAAATTTTGGATTGAGCTGATGGTACAAGGTTCCAAGAGATTGTTCGACAATTATTGGAGCAACTTTAAGGATTGGTTAAGCGTTTGAGGTAAGTGGTTATTCAATGAGAGTTTTAAATGTGCATTGTATTTATATAGTTTTTTATGTGTTATATGGGGAACAACACAAATTTTGGTAAAAATGAGATTGTTGAGATTTCATGAAACTCAAATAAAATATTTATAACTTGTTCTGGTGAGCATACTGTGAAAACTATCCTTGCACTGGTGGCATGATATCTCTGTGGTCTAGGTGCTCAATTTGTATTTGTGGCCTGTGTGGCCAATTTGGTACCTCTCTTGGTACGTTGTGGTTTGTGTGGCCAAATTGATACCTCTCATGTTATTTGGAAGTTTTTATGGCCTGGAGTTTTATGTGACCGTTGGTGATTTCTCTGTATCGCTTTGCCTTGGATATTTTTGCTACAACTTGTATTTTGGATTTGGTATGGCTCACAGTGTTTTTTCTGGAGCATATATTATCTGTTGAGGTATTGTATTCACTAATTAGATTCATTAAAATCTAGATCAAATTAAATTGTTAGTGTGAATATCATTGTGGTCTGAAATTTTCTATAAAAGAGTTATACAAATTTTTTGAAGAACCTATTCATCCCTCACCCTCTTAGTTTATTTGGTATTGTTTCCGGTCTAAAATTGTTTGTTCAGTATCAATTTGAGAGAACTGATGTCTGAAGAATTAAACACCTTAACATCAAGCATAAGAGCATCAAAAACATATCCAATATTACTAACAACTACATTATTTAATGATTAATAATGCACATAAATAATATAAAGCGATATTAGCCACCTCACAAATAAGTTATAAGATCAATAAGTGAGTCTATGCAATTATTAGCCAAGTTATATACAAACTCAATGATACTTGTTTTTCGATATATATTTGCCAATTTTTCTTTCATGCTTTAAAGTGATTCCCCAATCAGTTCAACCCAAATCACAGCACACAAAGCAACGGAAAGTAGGAGAAAGGTCAGCCAATAATTGAAGTTCTTAGGATTAAGGTAACCCAAGAAAAGGTGAATTGAGTATCCAAACTTTTTTAGTTTTAACCCTCAAAGTCATATTTGTAAAGTAAAGACTAATTTAACACAAATATTATAACAAAAAATATATAAGTTTTGAATGTAAAGAGAAAGGAAAGAGAAAAGCAAACATGGCATTCTTTGGTGGTTTGGCAAACCACACCTACATTCATCCCTCAAGCTTATTTCCAAACCATGAGATTTTCTCTACTATCTTCCAAATAGTGTACTGACTCACTCTAAAATGAGCAGCGCAAAGACTATCCCAAGTATAGGAGTTTTGTCGTGCAATAATTAGCCCAAAAGGCCAGATCCTCTCATCAAGAAAAATAGATGAAATTCAAACTTGCGTTAAAAAAAAAAAAAAAAAAGAGAGAAAATAAAAGTATTTACTAAACACAGTTCAGATTCATATTTTTGGATTTTTGGAGAGTTCGTAACGAACTAAAACAAAACAAAACATAAACTAAGAATATAACATGCATTAAAATAAATGACGAAAAATAAATAACGGTAAATAAACGACGGAAAGTACGACAGAAATTAAATGACAATAAGTAAATGGCAATAATTAAATGACAATAATTAAAAGACAAGGAATAATAAAACACAAGATTCTTAGATTAAATAATATCGTGTTATTAAAACCCAAGATTCAAGTTAAAAGACAAAAAAAAAAAAAAAAAAACAACAAGAACATAATCCAAAATTGAAATAGAAATTACAAGAAATTAAATAGCAAGAAACTAAATCTAAATCCTAATAATTGAAATACAAGACATTGAAATAATAGACAATAAACAAAATTAATCTAAAAACTAAAAATAATGAAGAGAGAGTAGTGATGGGGGGCTAAGAGAGAAAATTAAGGGAGAAGAGAGAAGAGAATAAAGCATAAATTAAATAAAAACTAGAGAGAAAAAGTAGGGTTTTGGCAAAGAGAAAGCAATGGAGAAAAGAGAAAGAGAGAGAGAGAGAGAGAGAGAGAGAGAGAGAGAGAGAGAGATACAGAGAGAGAGAGGTGTGGTTGAAAAGTAAAATAAAAAGTGAAAGAAACTAAGGTTTGTTCTGCTAAAAGGTGAGAGAGAAAAATGAGAGAAAAGAGAGAGAATAATGGTCGGCTAGAAGAGAAAAAAAAGGGAGAGTATATAGAGAGGAGAGGTGCAGCTAGGTTAAAATAAAGGAGAGAAAAGGCTTGTGTGGCAGAGAGAGAAAAATAAAGGAGAGAGGAGAGAGAGAGAGAGAGAGAGAGAGAGAGAGAGAGAAAGTGCCGCTAGAAAAATAAAATAGAGATAGAAAGAGTGTGATATAAGAAAAGAAAAAAAAAGGAGAGAGAATAAAAAGGGGGGAAGAGTCGACCAAGGAGAGAAGAAAAAGGGTGAGGGAGAGAAAATAGGGAAAAGAGGCTAGGTTAGAAAAAATAGGAGGAGGAGAATAAGATATTAGGTTAAAAGAAAAGGAGAGTGAAAAGAGAGATGGAGGGCTGAGATTTAAGTGTCTCTATTCTTCATTGAATTACAACACTGCCATTAATGAATCCTTTTTGCTCTACCATGTGTCCCAGTAGACTGCTCTTGTTGTCTGTGAAGTCCAGAAAGCAATTAATTTTATCACCTTCACAAAAATACTTAATTAGTTCATGGCATCATATGACAAAATTAAATTCATAAAATAATTACAATGCCAATAATATAGTGCAAATGATAAAAATAATGATTTTAAAATGTATCTGGACACGGTATGACTTAAGTACAGGCAAGCTAAAGATGGGAAAAAATTGCATGTGCAATAAATTAAATCTAAAGTCATATAAATTCAACAATTAAATGCACAACTTAGATTTATGCCTCTTAACCATTTTCCATCTAAAACCAATATTTAAAACATTAAATAATTAATAGTATATTAGTTTTAGATGTACTCAATATGCAATATTCTAGTTCAATCATGTACATTCTAACTTACGGTTGCTAGAGAACCTTAAAAGTTTTTTCCCGAACATAACACATGTCGTTTTTCAGACTTACCACTCACAGTCTAATCTAGTTTGAGCTATATCCTCTCTAAACTCATTATTTAGTTCACAACCTTACTAAAGGAATCACACCTTTTAGAAATGAAAAGATACATGAATTTGACTCTCTCAACGAGTAAGAAAATGGAAAGCTTGATCATTGTGTGAAAAGCTCTATTTTTTTAGTTCACATAATGACGAGTATATGAGAAAATGTGATTTAAAATGATAATTGAGTACAACTGATATCTCTCAAGCTTTACAAATGATATGGTCATTCAAGTATGTTTATAAAGCCTTAGGAGGGTCCTTATATAGGTCACATGTAAAAAGTAGCCGTTTCTAGCCTTTTGAAGCGAAACTGTAAGTTTCTCAATGTATCGATTCGACCGGTTCGCTGTAGTGATCACCTGCTATAACCAACTGTTGAGTACAACAGTCAAAAAGTAAGATTTTTCTCCTACACAGAGATCACCCGCTTCATGTAGAGGTCGACCGCTATAACATTGTTAATAAACTACTATATTCAAAAGTCCATTTTTGACATTTTTGAAATCCTAATTTCAAAAACCAATCCCAAAAGTATAAATAATGCTTCAAATTTTATTTAATGATGATTTTAAAATACTTAAAAAACTCATTTTGGTTGTTAAACCTGTGATAGAAAAGTCTATGCACCATTTCAACAATATGCAAGTGTGTGATTCAAATCCTTGTCAAAAGTGAAATTAAGAGTTACAAGATTATAACCTATGATTTTTAATCTTCACTTTTGAGCTCCTTATATTCTTGATCTTCAATCTTCTTTGTCTTTGGCTTTTTGATAAAATGTCTTTATTTTTGAAGATGTTCATTTTGTAAAGTCAGTCCATTTATTGTAATCATTAATGTGAGTCTAAATAACAACCCAAGAGGGGGGTGAATTGGGTTTATCAAAAAGTTAGTCCTTTTTCGATAAAAACCCAGTCTAAAGAATACCCCTTTTAACAATTAAAAATGCAGATATGAATGTGTATGATGTTAAGCAAAATATAAGCAATAAATGATAAAGCTTAAAACAAAAAAACAAATATGGATATGAAACAAATAATAAGAGAGATAGAGTTAGAGAGACGACACCGCAATTTTAGGTGGTTCGGCCAACACTTGCCTACGTCCACCCCCAAGGCTATTGACTTCCTTGGGCTTCCTTCACTATTCTCCAAATAGTAAGTACACCTTAGCTTCCGGGTGCTAAGGAACCTTTACAAAGCATTTTTCGAGCTCACGCTTTCAACTCTCTCACAAATCCCAAAACCCAAGGGATTTCTTCTACTCTCAAAGTAGGACAAGTTTCACCAACAAATCCAAAACCAAGGGATTTCTTCTACCTCACGAGTAGGACAAGTGTTCACCCAACACTTAAGTGTTTTACAAATAATGGGTACAAAGGAATGGCTCTCTAAGCCGAATATGCAAGTGGAAAGCTCACAACGTGTGGAATGACTCTCTAAGCCGAATTAGCAAATGAAAAGCTCAATAAAGTGCAAGAGGACAAGATTCTTGAATGAAACCTAAAGTTTGGCAAGTAGGAGCACAAGCTTTCTTGGTAGATGCAGTTTTCCCTCTTCTTCAAAGCACTTTCTCTCTCTAGAAGTTAGGGCACGATTGATTGCAAAGTGTGTTGTCTCTTCTTTAAGAAATCTCTCTCTTTGGATGCTAGGTCGTCAATGATGAGCAAGAGAAGAAGATTTGACAATGAAAGCTCTTGGACTTGAAGGAATCAGCAAATGGATTTCTTTGGATCTTGGCTTTTTCTCTCTCTAGATGTTGCGATGATGATCGACTTTTTTTGTTCTCTCTCCATCTTGTTCTTCTTATAGCCCCTAGGTCTTCAACGGTCATCAAGTGCTTTATTGTACCGTTGGAGGGGTACCCAAGTCATTTTAGAACAATTTTGGACGATCTGGCGTCATTCCAGGATTTCTGCAAAATAACACAATGTGTCGACACATTGTGGTATGTGCTGACACATTAAACTTTGGCCAAGAAAAGAACTCTCGGGTGTTAGTTCAATGTGTCGACACATGGTCCAATGTGTCAACACTTCCCATACTTAGTCAAAAATCATTTTGAATGGCTTGGACAAACTCTCGGGAGTTAGTTCAATGTGTCGACACTTAGGTCAATGTGTCGACACTTCCAACACTTAGTCATAAAAAATGTTCTTTAACAACAACTATCCCAATTCAATGATTCTCAAAACCATAAAGAGAGAAACTTTGATACTTGACATAAATCCTTTTAAAAGAAAGGATTGACAATGTAAAATCTAAAGTCCTTAAAAACTTAGAAACTTTGTTATCATCAAAATCAAAAGAAAACAACCTTGGGCTAACAATTAAAATATCAATTTTGAAAAAAATCAACAATAATTTCCATGTCCAATGAAAAACATATACACAAACCTCATACAATGAAGTCGTCCTAACTAATCAACAAACTCCTCGCGTTTGGTCATTTTCTCCTTATTTCTTTTGACCAACAAATTAGCAAGCAATTAACTATATTGTGAAATCAATTCGATATGATAGAAAAAAAAAACACTTTATGAATTTCTTCCACAATCGTAAAATGGTATCAAAGCAACTTTTTGCTATCTAATTCGTTTGTTGAAGAAACTGGAGAGAGAATGACTTCAAACAGACTCCTTTATAGAAGTAAAAGTAACTTTTACAAAGGAGTATCATAAGAGGAAGGGATTATCTCTTGTCACACTCTTACACACAACTTTTTGTTTCTTTTGCAAACACATACATCACACTCTTCTCAAGTCACTCAACACCAGCTTATACTTTTCTCTTACACACTCAAACTCAAGTGTCTGTCTCCCTATTTATACGCAAAGTATAAGTTAGAGAAATCTCCTCCATTGATTAAGTCGGTGAATTTAGAAAAATCATGTCATGCCAAAATGTGTCGATTGTCCGAGACTTAATCTTTTGTGGGAAGCTATTGGCTGTCCGAGATTTTTTCAGGAGAAATCCATGCTGAGATTTAATACTCCCCCTTAGCTTTGAATTCTCCTTGATCTAATAGTTCATGCAATGATGCATTTTTTTACATTCATCTGCTACAGCTTCGATAATTTTTCAGTGCCCCATACTGGTAGCACATAATCTGCTATCTTCATATCTACCAATTTTTTCAATACTTTGTTGTTATGCAATGGTTCAACTGCTAATGGTGTTTTTGACTTGTTGGGTTACTTCATTGGGACTTCTTGACACCAAATCCCAAGTTCGGTTCTTCACCAATACAGCGGTAATCTCTTCTTCAGCTCCTTGCTTCCACATAACTTTTTCAAATGCTTCTTTCATGATTCATTGTCCTGATTTTGCTTTCTTTTCTCCATCGTTGATCACGACCAAAATTTTTCCTTCTGACTTTTCATTTGAATCTTTTTCTTCTGGCTTTTTATCCATTGTTCTATGCACGCCAAGCTACTAACGACTTCCCACTCCTTCATGTGAGCGAGACAATTCCAACTCTACTTTCATTTCACTAATTTGATATATGAATTCCTCTACTGCCTAAAGATCTATCTGTTGGCCATCCTTTGGCTCAACAACAGCACATGTTGCTATCTCATCAAAGTCTATCTCTTCTTTTGAGTAGACTTTATCCCCCACGACTTGCCTGACTAGAGTACTTCAAAATCTCACTCATCTTCCCTCTCATATATATTGTTATCTATAGTGGCAAAGAAAGCATGAAAGTCCCACTCGGCATCCCTGTCATAAGTATCTCGGTGATTGTCGAATGTTACCAAATTTCCTTTGACATGCTCTTTTTTGAATCTACAATATCGATCATAGTGTCCTTTCAACCGCAATTATAACATTCAACATTTTGCTGCCTATAATATTTATTGTCTTTCCCTTGATAATATTGAGCTCCCCCTAATTGTGAGCTTCTATCTTGATGAGTCGGCGACTCTTATTCTTCTTCTTCTTTTCCTTTCTTCTTAAACTCGGAGCCCCTTCAAAATTTGTGTTGACCTCTCCTAGTATACAATGCCTCCTACTAATTACTTCACTAAGGTTTCTTGATAGGCAACTAAATTCTCCAACTCCTCCAAGGAACGCTGGGTTGGCCAACCTTGGACCACAATAATCAATCCATGGTATTCGGGTCTAAACCCATGGATAATATTTCTCCTCATATGTTACTCATTAATTTTTACAGAAGGGTTTAATTCAGAAATTTCATGACAAAGGGACTTTACCTTAATGAAATATTGATTAATTGTGATCTCACGTTGCGTAGTTGACATAAGCTTGCTTTCCAGTAGCTGAAGCCTTATATAATTTCTTCTTGAGAAACGGGTTGCCAATATGTCCCATAAATCCATCAGTGGGTGGCGTGTCGAAACTCAAGTGCATGTCTTCCTATTTATTGGCAAATTATGAGTTGGTGAAATCTCCTCCACTAATTAAGTCGATGAATATAGAAGAATCCTATCATGCCGAAATATGTCGATTGTCCAAGACTTATCTTTCACAGGAAGGCCTTGACTATCCGAGATTTTTATGGAGAAATCTGTGCTGATATTTAACATCATTTTCTAAAAAATTTCAAGAAATCAAGCTTCCCCAAACTTCTTTCTACTCTGTTTCTTTTCATTTCTACTCTGTTTCTTCTTCATTTCTACCTCATTTTTGTTTTCCATGGCTTCTGTTGTTTCCGAGCCATCTACAACCTCTCAATTTCAAGAAAAATGCTTCTATGGAGGAAAATCCATTTTATCTTCGTCATGTTAAGAATTCCTGAGCAATATTGGTTTACAGCTATTGCTTGGAACTAAAAATTATTCTAATTTGAGTCGATCCATGGTTATGGCTCTCACAATCCAGAATTAGTTAGGTTTCATCGATGGTTCAATCAAGAAGCCTTCTTCAGATGATTCCTAATATTTTCTTGGGCAAGATGTAATATGATGGTTACATCCTGGCTGATCAATTCAATCTCAAAGGAAATTACTGCTTCTGTGATGCACACTGATTCTGCCAAGCATGTGTGGAAAGACTTGCAGAAAAAATTCACTCAGTCAAATGGCATCTTCCATATTCGTATGAATTTTGCAACTCTTGCCACTACAAGAAATTTAGTTTTAGGTGACAAAGTAAAATTCGTCTCTAAAAATAACCTTTGGATGACAAAAATAACAAATTCGTCACTGAAGGCAAGTAATGGCCAACAAAACTGTCCGGATGTCCACCAAATGCGTTCGCACGCTTTAGTTGGGTGTCAAACTTGAATTTCATCATCAAAGGTGACGAACATCATTTGTCACGAAGACAAAAACCGTTCACACATTGAAACAATGCGTTGGGACGTTTAAGCTTGGTGACAAACTTAACTCCCGTCACCAAAACAACCCGTTCGCACGATGAAATAACGTTCGGACCAGTTCAAAGCGAATTAAAATCTCGGTTTCACATGACCTCCCCTCCAAATTCTCTCTCCTGCTCACATTCTCACTTTCTCTGCTCTTGCTTTTGTTCAGTGTCTCTCATCCCTCTCCTCTATCGCTTCTCTCTCTCATCCCCCCTCTCTCTTGCTCTTTCTCATACCTCCACTATCACTCTCAGCTCCTTTCTTTGCTTCTGGCGCCATGGATAGTTCTCCAATCCGCCGAGCCTCGCTCTTCGATTCCAATTTTGGCCAAGACTCTCCACGAACAATGCTTTCTTCTCTTTCACTTCACGATTTCTCACTTTTGTCCTTATTTTTTACGATTTAATTCTTTCTTTTACTAACATTTCAATTTTGTGTTTTGTTAGGGTTTTGATACGCGAATAATTTGGAAATTTGCTACAATGATTCCCTTTCTCGACGACGTGGAAAAAATTGCAGAAGTTGAAGGAGTTCAACCCACAGTGGTTCGCTTTCTTGACCTTCTTGTTATTGTTCTTATTCTAATTGTTTTTGGGTCCAAGATTTTTCTTGTATTTTGGTTGCTTAAACAACAGTGAAAGATTGCAACTGTCTTGTTTGGTTTGATGTTAGAGGAATCTGGATGAAAGTGTTTGGGTCGGGATTTTTCTTGTATTCTACGTGTTCTTTTTTTTTTTTTCTCGTTTTTATTCTTTAAGATGAAATGGGATCTGAAGTTTTGTGCCATTTCTGTCCTCTAATTCCCTAACAGATAGAAATTTTATTGGGCTTGGTATGATTGGTGCCTGTCTTGTGCTTTGTGCAGAATTTCCCCATCGTTGGCCAATCTTTGATAGACAAGGAGCAGACAAGAAGAGAAGAAGAGAAGAAGAAGAGGTGCCCTGAAATGAAAAAGCCTTCTCCACCTTATGTCCTATGGTACAAAGCTCGGTGGAATGCTTATTGATTATCTAGATCTGACTTCCATTTGTGGTCAAATGCTTATTGTTTATTTATGTTAGAGGGGTTCACTGAGTTCATTAATGTAGGAGTCTTGCTTTCAGGTCGTTGTATATCTGTAATTTGCTCTTTTAATGATATCTAAACAATTTCTTGTTTGATTTTTAAGTGAATTATTGTTTTTTTTTCTGGTTCAGTACATCTAAGATTATCCTTCCATTGGTTATATGGTTTGGTAATTTGAGAATCAAACTTTCTGTTCGCAGGTTAAGCTTGTCAAATGTCTTGTGCAGAACATTGTTGTTGATGTTTCCTTCAATCATTTAGGAGGGCTCTGAATGCTCTGCTTTCTTGAACAGGTAGCTTCTCTCTAAAATTCTACTGCAAATAGGGATCTCTGTTTTACTGCGGAAGAAATTAAGGATCAATAGCTTTAAGATCATGTAGCCAGTTCATGACAAGTAAAGAAATATATTGAATCTGAAAACTGTTATTTTAACTATTTATAAATTAATTTATTCATGTTGGCTGGAGTGTGGATATTTAATGAAGTTTCTGCTATATTTATTAATCCGTTGCTTTTCCTTTTCTTTAGTCACATTTTTATCGATAGATTGGGGGACTATACCCTTGTATCTTTTTTCCTGGTGGTTCACAGTTGCCATGCTCATTAGATATGACTTATCAGCACACTTCAACATGGTTCAATTGATGTGATAAAACGTGTCTTCCTTACTTGCCACCTTTTGTGATAACATCTTCAGAAAGGTGGAAGTGAGAAACTGTCATGAAGCCATTGAAGAAACCCTTGAAAACATCTTCTTTACTCATGATGAGCTATTCACTATAACTTCTAATAGACATATTTGTAACTTCATAACTTGTTGCCAGCAGGGAGTGAAGCTGCTTGCTCATATCAGCGACAAAGACCTGTTTGCGGAATTCTACAAGTACCTAGACCTATTTTCAGCTGATTGGTTGCCTTGGTCTTTTTTTTTTCTATTTTTCTTTTTGTGAAAACCTGTTGATGATTGATTTGTTTATCAGCAAAAAAGACCAGTTTGCTCAATTCTGTGGTTATAGACTCTTATTAATCTTTCCAGTTTATTGCCTTCTTTAGGCCAATCATTTCAACATTTGAACACATATTGTTGGTTGGTTTATATACTTTAGAAGCGATGAGTCATATATGAGTAATTATGTTGCATGCTTATTGACAGGAAGAAGCTTGCCCGACGACTTCTTTTTTACAAAAGTGCTAATGATGAGCATAAGAGGAGTATTTTGACTAAGCTAAAACAACAATGTGGGAGTCAACTCACCTCAAAGATGGAGGGGATGGTAAGCTACCTTATAATCTTTTGTGATTTGAAATTTCAAATTTCATTCAAGTACAATTTTTATGTTTTTATCACAATTCCATAATCCAGTACAGTACTGGTGGAGACTTTGTTAATTTTATATTGTTTTTCTTGCTTGTAGGTTACAGAATTAACATTGGAGTATAATTGAATTTCAGGATAAAAATATATGGTTGAGCAAAGACACAGAACATGGCACAGAATTAGAATATGGAGCAGCACAGGAAGTGACCTAATTTCATCTATTGAAGGGATTTAGATCAGGAATAATGTGTTTGTTTTTTTTATTTTTTTAATTAGGCATAGTAATGTTTTGGGACGAACTGCAAATTTATTCTCCCATAGATACGTGTTCATGTGGTTTTGAGTGTCGAACAACAAAGTTAGTGCCCCTCCTCCAGTGGAAGCCGCCATCGCCTTGAGTAGTGGTTTTGTTGTGTTCCGGTCTTTGTGACCGGTTTGTGTTTGTATTGTGTTTTGGTCCTTCTGACTGGTTTGTGTTTGTATTGTGTTTCGGTCCTTGTGACCGGTTTGTATTTGTATTGTGTTCTAGCTCTTATGGCCAGTTTGTGGTCCTGGTTGTTTCACGGCCCTTGTGGCTGTTGGTGGTCCCGGCTCTTGTGTCTGATTATTGTAGGGCCTTTTGGTACGTTTAGGTTTTTCACTAGCCTTTTGGTCGATTTTCTGCATTGTATTGGCTGTATACTTCTCGGTTTTTAATAAATTATCTTTACCTAGAAAAAAAAATCTCTCATACGCATTGCATCACCCTTTGTTAATCAAGTTTTACTTGATCAACATCTTTAATCATTCACTTGTTCCTAATTTTTCAGGTCAATTTCAAGTTTCTTCTACTTATAATTTGATTGTTCTAAATTCATATAACGGGTGTATACTGATCCCATCTAATTCATGGATTATATATTGACACTGGAGCTACTAATCATATGATTAGTAGCCTTGATCCTCTCACAACCATTGATTCAAATGTTAATATTAAAATCAAGAGGTAATATCATATATATATAGTTCACCCTCTAATTATGAGCCAATTGCAATCCCGCCCCCCTAACTATGAAAATAGCGATTTACATCCTCTAAATTTCAAAAATCATCAATGTCTGCCCCCATCCAAATTAGCTATTAAGTCAGATGAAAATGCATGTAAAATGACCCTCCAAGAAAAAATTACTAAAAATATTAAAAAATTCATGTTCAGCTTGTTCATATCCTAATTACGTCAATTCCAAAATCTTTGCGGACGACACTATGATTTTTGCTCGAGCCTTTTCCAATGAAGCTGCTGCTATAGTTACTGTGATTCACAATTATGCGGGCTGGTCTGGGCAGTCCCTTAATTTACGGAAGTCCTCTATGTCGTTTAGTAAAAATGTGCATCCGTCATTGAGAGTTCCATTAGCTTTGTCTCTAGGTATTGGCCATTCTTCGCAACCGGGAAAATATCTTGGGCTACCACTCATCCTTCCTCACTCCAAAAGACAAGCTCATTTAGAACTAAAAGAAAAGCTACTGAAGAGAGTCTCTGGGTGGAGGTCGAAATTATTATCACAAGCTGGATGTGCTTGTCTAATAAAGTCAATCCTATCAGCCTTGCCTTCATATTATCTGTCAAGCTTCCTCTTGCCGAATAAATATTGTATGGAGCTTGATAGTATATTACGAAAATTCTAGTGGGGCTTCCCTCAAGATAAAAGCCGTAGTTTTGTCCCTAGAGCTTGGTCTTCTATATGCTGGCCAAAAATTATGGGAGGCTTGGGATTTCAGTTATTTCATGACTATAACCAAGCTCTCTCACTACAAAAAAATTGACTTTTAGTGACAAAAAATTTTCTTACTCAAAGTCAATATTTCGTCACTAAAAGTATTAGTGACGAAATTTTTTCGTCACTTGCTCCGTCAGCAAATGAGCGTCACGAAATGTATTGGTGAAGAAACCCGAATTTCATCACGAAAAGTTTTTAGTGACGGAAATTTTTCGTCACTAAATTACTGATCGATCGGTAATTGTGACGATCGGTCGGTGAAAACGAAGTGATGGATCGATTGGAAAGGCGATCGATCGGTATACATTTGAGATGATCGAACGGTACGTATTGACGATCGATCGGTTACGTATTGGTGATTGATCGACACATTTAAACGATCGCACGGTAAGAAATAGACGATCGATCGCTTCAGCAACGACGATCGGACGCTTTATATAAGCGATCGATCACTTAAGTATCACGATCGATCGTTATGCCATGGACGATCGGTCGTTTAATTCAGCGATGGAACGTTGATTTATGAACTATCGATCGGTGATATTGGACGATCGATCGGTTTTGTAGGAGAATCGATCGTCTATTTCTACACCGATCGGTCGCTTATAGTACTGACTGATCGCTTGCATATAGACGATTGATCATTTATTTTATGATCGATCAGTAATTTTGTCGTTTTAATATTAGCGATCGAACAGTTGTATTGGACGATTGATCGGTTGAACAACAACCGATGATCGCTAATATGCCGATCGATGGTAACAGAATCGTTTTTTTTTTAAACAATAATAATAGAAAATATTATATAACACGTACATTTTATAATAATAATACAATACTCACATTAATAAACATCAATAATAACATATAGTGATCCATAATTAAATCGAAAATAATATCGTAATAATACATAATTAAAAAGTTATTACAATATACATGCATCTACCTTTTTGAACCCCCAAACTGGCTGAATAGTCGCTTTGACATGTCGCTCATTTTCTTCTCCATTACAGAGGACATTTTCTTCTCCAGTTCCTTCGATATTTCTGCCCGTAAGCGCTCTTGCTCCTTTCGCATGCGCTCTTGTTCCTGTTGCATGCGCTCCTCGTGCTCCACTCGCATGCGCTCTTGCTCCCTTTTCATGCGCTCCTCCTGCTCCAACCGGATGCGCTCCTGCTCCACCCGCTGCTCCTCACGGTGGTCCCTCAGCGTGGCCTCCATCTCAGCTTGCTTCTTCGCAAATTCTTGCAAGTCTTTTTTCTCTAGCAGCTCTCATCGCTTCTATCTCATCCCTTGCCTTTGCTAGCTGGTGCTGTAGATCAGAAGACTGTGTAGTCAAAGTTGATGAAGGCGGAGGCTTAACCGCCCGTCCTAATCCCCGAACATATCCCGACTTCTTGCCCAATATCTCGGAATATACTTCAATTTCGGTGTAAGTCTTCCCTTCTAAATCACACTGACGCTGGAAGGCATCCATCCGTTCCTGAAAAAATGACAATAATTACCAGAAACATTAAAGTAGATAAACTATACATAAATTACATAAAGTAGATTAAAATGAAAGCGACTTACATAAATTTCTCTCGCTCCTTCCGAGGTCCAAATCCATCTTTGTTTGTATAATTCTTTTTATACAGCTCTGCAGGATTGATATTGCCGCTTTCTTGATTTTTCTACACGACAATAGCATAAAGTTATTGACAAACAATATCAATAAAGTCTAAATTTAGTTGTTAACTTACAATGCAAGCTCGTGTGCGCTGGAACGAGCGCGAACCAGCAGCGTGGTTCACAGTCAACTTTGATCTATTCTTCTTATTTTGCTCGCTTCGTTTCTGCGATATTTTAAGTAATTAAATATAAAAAGAATGTAATATTTAAGCAACGGGTTTTTGTAATCACGTACCATAAATGCTTCGCTGGTGAACAGATCGCATAACTCCTTCCACTGTTCTTTCTGTGGTATCAGGGTGCGGCTTCAGCAACGCCGCCTCTTTACTAGGGAACTTCTTAAAATACGCATGCATTTGGTTGCGGTGTCGACACTATGGTCCAATGTGTCGACACTTCCAACACTTAGTCAAAAAATCAAGTTGAATGGTTTGAAATGCAAACTCTCGGGTGTTAGTTCAATGTGTCGAAACCATGGTCCAATGTGTCGACACTTCCAACACTTAGACATAAAAATTTTTGAGTTTTAACAACAACTACTCCACTTCAATGGTTCTTAAAAAAAAACAATTGCATTATAAAAGATGATCAATTAACAAGAGTAATGATCTTGAAAAGGAATCTCAATAAAAAATCTTAAAGGACTTAAAACAAGTTTGAAAACTTTGTTATCATCAAAATCAAAAAGGATTGTTTGTAAGAACAACCTTGGGCTAACAATCTCCCCTTTTTGATGATGACAAAACCATTAAAAAAAACTTCCCTAACAAATAGAGAAAGCTCCCCCTGAGAATAAGCAGGAGTTTTTCATGATATTTTTAGCGAAAAGGACTTTGAGATTTTACAAAAATTTTGCAAGAGTTTCCTTTGTAAATGGAGGTTTCCCAAAACTTAAAAACAAGTAAACACTTCTATAATCCTTTCTCCAAACTTCCCAAACTTCAATTTCTCAATCAGAACACAAGACTTCATATAACAAGAGTTAAAAGATAGATTAACTACCTGAAGCGGGATTTAGGCAATCTTATCAAAAACTTCACAAGAAACATTCAACTATAAGAGAGTAAGTTCAACAATTCATACAATACTAGAATGAGATCATTACAAATAATAACCAATGATTCTCAAATTAGAGTTAAGGCATCAGCATTACAACTAGGCACTTTTTCTCCCCCTTTGGCATCATCAAAAAGAACCGGGCAAGGAGAGAAGTGACAGGAAAGGAGGAGGAAGATCAGGGAGGAGGAGGATGGTCCACGTCAAACTTCCGCAACCAGTTCATCCAAGTCGTGGAGAACCAATACGTCCATTTCATGACGTGAGGACGAAGATTGCGATCGACATCCATACTAACTTCAGTTGCAGTGATACATCTTGAGCCGAGGACTTCAAGTCATTCACGGTGGCTTGGATCACGTCGGTGGCCACACGAACACTGTTGTTAACTTGATGCTTGAGAAGCCTCACATCCTTATCAAGAATTTTGAAACGCTCATCATGAGCGGCAAACAATTCCTTGATGTCATCAAAACCCGTCTTCATGTCAAGAGACAACTTTTCCAACTGCTGCCCCAACTTCCTTTGTTCCTCCTTGATATCCCCAAAAGAAGCTTCCATAGATGCAAAGTTGGGCTCATGAGAGTGGTATGGGGAATGTGAGAGGGTGACTCCAAATGTAGAGGGGGAAAGGGAGAGGGTGAGAAGGGCGTTCTCGGAGTTCTAGTAGCAGGAGTTCTGGTGAAAGCGGCTTCCTCCTCATCTTCACTTTGGGCCTCAGAAGCCGACCCCCTATGACTTCGCTTTTGAGGGGTGGCATCAGCTTTCTTGACCCAATCACCATCCTTATTTTGCTGGAACCCCATCAACTTCAAAGTCTTATGATTATACTCTCTTGTGTCCATTGGTGGTACTCTTACTTCACCCTCTAAATCAACCGCAAGAATCTGAAACACACAGGTGAAGAACATCCCATAAGGCAGCCCTTGGTTCTTCTTCTCATTTGCAGCCTTCATATGGTTGAGCATGAGATGACCAAGGTTCATGGGAGTGCGAGTAATTAGACAGTACATAACAAATAAGTCCAAGAAGGTTATGTACTCAAATTTTCCCGTCCTTGGTACAATAATATTGCAGACCATATGATGGAGAATACGTCCAGAAATACTTAAATCACTCGCTGTGGGTTTAATAATTTCATCTAGGGTTGGATTATCCAAAACAACACTGAGAATGTGAAGAGGATCAACTTCAGACAAGCCTACCCACCCATGATTCTCAAAAAATTTCTTCCATCATCAGGAGCATTTGCCAAAGAATTCAAAGAGGAACTAGATAGATCCAATATTTTCTCATTCACATAACTATCAGCATCCTCTGACTTAGAGAACTGAAAATTAGCAAATACTAACTTCACTAGGTACACATAGTAGTTCTCTTTGATGGACACAAGAGTTTCCCATCCTTGAAACTCAAACATGTCTTGGAAATCAAATCCATTAGCACTAAACCACTCAAAATCAATCCATCGGCCATGAATAACTTTCCTATCGCGAAAATCTTGAGTAAAATGGTTTTTGCATAGACCTGACCTGTAAATGTAGTCCTCAGGAGTGAGAGGGGGATCTTCGGTCACCCGTGCTTTCTTCTTCCCTTTGGAGCCGGTAGAGGTTGGAGTTCGTTGGGAGGATCGAGTGGGTCGGCTGG
>CM025851.1:12969380-13060730 GCA_003952965.2 Morella rubra | reverse complement strand
TCCACCCCCAAGGCTATTGACTTCTTGGGCTTTCCTTCACTATTTTCCAAATTGTGAAGTACACCTTAGCTTCTCGGGTGCTAAGTAACCTTTTACAAAGTGTTTTCGAGCTTACACTTTAACTCACTCTCTCAAATCCTCACAACCTCGAGGATTTCTTCTACCCAACAAGTAGGACAAGTGTTTTTCACAAACACTCACGTGTTTTTCAAGAATGGGTACAAGGAGAATCTTAGTAAAGGCTCTTTAAGCTGAATAAACAAGTATGAGGTACTGAGGTGTGCAAAGAGACAAGATTTACAAAAGAGCTACAGTATATTCAGGTGGGAGTACGTGCTTTCTTGGATGGTGAAGCTTCCTTTCTCTTTGAAAGCTTTTTCTCTCTCTAGAAGTTAGGGTAAGAGTTAATGGCGCACACTTCCTTGTCTTTTCTCTCTCCATCTTCTTCTATTTAAAGCTCCTAGGGCACAAGGGTCTTCTTGTAAAGTTTGAAAGCCGTTGGAGGTCATTTGAGACAATTTGAAAAAGTTTGGAAGAGTTGACGTTGTTTCCAGATTTTCTGCAAAATAACACAATGTGTCGACACATGATTGTATGTGCTGACACATTAAACTTAGTCTAAAAAAAGAGTCTCGGGTGTTAGTTCAATGTGTCGACACTATGGTCCAATGTGTCGACACTTCCAACACTTAGACATAAAAATTTTTGAGTTTTAACAACAACTACTCCACTTCAATGGTTCTTAAAAAAAACATTTGCATTATAAAAGATGATCAATTAACAAGAGTAATGATCTTGAAAAGGAATCTCAATATAAAATCTTAAAGGACTTAAAACAATTTTGAAAACTTTGTTATCATCAAAATCAAAATGGATTGTTTGTAAAGAACAACCTTGGGCTAACACTGGCATTTCAAGCGCAATAAACACCGATCGATCGTTACTATTACCGATCAATCGCGATCAAGCATTAAAATTCCCGCCCAGTTTTTAGAACGATCATCGGTCAAAAACAGCGATCGATCGGTGTTAGGTTTAAAACGACGTCTCATGAAGTCCCAAAATTAACGATCCATCGGGTACCAAAATATTAAACAACACCGTTCCGATACGATCGCGGTAATAATAGCGATAACGGTATAACCTAATTTATTAAAAAAATACTTAATTATGAAATTTAAATTTTTACTTATAATATCATATTAATACATACTACATACTAATGAATTATAATCATGTGTTAAATAAGTGTTGTCACTAGTTTCTAACATCTTAATACCTTACTCATGCTAACACAAACAAAATGCATCTATGTTGCAACATGTATAACTTATACATGCTTTCTTAAAAATTAATGATATGTACTTGATATGTTTTTATGTAATCTAAATACATCCTAACATACTTTATTAATATATATTTCTATGTTTCTAATCTTTTAAACTCACATTATTTAAAAAAATGAGGGTTAGATGAAAAACTAATGTAACGATCGATCGGTGTATATAACGATCGATTGGTTAGTGCACCCAAACGATGACGAATAACACCGATGGATCAGTGTGCATTTAGCGATCGATCGGTGTATTTAATTGCAAAACAGAAAAATAAAAAAGATTTCTTGTTTAAATTCTTATATTACTGTTTGATAAACCACGTTATTTTTTTTTTGCCGACCAAAGGGTATATTGGCATTTTACTTATATAAGTGTCGAGAAAGAAATATAAATAGAAAAACACGTAAACTATAAATCAAAGTTTCTTCTACATCCACAGGAACAAACAATGTCTCAAATACATAAATAAAAAAACCAATCCAAATAAACACAAATGTCTCAAACAGATAAATAAAACCATAAATCAAAATGTATGTCCCAAATAGATATAAAAAAAAACATAAAATTAATCAACGTCGAACAGCATCACGGAAAGTGGCCACGTCAGCAAGAATATCTCTGGGAATCCTCTGTGGATCTGCCTCCGTCTTGAAATCATCCAGAGTCTTCTTAATTTCTTAGCTGCTCCGTTGACGAGCCAGACCATTGTTGCGCAGCATTGTCATAGTGCTCCCCATCGAAGGCGATCCGGAGCTCCTTCAGCTGCTCCTCTAATGACTGCATCTGCCTCTCAACAGGCTGTAAAATGGCCTTCATAGTCGAGCTAACACGGCTATCGAGGTCTGCAAATAACTGGGCCACCCATGGAGAGGGCACTTTAGGTGCTCCCGTCTCCAGAGGTGCCTCTGACGCTGATGTCGAAGGCCGTGATGCCTCCTCTGCGGCCGCCGCTACTCTACGAGCGAATCGTCGAGTCAATGCCCCCTCCTGGCCCCAGCTCCTGGACAGAGTGAACTTGTTCAGTGCACTCTTAACCTCCTTACGTGTATCTGAGGCAGCTATCACGACTCCCCGAAAAATGAGGAACTGAGTCAGAAACACGCCGTATGGGAGGCTATATTCCTTAATTCCCAAGCCTCATCCATAATCAGCTCGAACATGTACAGTAGGAAAATCTATCCGCGTCTGCTAACCCAGTAAGAGCATGCACTGAGCTCTCGTGAACGGGCACTCGGTGGAATGAGTTCTGCCATCGACGTTCGGCGTCCAGATAAGGTGCAAAATCTGCCAAAACTCACTGAACTCACTCTACTTGATTATGCTGCCCACCACTGCAGAGGTCTCCCAGTCATCAGCGTCCACAAATCCTACTCTGATGTCCTCTGTTCGGCGCCACAAAACCCCTCAGTCCACGAGAGCTGATGAAGAAATCCCTGATACTAGAAGAGCTGGTAGAGGGAGTGCTCCTCGTACAATAACTGGTCAAAATCAGAAAGCATCACAGGACGCTCTTTGGCCACTGGCCGCCCCCTCAGGTACTCCATTCGCCTCTCCAAGGTCATCATTGGATCAGTGACTTCCTGCTCTTGGGACGACGATCCCGTCCCGATTCTCGTTGTGCGTGCACGCTTAACTCCTGACATTTTATGTATACTGCAAAAGTTGTATATAAATATGTGTTAATAAGTAATCACAATAACGTATTACTTAAAAAAAAAAAAAAAAAAAAAAGTAATCACAATCACGTAATTATTAATGAAGTTGAAACAAAAAGCGATCCATCACCATCCAAAGCGATCAATCACTAAATGTACCGACCGATCATTTATATAACCGATCGATTGGTACATGAAAATGGGCGATTATAAAACCACGATCGATCGTTATATAATGCACATCGATCAATAAATTGACCGATCGAACGCTATTGGTAAAACGACGTGTTTCAGTGCACAGAGGATCGATCGTCCATGCAACCAAACGCACAGTATCACTAAGGGATCGATCGCCACAAATACGATCGATTGCCAGTTAATCAAAACGTTGCGCTTCACATTGTAGCTTACCGATCGATTGCTTAGGTGTAAGCGATTGATCGATCGATAATGATCGATCGTCTATATAAACGATCGATCGATTTGAAACGCACAGTTTCGAGGAGACGATCGATTGCTCACTAAAGCATCGATCGCTCCGTACCAAATTCAGCGATCGATCGGTGAATTTAACCAATCAATCACCTAGCACTTACAAACGATCGATCGCCTATGGAGGCGATGGATCGGTACGGGAACGAATACACACAGACGTTACAAAACCCCAAAACAGGCCTAAAATCACCTAAAATTGATCCCAAAACAATCCTAAACTCTTAAAACATACATCAACAATAAAAAAAAATACATTTTACGGACCTAAATGGATGATATAGCAAATTAGAAAAGGTAAACTAAAAATTCGCTAGTGAACAACCGCTTAATATTGCTTAAAAAATAATATAAGTACGTACCTTTGACGTAGAAGACAATGAAGGATGATTCCACGCACTTTGGAAGACAATGCAGCACGAAATGGCTCCTTGCACTTTGAGAGGATTCGAGAGATTTTGTGGAGAGATAACCGGTAAAAATGACTTCGGCGGTTTCATATAATCGTTCGTGCTGATCGATCGGTAGTTAAGTGACGATCGATCGCTATGTTCTAACACGTGGCGTCTTTCCATTCATTGAAACTACGATCGATCGCCAACCCGGTCATCGAACGGCGATTCGAAAAAGTGACGGTTACACTTACCGATCCATCGGCATATCGTTCCAATCGATCGACCTTGCGTATTTGCAGACGGTTACTATACCGATCGATTGGTTCATATGAACGATCGATCGGTGTTCAAATTCACGTGGTTATTAATAAACGATTGATCGGTTTGAGTGACGATGTAAATTCGTCGCCTAAACTCTTTGCATGTAGTGACGGAGCATTTCGTCACAAAATTAACGATCGATCAGTGTATGACCGATCGATCGGTGTGTGACAAAACTTTTCGTCACAAAAAAAATTAACTTTTAGTGACAACAATTTTATTTCGTCACAAATAAAACCTTTAGTGACGAAATTGATGACGAAAAGTAGTTTCGTCACGAAAAAACCTTTTTTGTGACGAAAATAGCATTTTGTCACTAAAAATTAGCTTTTAGTGACGAAATTCAATTCGTCACTGAGAATTTCGTCACTAAAAGTCAATTTTCTAGTAGTGTCTTATCTAAGCTCGGGTGGCAGATTTGTAACCAACAAGACAAGTTTTGGGTCAAGGTTCTGTGTGCCAAATATTGTAGTCCGAATGCTATCAGTGTGCCGGCTACTACCAATGCTTGTTCTTGGTTTTGGCAGGGTATTTTGAAGTCCCAACCTCTACTTGGAAAAGGGATGATCTTTTCAGTCGAGGAGCAGTCCGAGTTAAACTGTTGGAAAGATCCTTGGGTTCCGGGTCTGGAGTTGTTTAAACCAATCCCTCGGCAAGATTATGGAGATTTACTTCCCAACTTAAAGGTTCAGGCCTTGCTTCATATAGGCAGTTTACAGTGGAATGAGAGGTTGATTCGGGAGGTCTGTGATGAGCCCAGTGCATATGCTATTCTTAATTTACCGCCCCCTCAACCAAACAGTAGTGACTCTCCACGCTGGCTATTAGCCAATAACCAGTCCTTCTCTGTTAAATCTGCATATTTGGAGATTCTCAAATCTCAGACTCCACCTTTGGCTATTTTGTCGGAGGTTGAATGGGGATCTTTCTGGAATCTAAAAATTCCAGATCGCATTAAACATTTTCTGTGGCGTGTGGTGTGGAATGCACTTCCCACCCGCTCAATTCTTGCTCAAATTTTTCAACATGTTTCCCCAACTTTTAGTATTTGCCCTCTTTGTGAAACTGGGGAGGAGAATTTGGAACATCTTTTTCTGTATTGTCCTTTTATTGGGTGCATCTGGAGACAAGCACCATGGCCTATGAATTTGGATGCACTGGGTTTATCCTCTATAGTGGACTGGATTAAGATTGTCTTAGACCCAGGCAGGTGGCTCCATTTGAATGAGTCACTAGTTCACTCTTTTGTGCTCTATGCAGTAATTGCCATGGACCTAACTTGGTTTGCAAGGAATCAAGTCATTCATAATCATGTCCCTGCTGACCCAAATCTGCTTCTGCTACGTATTCAGAGCTGTCATCGGCAACATTTGGCTGCTTGGAGAGAATTAGCTCAGCAAGCTCACAGGACTTGGCTTCCACCTCCGGATGGGTTTGTGAAAATCAATACAGATGCTGCTCTTCGGCCTTCCTATGTGGCCATTGTGTGTATTTGTTGTGATCATCAGGGGACGACACTTTGGGCAAGGTCTGAGATTTATCCGAGCATGTCTCCACTTTTGGCAGAGTTGCTAGCAATTCGTATGGCAGTTGGAGAAGCTTGTTCTCGAAGCTTGAATGACGTGATTTTTGAAAGCGATTCGCTTGTTTCCATCACTGGTTTGAATGATCCCTCGGTTGTGATACATAAGGATTTGGGAGATACCATTGGAGCCATTCGTGCAATGGCGTTGGATAGACCATCGTGGAGTTTTGTAAAAGCTTCACGCCAAGTAAATTCATATGCGGATTTCTTGGCTAAATGGGCTGCTTCTAGAAAATTTTTTGGGGGTATTCCTTTTAATATTTTACCTATATTCCTCCTCCGGCATCATTTGTGTTTTGAACCACCTTGATGGTCTTTCTGGTTAATAAAGATATTGTTGTTTAGAAAAAAAAAAAAAAAAAAGTTTAAATTGGTTGTTCAATGAAATTACTTGCCTAGCTAGCGGAGGGGGGTGATCATTGGCGGGCGGATATTTAACAGAAATTTGATCACCTTAATGCAAAGAGATAATCGCTTAACACTACTGTATCGCTTCAATTCAATTGGAACTTACAGAAAGCAAAAAGCTTATAGACCTAAAAGGTGATTAATGATTATAGTTGATAAAGTTCAAAGGAGAGACTGAGCAAAAAAAGAAAGAATGGAGAGCGAGAGAGGCTACCAATAAATTTGCTAGAAAAGAAGAAAAACAGAATTTTAAAAAACATAAAAAAATCAAAGATGTTAGTACCAAGTGTGTCAACAGACGACGTATTCCACAACTGACTTCAACAAAAAAGAAAGAACAAACAAATCCCAGATCAAGAAAGTCACGAGAAATCAATTTGATTGATAAGGCCCAATATTCAAACTGGCCTTCGCAAAAGGGTTATATATGTTTATATGCTTTCGCCTTTATTAAAGTACATTCAATTGTTTAATATGCAACAACCAAATTCAAAAATTGCACGAACAAATAATGAATTGCAAGCGACCTTAATTAATTTGTTACTCCTCGATTGTCTCCACTGTCAGTTCGTCCTCGCCCTCCCATTCCTCGAGCGATTTTCCCTTAGCTTCGGGCACCAGGAAGGTGAAAAGCATACCAAAGGCGTTGATCGAAGCGAGTATAATCAGTGTGTTCTTCACACCGATACCACGTGAGTACCCTCTATCATCTAGCTTTATGTGTTCACTTTCAGCGAGATACAAGAACCCAAAAGTACCAATCATAGCCCCAACCTTACCGGAGGCAGCTGCTATTCCATGACAGGTAGACCTCAGCCTTGCAGGAAAGATTTCAGCGGGCACAATGAATGTGGTGGAATTGGGTCCGAAATTGGCGAAGAAAAAGGTCAAGGAGTACATGGCGAGGAACGAATGCCTGTTGGACTTCCTTTTCCAGTGATTGTAAGGGAGAGCTAGCGCAAACATGAAGACGGACATGAAGAAGAAACCCATCAATTGGATTACAAACCGTCCTATATAATCAATGGTGGCTACTGTAAACCAATACCCCGGAATAAGGCCACACAATGCTATGAGTGTTTGTGCCCTCGCAACCTTGTAAACCTCTTCAGGGGCACTCATAGTGTTTGCCGCTGGCAGCCAACCAATTGAGCTGAAAACATCCTTTTGGAAGAGGTTCTGAGAATAGTATCCAATATCCAACAGAAGCCAGCAAATGGAGCATCCAAACAAGTGAACCCCGTGGCGTCTCAAAAATTCCTTTGAGAAGAGGCCATATTGTTGTTGAGTAACCCTGTCTACCACATCTTGTTCTGCTTCTATCTCGACCTGTAATACACTAGACATGTCTAGCGCGGCTTGTCTTGCATCCTTGGCTACCAGGGCGGTATAACGAGCGGTCTCTGGCATTTGCATACGCCAATAATAGGTCATAGCGGCTGGGACGGCCCCAAACATCAGGATTATGCGCCAAATGTAATCAGATTGGGGTGGCAGAGAGGCTACTGGATCAACGTCGTATGGGGGAGCCTTCCATCTGTTATTGAAAATAGCTGAAACAGCTAGAGAGACAATTCCACCAGCTAGAATTCCAAACCCTTGCATGGCGAAAACCGCTGCGATAAACGCCCCGCGAGTCTTTTTGTTTGCGTATTCAGACATTATGGTGGCGGAAAGAGGATAATCTCCACCAATGCCAAAGCCAAGCCAGAACCGGAAGAAACAAAGCGTGGCAATGACCCCTTTTGGACTGTGCCCAAAGGAGAGACCTTGGGCAAGGGCGCAGACTATCATGAGAAGAAGGGTTACACCGTAGACCTTCTTGCGGCCCAATTTGTCGCCAAGCCAGCCGAAGAAGAGCTGGCCAGCAAAACTGCCGCAGAGCGCAACACCATTGACGGAGTCAGACACATTGGGAGGCAGTGTGCCAGGCTTTGGGAAGCCTGGTTGTGTGTAGTAAGTCGGCCAAGTAACTTGGTGACAATGGAGATGGAGAATAGATCATAGGCATCGGTGAAGAATCCCATTCCAGTGATGATAATTGCCGTGAAATGGTACAATTGGGATTTTGCAACGTCAAGTGCATTAAGCACTTTCAAATTTTCTTGTCGACTCATGTTTTCCAAATTTCAGTACTTTCCACCAGCACCTGCAAAAAATTTCTGCAAAACGACAAAAATGGGTCTCAAAATCCTTCGCAAGAGAAAGAGGGGGGGGGGGGGGGGGTGTACTTTCCTATTTCTCTGAACAATCTCTTGTTCCAGATAATGTCTATATGGGCATCAAGCATCATGGTGTAACGTATGTCAAATTCATTCTTTCGTTGAGAATTATATGACGTTCATCAACCTCATCTTAAGAGAAAATCATTTAGAAGGGAATTTATGAAATTATCTGGGGTTGAAATGCATCTCAAATGCTTATTATACGTATGATTATCTCAAAAACAGAATTTATTATCCATTTTTTCCCACTAGCTAGATTTAAACTATTGTTTCTTTCATCAGAGGCGCCTTAATTATGATGCAAAAATATCTTCAAGTCTTCTAATGTACTATTGTACTATCGTTCATCATAATTTTATAGACGTCTATGCATACTAGTCCTAATGAGTCAATGCAACTATTTGCAATCAACACTTCTGCAGTCCTCCAAAGGAGGAAAAATAACACACACAAAACTAAACCAAACGGCTATATGTTTAGTGTTTCCAAAAAGTAATTTTGATCTCAGACATGTTTTTCATACAAACAAATTAAGTACGTATCCGGGCCATGACCAAACTATACGTGTGCCATATGCGGAACTTGTGTAAATGTATAGCTCTCTCCTTTTTCCATGTTGGGTGCCCTACCCTTATAATCACGTTTACCTTGATAACGGTGATTAATAGTCATGAAGTTATCCTATTGTCTTTTCATTTTTTTGAAGTATACAAGAGCTTATAGTTGTGACCATAGAATTAATACAAAGAAGAACATAACAAGAAGCGAGAGAGAGAGAGAGAGACCGACCTGCTTCTTGAATTTCTTTGCAGCACAGATGTGGAAGTGTCGTTGAGTTGTGGGTGGAGACGAAGAAGAGAAGGGTGCCGGCTATATAGTTGCCCCTGAAGCCCAATCCGCCTCCAGCTTCATCTGAACTTGGTACATACCACCTCCATCTTCTCAGGTCAACGCATTCGCTGATCACATTGTTAATTATTTATTGTTACGTGCAATTCATATTGTTACTGCCTAATTGTGTAAAGCCTCTCAGTCTGAACTGCCCCATTCCTCCCTGAGACTAACATTATAGAAACATACTTCTATTTCCAGAATTACGTTTTTTTAAAAACGCCACTAGGCGTCCGGAATAAAATGTATATTTCTTGCCTGGAGCAATTTCTAAGCATCTGCCACCGAAACAAAAGAACCAACAAAAATAATAATAATAATAGTATAGTCCGTAACTTGGGCCGGGATATACTCATATGTAATTCCATCTGTGCATGCACTGAACCGAAGACGAGCTGTCTCGTAGTTGTTAAAATCGTGGCATGTTTAATTTGAGGTCCAGTACTGTCTGTTCTGTACACGGAATAAAACAATCACGAGCTGGGTAACTTGTTTTTTGGAGGGCCAAAAAATAAAAAAAGAAGATAACTTTTTTCGTGTGAACAAAAATGCCAACCGCTCAAGAAAGACAAAACAAAAAGGAATAACTCTCTTTGATAGAAATTAATGATTGCTTTTGATTTCTTCTGCATAAATAAAATAGCTCTTCGGGATATTTCATTTTACATTCCCGAATGATTGAGTCAATATTACTTTGGGGATCAGAATTATTTAATTCATCACATTAAATCTTTTAACTATCAAAATTTAATGTATACCCTCAAATAAAAATAAGATTTGACCCGCGTTAAAATCGTTCCATATGTATTATAAATGAATCGTATGGTACGATTTTTATGGTCCAACTTTATTTGAAGGCATACATGAATATAGTTGAATTTTGATAGTTCAAGAGTTTAATGTGACGAATTTGACAATTCAAACTCTAAAATAATATTGCTACCATAATTAAAGGACGCAAAGTGATTTCTTTTCATTAAAATACGTTTGACCACACACATCATCTGAGTTCGCGCATTAGGATGCAGGGTATAGGTTTGGAGTGTTCCGTACACGAAATTAAACCATCACAAGGCAATGTTTTTCCTTTGGGCTCAAAGGAAAGATATAGTTTCAGCTTGTTTGAACGAAAATACAAACTGCCCAAGAAAGACAAATCAAAACAGAAACAAGTGAACCCTTTGCCCAGGATTTGCATCATACAGTTCGCAGGTTTCTTCTAAAATTTTTGTTGTTTTTGTTATTCTGGATCAGTCCTTTTAAATTCATGAGTTTCCTGCAGTCACATTTGCTACGCATTTGATTGTTTTTGTTGACTTTGCGTGGATAATTATAATTATCATTCGTTTGACCGCTGCTTAACCTCGGTTCAGAGGCATCAAGTAATTCCAACTCATAATTAATTGTTATACCAATGTTATAACATCTAAAATGTCAGAGAGTTGACTTTGTCCGATCCCCTTGCATGCACCCCGCAAGGCTAGCTAGCTAGTTCAACCCTAATTTTCATTCTGCTTGGCTGATATTGATATTATATAGACAGTACCTTTCGAAAAGAGTTAAATATATATAACAAAACCATTAGCTTTCTTTTAGCAGCTAATGAATTTCTCTGGGCTATGTACAAAATGCGATAAGGGAATAATCCTAATTATTAATAAAGAAACTAAAAGATACTTAAGTTTCATCTACTCGGTCCTAATGCACGTCTTGGGCAATCATGAACATGCCTAGACAAAGTTCATAGAATGCGTCTGGCCATTGCCAATTAATTACAATAGTCTTAATAATTCGCTTTCAGCCAGCTTCCCGTAGAAAACTAATATTTATTAAGATCCCTGTACATTGACTATGATCCTACGGAGGATATAATTATTTAAATCTACATGAATATTACTCCTTCCTTAGTTAAATGTTTTTAAAAAAATTCTAGCTAATTATTTTTCCCAAGATATATCAAACGAATCATATAACTCCCACTTTCTTGCTAGCCAAAAGCATTAGTTACATCCAGCGTCACAAAAAACAACGTCATATGCACGTATAATATATCTTTAAAGCCTCGCACCATATATACATAACTTGCACCACAGCATGCATACGTGTAACGGCCCGCGGGCCTAGACCCCAAATGCAAAGATTTTCATATAAAAAAAAAGCCTTTTCAACTTGTTAATAATTTATCTAGCTCCAATATTTCAAAACAATTTATTATAATCTCAATAAAATGTTTCATAAACAGTAAAATGCTCACAAATATCAAATTCAAGTTGCAGATCCAAGTGAGTCATTTGGGTAAGGTAGAGTGTGTATAGATTAGCAAAGTTTGTGTAATCTAAGCATCACTTTGTACCGAATTTGAAATAGTGGATTCATTTATCAACTTACGTCTTGAGAGTTTTTCTATTTAAAGATGTTCTTTAAGTAATTTTCTCTGCGTCACCAATCAGTATGTCAAGTGGTGTGATTGTGCTTATTACCTTTGTTTGATTATCTTGTTATGTTCTAATTTTTCTTGGTTTGTGCATTGGTCTTGAAAATCTTGAAGATTTGAACTTGTGATAGAAGTATAGAAGTATAGAAGTGCAAATGTAGGTCAGAATAATATTAGGTGGTGAACAATATAGAATAATATTAGTTCTGTTATTTGTCGTACTTTGACTGTAGTCTACTGGAATAACATTCTGGGACAGTTGTGTTCAAGGATTAAGTGTATTAATTTTTGCTTGATAATCATATAGCTGATTAAGATCATTTATTGCAAAAAGAATCTTCTGAGGTATTGTATTTTCTAATTTGATTCATTAATATCTAGATCAGATTGTATTATTGGTGCAAATATCATTTTGGTCTCACATTCTCTTTAAAAGTTGTGCAAAACTTTTAAAGAAGCTATTCACCCCTCTCAAGGTTCATTTGGTATTGGGTCTAAAATTATTTGTTCAATGTATTAGTTCCTCATCGAGCCGACTAACAGGAAAAAGTTCACCTCAACAGAAATTTAAGTTAGTCGACCAGATGATATTCCCACCCTGTCCAATAAGTGACATGGCTTATTAGATATATGGAAGTGTCATGTGGGTGGTTGAATTGAATTTTTGTTAAGGTGGATCACTTTATGCCTTTCATAGGATGCACCAGATCCAGTTAAAACAAGCACTTTTTTTGAAAGATCCAAAAGTTTTAGGACAAAAATTTTAGTTTTAAAACCTAAGGGCCTGTTATGAAAACTGTTAAAACTCAAGGATAAAAAATAATTTTCTCCTGATCCTTAAAAAAAAAATACTTTCACAAAATTATGGAAAATGCCGCGACCTTTTTCTATAATTACAAAACTCAGATTTTCATCATTTTTTTCTTTTCCAACTTCGGATATTACATTATTCTTTTTATTTTTATGACATTTTAGTATATTATAACAACTCGTGCTTGCTTAATGTAATGTTTGCTAGTATTAGATAGTTTCAGCCCTTTTAGTATTTTGACTTAATTAGGTCGTCGGTCCTTGTGGTTTGATTTTTTTGCCAATTTGATCCTTACATTCATTTCTTCCTACAATAGTCACTGCAGTTAAGAAAGATATGATTTTGTTCTCTTCGGTTACTTGATCACAAAAATTAATGACATGGCTGATATGGATGCGTTTGCAAATAATAACTAAGTGAAATATTTAAGGAATGTTGTGAAAATTGAGAAAATTGGAGTTTTATTGGGTTTTATGAGAAAGTAGTAAATAAAATAGAATTTTATAAGAGTTTGTGTAAAAGTGAGTAGAGATAAGTAGAATTTTATAGAAGTTGGTGAAAATATGAAGAGAGAGATGATTTAACTAACAAGACTTAATTAGTCGTTGCCACCTTTTCCCAATTCGGTCCTTACAATTTCTTTCTTTCTACTACAGTAAAAGTTCCTTAAGATTCATTTTTTTCTATAGTAGTCTTCATTTTGGTCCCTCCCTTAACTTAATTTAGAGAAAAACATGATGTGCCCCAAAAGGTTAATTTAATAAAAAAAATTATTCCAACGTGCCGCGTGTTTTTTTATTAAAAAAAAAATACAAAAATAAATAGCAAAAAGTTAAAACAAATAACACAATTTAAAAAAAAAAATTAATCACAGGAAAAAAAATACATCTATAGGATAGATAACGCAAATTTTTAGAAAATAAAATTAAAAGATAAAACAAATAGAGAAAAAAAAATAAAGAAATAAACACGTTGAAAAAGGCAACACGCCCACTAATTTAAACAAAAAACCAAGACATAAAAAATTTGAAAAAATGAAAGGAATAAAATAATTAAATTAAAAATTAGGAAATAAACTTAAAAATAAAGATAAAAAAATTCGAGAAAATTTAAATAAACATGAAAAAAGGATTTAATAAAAAAAATAGAATATTTTAAAAGATAAAAATCAACACGATCATAATTGCGTTATATAAAATTATGGTTGTTTTTTTATATATTTTTCTTTGATAAAATATTATTTTTGAGAATCATGTTAATTTTTTAAACTCTTTTTCAATTTATTTTGACTTTGTTATAATATTTCTAGACACGTGGCATGTTTAACTAAATTTTTTATAAAATTAATTCTTTCGGCCACATGTTAGCCCTCTATTACGCGTGATGCGACTTCCATTATCAGGTGCCATTGCAGTGGGAATGCAGCTTTTGATTCTAATGGTGCGAAGTATGGGACCCATGTAACGTGTAAATCAACCGTATGGCGTACAAGACAGATCCATGAGATGGATGGATTATAATTGGAAGTCCCACATTGAATGTGCTTTCAATGAAGATGAGCTTTTATTTGTAATCACGTATAAAATTTTAGCTTTTTCTTCTCCCACATACGATAGTGTCTTTAAGTAATTGCATCTAAAAAAAAAAAAAATTATTTAAGTCAAATGGGCGTACCAAAGATACAAACACGATATATTGGTTAATTTGAAGTCCTCTAGGAGTCTAGCCTAGCAAGGGATCGTAAACTGATTAATATTTTCTCTCAGGCAAAACAATATTATTATTGCCAAATCCACAGGATCATGACATGTTCAGCAGCTTGTAATTCATATCCTTACGTTAATTCCAAAATCTTTCTAACGTATGTTAAATTGGTTGTTCAATGAAATTACTTGCCAAGCTAGCGGAGGGGGGTGATTGGCGGGCCGATATATAACAGAAATTTGGTCACCATAATGCAAGAGATAATCGCTTAGCACCAGTACTGTGTCGCTACAATACAATTGAAACTTGCAAAGAGCGAAAAGCTTATAGACTAAAACGTGATTAATGATTATATAGTTGATAAAGTTGAAAGTAGAGAATTAGCAAAAAATAAAAATAAAATGAATGAAGAGAGACAGAGACTACTAATAAATTTGCTAAAAAAGGAGAAAAAAAAAAATAAAAAAAAAATAATAAAAGATGTTATTATCAAGTGTGTCAAGAGTTGTCGTATTCAACAACTCGTAACTTCGTCAAAGAAAGAATATACAAATCCCAGATCAAGAAAGTCATTAGAAATCAATTAGTTTTATAAACTCCCAATATTCAAACTGGCCTTCGTAAAAGGTAAAGGGTTGCACATGTATGCTTTCGCCATTATTAAAGTACACTCAATTGTTTAATCTGCAACAACCAAATTCACAAATTACACACACAAATAATGAATTGCAAGGGACCTTGATTTGTTACTCCTCGATGGTCTCCACCGTCAGTTCGTCCTCGCCCTCCCATTCCTCGAGCGATTTTCCCTTGGCTTCGGGCACCAGGAAGGTGAAAAGCATACCAAAGGCGTTGATCGAAGCGAGTATAATCAGTGTGTTCTTCACACCGATACCACGTGAGTACCCTCTATCATCTAGCTTTATGTGTTCACTTTCAGCGAGATACAAGAACCCAAAAGTACCAATCATAGCCCCAACCTTACCGGAGGCAGCTGCTATTCCATGACAGGTAGACCTCAGCCTTGCAGGAAAGATTTCCGCGGGCACAATGAATGTGGTCGAATTGGGTCCGAAATTGGCGAAGAAAAAGGTCAAGGAGTACATGGCGAGGAACGAATGCCTGTTGGACTTCCTTTTCCAGTGATTGTAAGGGAGAGCTAGCGCAAACATGAAGACGGACATGAAGAAGAAACCCATCAATTGGATTACAAACCGTCCTATATAATCAATGGTGGCTACTGTAAACCAATACCCCGGAATAAGGCCACACAATGCTATGAGTGTTTGTGCCCTCGCAACCTTGTAAACCTCTTCAGGGGCACTCATAGTGTTTGCCGCTGGCAGCCAACCAATTGAGCTGAACACATCCTTTTGGAAGAGGTTCTGAGAATAGTATCCAATATCCAACAGAAGCCAGCACATGGAGCATCCAAACAAGTGAACCCCGTGGCGTCTCAAAAATTCCTTTGAGAAGAGGCCATATTGTTGTTGAGTAACCCTGTCTACCACATCTTGTTCTGCTTCTATCTCGACTTGTAATACACTAGACATGTCTAGAGCGGCTTGTCTTGCATCCTTGGCTACCAGGGCGGTATAACGAGCTGTCTCAGGCATTTGCATACGCCAATAATAGGTCATAGCGGCTGGGATGGCCCCAAACATCAGTATTATGCGCCAAATGTAATCAGATTGGGGTGGCAGAGAGGCTACTGGATCAACGTCGTATGGGGGAGCCTTCCATCTGTTATTGAAAATAGCTGAAACAGCTAGAGCGACAATTCCACCAGTTAGAATTCCAAACCCTTGCATGGCGAAAACTGCTGCGATAAACGCCCCGCGAGTCTTTTTATTTGCGTATTCAGACATGATGGTGGCGGAAAGAGGATAATCTCCACCAATGCCAAAGCCAAGCCAGAACCGGAAGAAACAAAGTGTGGAAATGACACCTTTTGGACTGTGCCCAAAGGAGAGACCTTGGGCAAGGGCGCAGGCTATCATGAGAAGAAGGGTTACACCGTAGACCTTCTTGCGGCCCAATTTGTCGCCAAGCCAGCCGAAGAAGAGCTGGCCAGCAAAAGTGCCGCAGAGCGCAACACCATTGACGAGTCAGACACATTGGGAGGCAGTGTGCCAGGCTTTGGGAAGCCTGGTTGTGTGTAGTAAAGTCGGCCAAGTAACTTGGTGACAATGGAGATGGAGAATAGATCATAGGCATCGGTGAAGAATCCCATTCCAGTGATGATAATTGCCGTGAAATGGTACAATTGGGATTTTGCAACATCAAGTGCATTAAGCACTTGCAAATTTTCTGTTCGACTCATGGTTTCCAAATTTCAGTACTTTCTACCAGCACCTGCAAAAAAATTTCTGCAAAACGACAAAAATGGGTCTCAAAATCCTTGACAAGAGGGGGGTTCCAAAATATTAGTGAAAATACCTGAAATTTGTTTCAAAAGGCTATATGAAATTAAAGCCATTTTAGGATTGAGATTTTAAAAAAAAAAATCTAAAGAAAAGAACAAGTGCCTCTAACAATATTGTTTGGACATTGACTGAGCCACCAATATTAGCTATTTAACCATGTGATAATATTACAACCATCGTAGCTGGAAATCCAAATAGGTACTTTCCTATTTCTCTGAACAAATATCTCTTGTTCCAGATATGTCTATGGGCATCAAGCATCATGGTGTAACGTATGTAAAATTTATTCTTTTTTTGAGAATTATACGTTGGTCAACCCCATTTTGATAGAAAAGCATTTAGAACAAAATTTATGAAATCTGGGGTTAAATTCATCTCAAATGCTTATTATTATACGTATGATTTTCACAAAAGCGGAATTTATTATGCCTTTTTTCCACTAGGTTTAACCTATTGTTTCTTTCATGAGTTAATTAGGATGGAAAAATATCTTCAAGTCTTAACCAGTATGTATATCTTTCAGATATCAAATCCCAATAGAAAAATATATCGACCTTTTTGTTTGTACTATCTTTCATCATAATTCCTGCCTAAACGTCGTCTATGCATATAAGTCCTTAGTCAATGCAACGTGTATCTGCAAGAAATTCTTCTGCAGTACTCCAATGGAGGAAAGATAACACAAAGTTTTTTAGAGTTTCAAAATTTTTGAATAGGTGAAAATTTGAAAGTGATGATTTGAGTGAATTTTCATATTTATTGTATAAAAAATGATTTGATTGGAAAATATTTTTATAGTTATTTTATTAGATCATAACCAAAATTTTGACATTCAAAAACCAGTGTTTCTCAAAAAAATTAAATTTTGATGATCTCAGACAAGTTTTTCATCCAAACAAAGTACCTGGCCGGCCCCAAAAAAACCACGTCTGCCATATGTGGAACTTGTCTAAATGTATATGTATAGCACTCTCCGTTTTCCATGTTGGGTGCCCTACCATGCATTACAATCACGGCCTTTACCTTGATAATGGTGATTAATAATCATGAAGTACGAGAGTATTTTTATTTCTTTTTTGAAGTACAAGAGATTCTAGTTGTGATAATAGAATTAGTACAATGAAGAACGCAACACGAAGCGACACAGAGAGAGAGAGAGAGACCGACCTGCTTCTTGAATTTCCTTGCAGCACAGAGGTGGAAGTGTAGTTGAGTTGTGTGTGGAGACTTCGAAGAGAAGGTGCCGGCTATATAGGTATTAGGTGCACCTGATGCCCAATCCGCCTCCGTCGTCTGAACTTGGCACATACCACCTCCTTCTTCTCAGGTCAACCCTTTAGCAGATCACCTTGTTAATTACGTACGTGCTTCTTATTGTCACTTACTAATTGTGTAAAGTCTCTCAGTCCGAAGTCCCCCATTCTTCCCTGAGACTAACATTATACAAACATAATCTATGTCCAGAATTACGTTTTTTTAAAACACTACTACTAAGCGTCCGGAACAAAAGAACCAACAACAAAAAAAAATATATATATTCCATAACGTGGGGATACTCATAGGTAATCCCATGATCTGTGCACTGAACAGAAAACGAGCTGTCTCGTAGTTGTAAAAATCGTGGCATATATGTTTAATGTACACGAACAAAAACAATCACAAGTTAAGGTAATTTGTTTTTTGTCGAAAAAAAAAAAAGATAACTTTTTTCGTGTGAAGAAAATTACCAACCGCCCAAAAAAGACAAAAAAAAAAAAAAAATAAATCCTTTTGTTAGACATTAACGTTTCATCTGAGCTTTATAAATTATTTATGCCGAATTTATCCAATTTTTTCTTGTTCTTTTGATTCAGTCTTTTAAATACACCTCATTAATCCCATTGTTTTATATTTTGTCTGCATAATTAAATATAACAGAGAATACTTCATTTTGCACTTTTGAACTATAGGATCAATATTACTTTGGGAATTTGAACTATTTAGTTCGTCACATTAAATCCTCAAACTATCAAAATTCATCAATGTACACCTTCAAATAAGATTTGACAATTAAAATCGTACCGTATGTGTTATAAATTGGTCATATGGTACGATTTCGATGTCGGACTTTATTTGAATGCATTTATTGATAAATTTTTATAGTTTAAAAATTGAATGTGACGAATTTGATAATACATACCCAAAAAGTACTAATATTAACATTATAATTTAAGGATTTTATTGATTTTTCCCATTAAAATACATTTAACCGCACACATGCATCAAAGTTAGTAATTATATTAGCTAATAAGGCCAAAATGCTACAAATATGAAATTTTGATTTTTGTTGATCTCATTTCCCACGTAATGAATGACCATATTAAGTAACGCCTAAGAATAAGCCAGGGAAATTATATCTTTGGATAGGAGCTGCAGGCTTATCTAGTCAGTTGAATTCACAGCTCGAATTTTTGTCCCAGACATTTAAAAAGGCAGAGAGTTGACTTTAATGGGTGCGCGGGGGCCCTATTACACCACGCATGGCTACTGCAAACCAAAAATTCCAATTCTATTGGCTGATTGCCTGGTTTTGGGAGCTAATGAATCTGTCTGCAGGACGATGAAACTGACACCAAAACTATTAAAATGTCGTCGACATAGTTTGTTTAAATTGTGTGATCTGTGTTCTTCCACCCCCCCGCCGGCCCCCAAAGAAAATATGTTAATCTTTTACGCTAAAATCTAATTTGTTTCAATAATAAATTAAACGAAAGCTAATTTCCTACAATTTATGATTAAAAAAATGAATTAGATAACGAAAATATATATTAAATCCTTAGCTACTTGGCCTTGTTGTCTCTGGATATATAATGATGAACATGCATGCGCAGACTATTTCATACGGCGTGTCCAAATATTAATAGACTTTCAGCCTAATTCCCCTTGGAAACTCATATCGGTGAAACATCCGTAGATAGAGTACTGTTATCCTACGGAATCGAATAAACAATTTTCTTTTTTTTATGAATTTCTCCTTTCTCACGTAACAACTGAAAAAAAAAAAAAAAAAAGGAAAACAGCTAGCTTTTTGCCAGATTTTTTAAGGTCAAACAAAACATTGAAACTCTCCACATTCTTGCGACTCAAAGCCTTTTGCGTCTTTAGATCACACGAAAAAAAAAATGTAAGATTTGCAAATATAACATATTTTTAAAGCCCTAGACCAACAGTACAAAGCATATGTCGAAAGTATCAGTACCAGACGCCGGCGTAGAACCATTGCACCGAGTGTTTCTAACCACAAATTATTGTAATATTATATTCCCAATGATTATTGGTTCAACTTTCCATTATTTTTAGCTCTTTATATCGCGACCCAAGTGTTAATGAGCCCATTGACTTTTCAGATACGAGTGCTCTTTCTTCTTTCTTTCCTTCGTGTGTTTTTTTTTTTTGCTAATTCGACAAGTGATTGTGATTTAATTCTCCAATTGGAAACAATTACGAAGTCTTCACACTTGTCCACAGCCAAGAAAATCTTTCGAAATAAAAAATTAATATCTATTTCAGACATTAATGTATCTAACTTGTCTACAATCGATGCACTGTTCGAACAAAAAAAGTACTATTTTTTCACAATTTTAAATGATAATTGCAAAATAAAAAATAAAAAATATTCTTTTTTGGTGATGGGTCAATTGTAGTTGATCTAGCAGTCGCATAACCCAATCCAGTCTAGGCCCAACTCCTAATAGCAAACAAAAAGCCCATACATAAAGTGGGGTAAGGAGAAAGGGATATTTGCTAAGAAATCGAGATAAAAGAGGCAAGCCCTTTAGGGATGAAGTAGGATCCGGTCTACTAGCAGGTTTTCTCTAAAATGACGGTTCTTGGAAGAACCCTAAGGATAGGCCATCTCCCCTATGAAGATCCACAATTCCACCTAACGATTTCCCTTTGCAGATGTTACTCCACCTCGATTCCCTAACCTGCCGAAACGTTGGACTGGACAAGATGACGAAAAGCTACTCTTAGATTGTCTCTTCAGTCTAGCCCGTCCGTCAGCCTCTAACAAAAAAGGGGACGGACAAAGGAAGGTGGGTAAGGTTTTCAAATCAGAGGATATACACACAAAAACTTCGACCGACCAACAAAAAAAAAAAAAAAATTAAAGGGTTGGGTTTGTTTTAGGGTCACAGGGCCCAAACCGACCTTATATTCACCCTTTCCTTGCCGAGACCTCAAATTCCTCATTGACCTCTACCCAAGTCTACCAAAATCAACCTGGTAGTGCGAACGTCGCAATTCTTGGCAGAACAAGTGGAAGAGGTTACATTCGTAGCCACCCGCAAAAAGGCAGTGGCGATGGATGGATGTAAGATGCCACATCTGTCATCCCCCAACCTCTACAAGAAGTCTTCCTGATGCGGCAGAGAATTAATGTGGATTAGTTCCGAATCCTGCCGAGTCCATTTCCGTCGTGGTCCTAGAAAGAATAAGCATAACGAAAGCTAGCGTGAGAATCCTGCAGAAATTTAGCTAGAAAGCCAACTTTCGAAGTCTGCCATGCAGGCTTAGAAGTGATTAGACAAGATTCCCACCTAAAAACCACCCTTCACATCCTCTTAATTGATATGTTTCTTTATGTCTTTATTAGAGGCATGCCGGACCACTCAGCAAGTCACGATGCCCTTGCTTTGAGTTCGCATTGGAATCTTCCAAGTAGGAAAAGCTGCTAAAGAGCGTACGGCCAAACATGGTTGGCTAGGTTCACTTCATTTGCGGAAAGTCAATGCGCAGGCGAAATGTGACTAACAAGTCTGAGTGGTCCATCCGCGAGAAACGACGCGGATATGGATGGTGATAAACGACGCAGGGTCTTATAATCAAGCATCTTTCAATGGAAGGCAAGCATGCTCTCTTGGTCTTAGCCCACAAACAGAAGTTTCTTTAGCCCTTTGCCATTAGTGATTAGACGTGTGGGGCAATGACTTGGAGCCATCTCACATCCGCTTTTCACTTTATTCCTTGTGTTACCGTGTTAGCCAAGCCAAACTCTTTCTTTTTCTTTTCTTTCTTTTTTTTTCTAAGTTTTCTTCTTTACTTTTCATCGAGTCAATTGGTAGAACTGAGACGAAAACGGCCTCGGTGATCCCTGGTGGCCACAGAATCGTCGTCTGAGCAAAGATGATAGTTGGCTTTCACATGTTTGGTTGCAAAAATTTCGACCTCTATAATTTTTATTCTAATAAAATAATTCTTTAAAATTATTTTTTATGTGAAATTATTATTTTTTATTTTAAAAAAATTTATTCAAATTATTTTTTTTTTCTACTAATTCTAACCCTCTAAAATTTTAATATTTTAAAATTTTTACAATCAAATATCATCTTTAAATTATCAAATGTATCATCGTAGCAAGTGATGGTGCCGCCAATACAGCCCAAATTATCCAAACCCAAAAAGAAAAACAGATTCGAATCGAAAGCAATGAAACAGAAGGCAAGCGAAGTCATTAAGTTGTCGTCTTTTTCAAGCTGAAGCACAGAATGTTATCAATCTAAATTTGAATCACGCAGAGCTTAACTAACCCAACTCTTTAAAGTGTTGTTTGGTGTTAAAATTTTAGAATGGTTAAAATTTTAAGATATAAAAATTAGTACAAAAGTAAAAATAGTTTATGATTAAAAAAATAAAAATTTAAATAAATATAATAAAAAAATAATTTAACGAAAAAAAGATAGATTAAGATAGATTATATTATAATTTTTTTAATCACGCGGAAAAAAAAAACAATAATCTTGACTATTAATGGTTCTCAGGCGTATTTGTAAGTTCCTCTTGGAACTTTTTGCTTTGGTTTAAAAACAAACAAACAAACAATCTCTCAGATAAAAGAAAGAAAATAAGCAAATAGTGATTCGCTGGCTCATCAAAACTTCTTCAGCCCTGTCAACTTGAGAAGAGATTTTTGTCACTGTCAAAGCTTGAATTGGGTCTCCCAAATTGCAGTGCCAAACATGCCCGAAGAAATTACCTCCACAAAATAATAGCATAATGGGCGGATTCTTCCCTAAGAGAAAAGAAAGACAGGATAACATGGGAATTGCCTCTGCAATGTTGAAGGAAGTAGAAATACAGGTCATGCCAAAAAAACAAAGCCTCACAAGATCGAGAGGATTTACTAAACTATGTAAAAAGTCAATAAGAAACACCAGATCAGGGAATTTTCACGAGCAATGTGGCCATTCCATTTTCAAGGGTAAATGCTCCCTCGGAATTTTCATCTTGTGATTATAATACAGAGAGAATAGCTGGAGGCTAGACACAAAAGGAAGAACAAATATGAAAATTAACAGCAGTAGAAAAGGTAAAAGGAAGAACTGTCTCTCCTTGCTGTGCTTTAACTAATATAGTACATTGAGATATCCCAATCCTCTGAAACTATTGCCAAGGAAAATCATTTCCATTATCCTTAGCTTAAAGGACCGCCAGCTTATTATTTTCTCCAACGTATTAAGATGACACGGGCTCCAGAATCCCTGGGGTGAGCACTTTGTCGACCTTCGAAATACCACAAATTTAACTGCACCATCTCCTTCGGATACTTCCATTAGAGCGAATTTCTCATACCTTAGCGCCAAGAAATGACTGAAGGAAAATAAAAAATTAAAAAGAACATTTTAAAGCGAAGTGTGACATAAGAACATTACAGACCCAATCTAATGATGTCAGAGTTGAGTTAATTTTCAGCTAATACTTGGAACAAGGAAAAGAATATAGCTGTGAAGGAGATACCCACTTAAGTTTCAACTTCATGAGAAAGCAAAACTAATAAAGAAATCGTGTTGATCTACAACTTGTTTCCCAATAATACAGATCTGAGAAGATCATGGTTACTACTATATCTACATTTGGTTGAACAGCCACTAAGGTAATGTAGCTTTCAAGAAGAGATTCAAACTCAGACGAAAATTTCTTCCATCTCACAAGATACAGGCTGTTTGTATAACCTCATGCCATCAGGGGTTAAAAAGATTGTCAATAACAGGACGTTTAACGCATCAGCATAGTCAATGCAACTTGACAGAAGAAAACACAGTTAAACTTTTCTCAGACAAGAAGATTAATGAAGACATAATTTCATTGCTATCCTTAAATACTAAATCTAGGGGGTAGTTTCAACAGCAGAGATTAACAAGGACAACAACGACCAAGACTCATTAAGAAGAAGAAAGTATGGGCAACTTTACATGGGAAATTCAATAGAGGCACTTGTGTCAACCAGAGCTGGAGAAACAAAGAAGAACAAATGAAAATTAACAGCAGTAGAAAGGTAAAAGGAAGAACTGTCTCTCCTTGCCTTTAACTAATATAGTACAATATCCCAATCCTCTGAAACTATTGCCATCATTTCCATTATCCTTAGACCGCCAGCTTTTATTTTCTCCAACGTATTAAGATGACACGGGCTCCAGAATCCCTGGGGTGAGCACTTTGTCGACCTTCGAAATACCACAAATTTAACTGCACCATCTCCTTCGGATACTTCCATTAGAGCGAATTTCTCATACCTTAGCGCCAAGAAATGACTGAAGGAAAATAAAAAATTAAAAAGAACATTTTAAAGCGAAGTGTGACATAAGAACATTACAGACCCAATCTAATGATGTCAGAGTTGAGTTAATTTTCAGCTAATACTTGGAACAAGGAAAAGAATATAGCTGTGAAGGAGATACCCACTTAAGTTTCAACTTCATGAGAAAGCAAAACTAATAAAGAAATCGTGTTGATCTACAACTTGTTTCCCAATAATACAGATCTGAGAAGATCATGGTTACTACTATATCTACATTTGGTTGAACAGCCACTAAGGTAATGTAGCTTTCAAGAAGAGATTCAAACTCAGACGAAAATTTCTTCCATCTCACAAGATACAGGCTGTTTGTATAACCTCATGCCATCAGGGGTTAAAAAGATTGTCAATAACAGGACGTTTAACGCATCAGCATAGTCAATGCAACTTGACAGAAGAAAACACAGTTAAACTTTTCTCAGACAAGAAGATTAATGAAGACATAATTTCATTGCTATCCTTAAATACTAAATCTAGGGGGTAGTTTCAACAGCAGAGATTAACAAGGACAACAACGACCAAGACTCATTAAGAAGAAGAAAGTATGGGCTACTTTACATGGGAAATTCAATAGAGGCACTTGTGTCAACCAGAGCAGAAATGAGCCTGGCCTCCAATACTTAAAAATCGATTTGTGTGCGAGAGGTTCCATTGCAACATTTTTTTTAAGCGTTCCCAGTTCATGATTAATTAACAGTATGTGAGACCCTTATCTTGACAGACCTACTATGAAGACACTGGTATATACGTGAAGAGTGAAGAAGTCATTAGAGTCAGAGACCTTAACAATTTCATGCAGTAGGTTTAGTTCAGATTTGACTTCTTGACTTCACACCTGTACCCAAGAAATCCTTATAACATATAGCACAAAATTACATAGCATGAAGTGTCATGATTTGGCCGACCTTTCATTGAGATCTAAGATAATCAATTCAAATACTGTTAAACCAGTTAGGGCTATATGCTCTACATCAGACAATATCACAATATTTAGCTAAAAGACTTGCAAGCTTCTATATGTCTTTCACTTTTTCCATTTCCTTTTAGCGTTGGAGCTGCAGGAAAGCAAGCAGATCCATGGTACCTCAATGTACTCTTAGGATGATTTGACCCATTGCTTTTCAGTCCTTTCCTCCCTCAGATCAGCAATAATGATGACTAGAAATTTTTGGGAATAAGACTCCTCCCTTCCTCTTATATCATTTCTTGTAGAACTTTCAATTTTCCATTTCCCTTATAGTCACTAAAAGATAGACCAATCAGAATAAAAAATACCTTTATCTTTGTTGTAGTGCCGGGCTTTGCTGAAGCTGTGCTCCCCAAGCTAAACTTCGGCTTCTTATCTGAAGGCTTTAATATTTGGAAAGAACACATTAGAGTCTCATCTATGGTCATCATGGCACCAGCATTGTCAAACTCTCCACAGTAATTAGGAGCAGAGAATATGGTTACAAGTTGTCTATTAGCAAAGAACTCATATCCATCTTCCACAACCTGCAATGTGAAAAATATTCATACTTCAAAGGAATTCTGAACTGTCTGATTGTCTCATGTGTAAAGTGAAACCGCATTTCGAACCTGATGAGCTCGGCAAATCAAGTCAAGATCCTGCTTCCGAAGAAATTCTGTTACTTTATCAGCACCAAAGGTATAGGATACTCCCCTATCATTCATCCCCCAACCCTGAATATCTTTGCTAGGATCAGACCAGAGGAGATCACATAGCAAACCAGCATCTGGAACATCACAAGGCCTCGGCAAATTTCTAATCTGATCCAAATTGTACAAGTCGGGAGAAAGTCCCCCATGCATGCAGAGTATCTTGTCATCAATTAGAGCTGCCACAGGTAAGCAGTTGAAACAATCTGTGAATACTTTCCACAATCTGACATTATATCTTCGTTTGCACTCGTCATAAAATCCATAGATACGGTTAATAGAAGCACATTCGTGGTTGCCTCTCAAAAGAAAGAAGTTTTCAGGATATTTTATTTTATAAGCAAGGAGAAGGCATATCGTTTCCAGGCCTTGCTTTCCACGATCTACGTAATCGCCCAAAAATAAGTAATTGGAGCGAGGAGGAAATCCACCATATTCAAAAAGCCTCAGAAGGTCAGAATATTGACCATGAATGTCTCCTGGGTAACAAAGAGGGAGTAAAGTTAACAAATGTAAGCAGCTTTATCTTACAGAAAGTAGAGAGTAACAGTAAAAAGCGGGAAGCAAAACAACCAGTGGTCCAGTGAAAATTTCGGAGGAAATGTCACTTACACGCAGAGATAGAAACCTGTATGATTACTGTTGTATCCCAGAAAGACTTAATGTCAAAATATACAATGTTAAATCTTGTATCATGTGGGATATGCAGTTGCAATTCAGAGCTTTGTCTTTAGGGGAGAAGAACAATAATCTTACACTTTGAGGAGCGAAGAGGTTTCCAATAGAAGACTTAGAGAATTGTAATTATCTAGTTTAGGTGAATGGGGAATTACAACGTCAATATGCACTTGAAAGTTAGTTTCCAGAACAGGAGCTAGGAATTTATTTTTCTGCAATGTTGTAGCAAGTGCAACATAAACTTATCTAGAGAAGAAATTGCTGAAAGATATTTACCACATTAGGTTAGTCTTTGTACTGGCACCAATGACAAAGTAAAAAGCATACACCTCATCATTTTGGCATTCCATCCATTATCAGTTAAGACAACATGTGCATGAGACAACAAGGGAGGTGGGGGTGGAAGCATGGATGTAGGAATATGTTAAAGGCATTGAAGGTAACCCAAAAGTCCAAACTTCTACAGAAGTTGTAAGACAAGAATCCTGGCTGCAGCTAAAATGATTGCACAAGAGAATGTATGCCAATATCAGGACCACCATACTCTTAATAAATCAGAAAGTTTAATAACTTCCTTAGCTATTCCAGACCTTTTCTTTTATTGTCTTTACTTTTGTTATAAACACAAACGCCAAAAGCATGTCTCATGCAATACTCCCATTTTCCTCTCATACTTAAGTTTCCTTTCTAGTCCATGTCAAGAAAAAACAAACAAGTAATTGGCCTTTATTTAAAGCGCACAGCTATACTGCTCAGGATAGCAAGCAGGCCAAGAGTTATGACAGGGGTAGCCCTTAACACCAGCTCATTTCGTAGGAACTCATAATGCCAGGGAGGGTCGGCCAGGAATGAAACACCACGCAGTATTCAATTTCATCTCATAGAAGACATACAATCTGTTACAGATAAATTCACTGAAAAGAGCAGAAACATGCACACCTGACCTTTTATTTTCATCACAATCATTGGTACGAAAACCCTAATACACCTTAATACTAACATTCAATTAAGACGGGGAGTTCCTAGAATGGTATTAAGAAACAAAAACTCCAATGAATGTCGCACCTGACCTTTTTGCTGAACCATAGAGCATCTAATCACCAAAAACGAACCAGAAAACTAAATTGTGGGTCTTTGTCTCTAGAAAATGGATGGCAAGTGCCCATGCTTTACAATTTCAAACAAAAGGCGGTTAGCCTAATTGATTTCACAGTATGCCACTCCCCTTGGGGATATACAAATTTCAAAGGATAGATTCAGAAATATTACGAGTTTTTGACACAGAGAACTCCCTAAGTGAACTTTAAAAATTCCTTGGACTCGTGGAAAACTAGATTGAGGAACCAGAAATGAGGCCTGTCAAGTATGTAAGCAAGTATAGACCAAGAAAATTGACAAAGCCACACAAGTCTGGAAATTTATAATTGCACCATTCTCAAAAGGACTTCGATTTACAGAACATATGACATTGCTTTCTGTAGTACGGTGGCATGTGTAGGTGAGTGGAAAAAAAAAATGATTTCATTTGTCAATCCTAACAAAAAACATAGTTTTAAAAACAAGTCTCATGAAGTGTCAAGACAACCTTTCCGCCAGAAAACAATTCTATTTGGTCAATGACAACATTTACGGATAAAGATGTCAGACAGAACCACTATATTTCAACTGGTAATTAAGTTTCAAAAACACATCTCATGAAGTGTCAAGACAACCTATCCGCCGGAAAACAAATAGATTTGGTCAACGACAATATTTCCAAATGAAGATGTCAGAGAGAACCACTATACTTCAACTGATAATTAATTGAGCAAAATCTAATTTCAAATTGACCAACTTTGAGATATAGTATAGATATGACTAGCACTCCATTAGGTCATGGTGTACTAAGACCAATATGATGTTGATTCACAACCTTCTCTACGAAAACAATCTATCAAAATGAATAGCAATCCAGACCCGAACACCAAATTCCAAGGTCAAACTCAAAATTAAGAGCCAAATCAAGACTACGACAAACTACCATAATCCATACATAAATAAGAAAAATAAAGCACGGGGGTTCACGTAAAGATACCGCAGATCTTGATGGGAGCATCGAGCTCCAAGAGATTAGGCTGCCTCGAGAAGATACCCTTAGAGACTACACAAAGCTGCCTGATCTCTGCTTCATAAAGCTGCACCTGTTTCCCCGGTCTACCTCTAAGTTCAAGCAGCCTACTAATTATGCCATCCAGAGCTGCGGGTTCCATATCTGGGATTGGTTCTCTGACCCCTAAATTTGAACTTCTTCAGACTGAAACAACCAAGGGACAACGCAAAGGGAAAGCAAAGAAGAAGAATAAGAACAGCCACTTTGATATTCTTCTCTGATTGCAATTACTTGCATGCGTTGCCAAAGAAAGAGAGATAAAGGGAAAGACAGAGAGCGAGAGCGAGAGAGAGAGAGAGTTGCTTTAAAAATTCGAATTGAAATAGGACTTATTTAGCTTTGGCGTCTCTTGGAGCTTTGGAAAGGAATGGCAGCCCGTGAATTGGAAAGCGAAGAATATATTCTTCAGGAAGAACAGAGTAGAAATTAGAATCCCAGAGAGCGAAAGAGAGAGAAAGGTAAAAGTCCCTCAAACAGGTCACAGAACGAAAGAGAGAGAGAGAACTGAGCGAGCGAAGGATGGACAAAAGTGGGGGTTGTGAGTGCGGAACCCCAGAGAACGAACTCACTCACTCAGACATAAGAGCCTTGGACATTTTTTACGCACTTCGTAAGTTGAAACCCGGGGCGGGAAAGCGCCAAGCCGCACCGCGGCACCACACCATACCTATACATATCAGCTTCCTGCTTTTCTTTTATTCTTTGTTTCTGCTTTTTCGCATACCAGATGACATCCAGACGGAGGGTCAAGAATGGAGAGAAGCAAAAAAGAGCTCGATCCCTTTTGTCTGACACCAAGGAGGAATAGTGGAATTAGAATACCTTCAAAAAAGGCCTAATAGATTATATTTTGTTGACGAATACTTTACCAGTTTCGAATTTTATTTCTATAAGTTTGTAATCTTATAAGATATCGTTCAACGTCATTTATTTTCATCTTACTTGAATGTTGCACTTGTTGAGGTTTTATTTTATCAGAAAGAACTAAATGCAGAAATAGCACGATGGGTTCATTGACAAATCAATGAGGAGAAAAAGGGCAGAAAACAAAAAAATATATGCATATGCTGATACGAATATAAGTCCAAACGATTATTTTAACTAGACGTATCCACCCATTCAGTGATTTGATTATCTTTTCCTTTGTCCTTTTCTACTTACAACTTGAAAAAACGAAAAGAAAGAAAGGGAAACAACAAAAGCACGAAGACAAATTCAAGAACCCAGAAAGCGAAAAAGGAAACAAAATGCAATTTTTTTTTCTGGGTAAGAAACAAACTTCAATTGTCCAATCGAATACAACCAACCCCTACCTCGGCATTTAAAAAAAAAAAAAGCCCTACCTCGGCAAATCTATCGTTTGCCCCACCATCAAGGAATCCGAGGGACAAACTCTCAAGTTTCAAATCCATTTCCAAACTTCCACGGATAAAAAATAGGAGGCGTTAACTAAACTAATAACGGCAACTGCACAAATCTGTGTCTCAACCTGAGCAAGCCCTGGCGTGTTACCAAGCTTGTTTTGGGACGATCAAGGCCTGCACCCATTAGAGGTATTTTCCAATATCTCCGCATATCTCATTCAATAAGTAATTGTTTTAGTTTCTGCTATGAGACTATATAACGAAACCACTTCAACTTCTGGGAGTTCAGTCTCACTGTTTCTGTCAGTCATTGGTTTTGTGCTTCCATCTGTAGCTACCACGTGTGGAATTGTCTAAATTAAGGAATTTGGTGAGTCAGTTGTAAGAAGTTTTCCGGGGTTACTCTTATGGTGGGTCATGATTTTCAGTTTTTAAAAGCTGCAATTTGGACCTTCCCCAGATACAGATTGGTTGTGTCTTAGGTCGTGATGTATTTGGAAGGTGCCTTCAGGAAATAATGACTTTTAGCGAATGAGTTAAATCTTCTCTACGATAAAAGGTGCACCGTACACGTTAATGACTTTTAGTTAATAGACATTGTTGTGAGCCCTTCTACAGGAACAGTATATTTTCAAGGCTTTTTCGTGTTGTTAATACCCTTTCACATTTGGAAATTGTAAGTTTCAAACCAGATATGTCTCATGTTACTTCGTATTTTCTTTTTTCTTTTTTGGCGTCTGTTTATTCTAATTCGAGGTTTAAACAACTACTTTCTTTCGGTGGTTAGTCACAATGATGAAGTTTTTCCTGTCTATTTTGGATTGCAACTCATATAAATGCCGTTTCATTTTGATGTTGTGCTTTCCTATATTGTTTGTGTGATCTCGTAATTTTCTAGCATTGTCTTTCTGAATACATTTATTTGGTTGAACTCTATTTCAACAAGTTAGAGGACCAGTTAAACCGATTATCTATGGTTCCTGTAAGATTTGATGCCTGTGCTCTCGGCTTATACAAGTTGAGGTCTTATCCTAAGTTAGACCTAACTTTGGCTGTATGCTTACTGCATTTTGCTTCTAGAGCACCGTATCCTCTTATATAAGACAAATACAATATTCCATTGGAAACTTCTCTAGACTGGGTTGTGTTGAGGTCATTGGACGTCTAAAACGTCAAGAGTAAGTATGCTGGGTTTAGTTACCTGAAGGGGTGGGCACCTCACACTTCATCTTTTGCGACCTACGTACTCAAATGTTTTTTCGATTCAAATCCCATCAAATAACCAGCATTTTCTCTAGTGAGACTAGAAGGGCAAACAGAATTTTTTGGCTTTTTGAACAATCACAGGCATTCATCTGTGTTTAGTTGGGAGTAATGGATTCTAGGAAATGTTTGAGATGCTTCTAATTTTGCATTTGTCTCTCAAGCGCGATGATGAAACTATGAGGAAGTGGATATTACCATTTGATGTGTGCAGCGAAGGCCTTCCCCTTTTTTTCTCCTGTCTCTTTTCCCCCTTATACTTCTTAAAGGTTGAACGGGTCCTGGCTTTTATCACCTGTGGAGTTGCTCTGGCTCAGTTCTCAGTGACAAACAATTGTCAACACAGAGCAGTCCAGAAGAAACATACATCTGTTTGCACTAGAGCAAGGAACAAATTGAAGGAAGAGAACCTAGATAGTGAATTATCTGCAAGAATGGAAATCACTTGGCATGCGACAATAGTGTGCAGAGAACCAGTCTGGCTCACGACATAGTCAGCAGAATCAAAGAGCTGGTCACCATCTTCAAAGGTCTTCACTTTCCTCTCTGTTGTCTCTTAATGCTATTGGGAAGCCAACATCTTATTTCTCTTCCTTTAATGGAAATATCTTGTCTCCAACACATCAGATTACAGAGTTAGGATGCCAAAAATTACGAGCAGAAATGGAAATATTGAAACTACATAACACTATTCTTGATTCTTGAGTTCAATTATGGGATTCATATGAAATCTTCAAATTTTTGAATTGTGATTGGTTTCAGTTTCTTGCTGTCTAAGAAAGTTTTCATGATTTTGGAAATCAAGTGTAATTTTACTGTATGTCTCTTCTGAAAGTTTCCTCCTATTGTGACTTGGGAGATGATACAAGTTTCGGTGGGAAGATATAAAGTATAAAGCAATGCATACTGGCCGTTCCTTTTCAATGGAAAATAGAAAAATTCAGGCACACAAAATGATTCGTATATCTTTGCTGAACTGAAACCAAAATTTGGTTTATGGACCAAAACAGTCCTCTGATGTTTAACCTACAATTTTGGATGCCTTGCATGTGGGTTTGATTTGGAGCATAAGTATGCAGAACAATAAAGGATATCAAGTGAAGCTCGATAGTCCTCTGTTGGCTTTTTGCCTCACATCTAAATTTTGCAGTACTATGCATAGTTGATAGAAGCTTATTATCAACCAATATAACTGTCCACTCTGTGACAGGTGAAGCACTATAGATGCTTGTTAAATAAAAGAGATCCAAATGGTCCAAAATCAGTGACTTGGTTGTCTATTTCACCTTTGTCTTCCTCTTGCCAATTCCATTTTGATTAAACTGTTGCAGTCCATGATGCATGACGGCTCAGTGCCACAGTTGAATAGTGTTATATGCACTTTTTTTCTTTTCCTTTATTGCATTTAGTTGGCGGCATAGAGGAGCTGGTTTACTTCAGCTATAATGCAAGAGCATGCAGTTAGGCCCATGTTTCGTGTCTAATTTTCTAAGTGTTTTTAACAACTTACTTCAATAACAACATCCTTGAACGTGTTCCTATGCCAATAAGAGGGAGAAGGCAATGTTTTGGCACGTGATTCAACATAATGGTGCCTGCTTGCTTGATTGCACAAGTAGACAATATGAATCTATATTCCCACTAGCCTTCACATACCTAGAAACTTTCATCTGCTGGTGGGACGAGGGTTCTCTCCCAGAATGGAGTTTTTAGAACCGTTACCTGTGTTATTGTGTCATCAGCACTTGTATAACTTTTTAGCATGACAACCCTTTGCATTACTCCAGAAAGGCTTTGGAGAACAAGCCCCTCCTGGGTCGGTAATAGGGAAGGCAGATGAGACGAAGAAAGCACTTCTATGAAAGTGCTGGAAAATTGTTATGTGTATAATGAACTCCCTTCAGTATTTTCTGAATCGACTAATTCAGTCCCTTATTTGAAGAGCAGGTGTTTGGAGAATAGGAGTTGAACTGTGACACTGTATTCTACATCGTCTTACAAAAGTACATTCATAGTTCTAGTTTATCTAATTGTCTCTGTCAACGGCAAGTTAGTTTTTTTAATTGGCACCAAGACAAGGAATGGTGATGTGATTCAAGTTCAGCCACTGGAAGGTGTCGAGCATTGAACACAAAAGCTAATGGAATGAAATTAGAAACGAGGAAAAAAAGAACTTGAGGACAGGTAGTGACAGTGTGGTGGGAAAGACATGATGGGTCTCTTGCTAGTAGACTGCGCACTCTGGAAGGCCGTCATTGGCCTGTGAAAAGAGGGTTAGGACTGTTGTATCAACGTGGACCTTTCTGGCGCCCTTTACACCATTGTCTCTCATATGCTGCTCAGCTCATCTTACAACTGCGTTTGCAAAGAGAACTGTGGTCGGTGTATTAAACTGTACCTGTATATTCATCTAGTGGAATGGTGTGGCCCTTTGAGCTTTACTGCATAGGTGCATGTGTACAAGATCATGTAAACTTTATCAACCGGAATGAGAGTATTAAGTTTGTTGCAGTCTGCTGGGACTATGGGAATTGCAGGGGCTGCCATCTGATAGGGAGCAAGAACAAATGGACAACAGAAGTAGTGGTCTGCAAAGGGAACCTAGGCTCTCGACTGATTCTAAGAGCTGGGATCATCCACATACATAAGATGGGTATTATAACACTTTTTTTTGTTATTGTTCTCACAAGGACAAAGTCTAGTGGATGGAAGAACTCAATTTGACCCAAAAAGCTTGGAATATGCTCTGGGGATACTTGTTGCATTGATGAATCAGCAATCAAAATGGCTTCTTTTTTCAGTCTGTTTTCATTGAAAACAGGGCTTTTATTTTTGATAGCGGAGATGGAATTGATTAGTTATACTTGATTTTCATATTTGCCCAAAGGAAAATTGATTCCCATATATTTAATCACCAAATGTAAAGAGATAAGCGTAATTACCGAAGGCTGAAAAAAAAAAAAAAAAAAAAAAAAAAAAAAAAAAAAAAACCGAGTTTTTGTCGGCTCAGGATGGGGATAGGAATTGGTTTTTATTTCATGCTGGATTCGATATGTTATCTACTGGGCCGATTAAATACGAACCCTCATGAAGGCTTCAGCCCACATAATTTCTGTCGAGTTTCACCACTTCGGAGTAGATGCCCAAAAAGTAGTTGCTTTTGTCTTGGGCTTTCCGCTGGACTCTATGGCTCATCCCAATGAGTTAGCTGGGTGTCCATCCAAACCTATACGTGTTAGAAGGTGCATTGTTTTGGTGTTAAAATTTGTAAAACCAATGGATGTGTTTGGTTTATTTCTCAACCCGACAAACCAACCAATCCAACATCCATCTCCTAATACATAAAAACCAATAGAAAGTCATTTGTCCAGTAGTTGTTAAATTAAAGTTCAAGTTTTAACAGGTCAGGGCTTCAAGCCCCAGAATGATCCAAATTGTCACAAATGGTTCAAATGGGCTTGAAAATATTGGGCTACAACTGAAAATGATCCAAATTCACCAATTGTGGGTTGGTTTGGTCCGACTTAATTATTCTTCGACTAATAACTTCGGCTTAGTTGGAGATCTCAGGGGGTGTTTGATTGTTAAAATTTTAGGGAAGTTAAAATTTTAGGGTATTGGATTTGGTAAAAAAGTGAAGAGAGAGATGATTTTTAATATTTATTATAGTGAAAAGTAATGATGTAATGGGGAGAGAAATATTATATTGTAATTTTTTATTGTGTTAAAATTTTAAGAAGTGTAAAATTTTACACTTCAAACGCACGCTCAGAACCACACCAACGCAACCGTGAACAATTATAAGAGAATTTTATCTATGAGTCCTCAGTTACAAGAGCCCCGTTGCTTTCAGCAATGCGGGACTCTATGAAATAATTCCATTCTCCCCTTTGAATATACGCAGTGCTTGTTCATATTACTGTTCTCAAGCATCAGTTGGTAGTAAAGCGAGAATTTGGCTGCGCATGTAGCCCTCTAGGCCCTAATTATGGCCTAAATAATACAGTGGAGGAGACGCGGTGGCAGAACCAAGAGTTTTTCTTCCCGCGGTTGATTAGCAAAACATTGAAATAAAAATAAAATAAAAAGGTGTAAACCCTACGTATACTAACTGGAAAGCTTTATGCGAACTTCTTTACGTATTGATATTATTTTATGGGTCTAATCATGTCAATATTATTTCGTATTTGTTAGTGTTTATTTGTATTGGCTTATTCTGCGCCAAAGGATGTCCAAATTGAGTTGTATTGTGTCTTAGTATATCTTAAGTTTAAGTGTTCAAGAAGACAGAGAGTTGATCTGATTAGGACTCAAATAATGCAGATTATGACGAGTCCACCCGATCAAAGCTCAAGGATGTGGATCTTCACACAAACCTTTTGCTCGCCAAATGTGCATTAGCTAGCTCAAGCGAATGAAGTGACTTTTAAGAGAAGAGAGTTAGCCTGCCTTACGTCCATTGCCTGACTCGAGCAAATACAGCAGATAGTTCACAGATTCGTCTTGATGGCCTGACGCTTGCTGCCTAGGTCGAGCAAAGCCTTCACAGAAAAGCTCGCTTGACTGTCACTCAACCTTAGCTCGAGCAAGAATGATTTTCAAAACACTAAACTTTTCAGAGTCCTATTCTACTTGAAACTCAAGATATCTTTTAAATACTTTGATATGTCAACTTGTAACCCTAAGAAGACTATCCATTATTTTATTTGAGCCTCAATTTGAGAAAAAAAAATACCTAAGAGATTCTAGTCCTAAATTACTAGATTTTTCTCTTATCCAATCATCTTAAAACCAACCTTCCGTTGTGAAACATTTAAAGTGCTGAAGGAATTTAGTTGCCGAAGTTCTGGTGTTGAAGAATGAGATTGTCTGTGAAGAGTCAATAAGAGGAGTCTTAAGAGTCTAAGGTGTTTTGAGTATGAAGCAAGTCCACGTAAGATTATTCGAATTACTACATCGAGATAGTTAGAGCCAGCAAAGGGGTTTGCATTAGATTTGAACCACTATTTGTAAAGTTTTCTCTTCTTATTGAATTACGGGTGGCGTTGATAGTTCGTAGTAGTTTTTCTTTTGAAGGGTGCTTCAAAAATTATTCACTTCATCAACAAAATCTCATTTCTTAGTGGAGTTTTATTTTAATTTTCCACTATTTATTTTGTTAATTTAATTTGGTATTATTCAGATTTAGACTACATAGTTTTAGAACATGTTCTAAAAGTATAGTAGTATTTTTAATTAGAGAAAAAAAAAATACCTATTCGCCCACTCAAGGTGATGTTTGAATCTAAACTGAATTTTTCAGTATTTAGGAAAAAAGATGCAAATATATATCTTGTTAACTTGGACAATTACATTTGAACTTTGTATATTTCTTATTTTTTTTAGGTAACGAGAGAAATCCAAGTACTCATTCACTTTATCTCAACTTTTTCTATAGTTTTTACTTAAATCACTTATCTATTAGATATGCACAATACACTCTAAGCATGACAATTCTAAGATAAAATTTTTCACAAACTTTAATAATTTTTTATAAATTCCAACATTTTTTTTTACAAATTCCAATAAAATCTATCCAACTTCCAAATAAAAAATTTGGCCCATCCAAAATATACAAGAAAGAATATTATAGTGGACCTGGTTACTTTAAACGATTTCAGTTTATCAAAACGCTCTCTGATGGGTTTTTTCTTGCTACGCATCGTTTGCAAGTTAGCATTATTGCACCATGGATAATGCTGCCTTACTCATTAGGGATAGAGCTTCATCTTCTTCGAATATTTTCCGGATCATGACATTGTGACTGTAGCTTTGATTTGTAATGTCGACGGAAAGGTTTGAGGAGTCTCGTAGATCATGCCACTTACCTATCCACTCTATTGCATAGAATTCTATTAGACACCTAAGTCAATGGTAAGTTATAGAAGCAACCACTTCTTTTCCTTTCTTTACCATTCTCCCTTTTTCCGGCCCAAGGAATTAAAGCCAATGAAAAAGCAAGATCCACTGGCAGGCCCCCAGCGGGCCAGCTGCGCGTTGTCGCGTTGTCCACCTTTTCCTTTGTTTGGTTTGTCCCTCCCCTGTTTTCCTCTTTGCATTCCACCTTCCGAATCATCAGCCATATTATTCAATAATCGCACCATTTGGGCGATGACTTTATCATAAGATATGCAATCCCGTGATGAGATTAGGATAAGACTTGTACGATACAAGATTTCAGAGAAAGCTTAACGTCCCTAATAAGTGAATTTGGTCCTTTTGCAAATTGAAGTCATGACTGAATTGGCATCTCAGGACAAAGATAATATAATATAGAAAAGCTTAATTACCTCTAGTGGGCGAACGTAGGTTTAAGCAACTTATCGCCATTCCGTTTGGCTCTTTCGCCATGTCCAAATCCTTCTGAAATAATATTCGGACATGACCTGGGAAATGGTTAACCTTATCAGGTCGAACTTAATGCTGTACTCTCATTCGTTTATGTTGTTTATTAAAAGGATGTCCTAAATTCTCCAATTCCACTAACACCAGGCCGGTCTTGATCTTGGACATTCATGCCCCATTAATGATGTTTCCCGGAGCCTGGTTTCTGAATTAATTCAGCAACAGCTCAACTGTTCAAGCTTTCAGCGCGCCTACACCTGGGTTATATCACAGCAGTCAAGCTTCACTTGATGATTATAAGAAACATTTGGATATGCATGGCGCTCTAAGCATTCATTAGCACGGAGAAAATGTGATGGCGGAAAGGTGAACGAACCTAAAAGTCGATTATCTACTGAAAATTCTCATATAATGCTAGATGCAAGAATAAAGACTATAAATTATAGAAGGGCCTACTCTCTTTTGTTTACAATAATAACAATGAAAATGTGGGAGTAGTAAAGGCCTCATGAAGACTTATAAATTTGAAAACAAGGAACTATTTCATACCAAACTATGGGCTAGCTTTAGCAAGATAAAATAGTGATTAACATAATAGTTCAGTTTTCAAATGGGAACCAGAAACATAAATGGAACTGTTTTACCTGTTTGGAGAGGAGTTCATGATGCTATCTTGCAAGTATCTCAACATGCTCTTGCTTACAGTCCACGGGTACTTCGGAAAGCTGATGAAAACAAACGAACTTTCACTTTGAACAAATTATCACATGTAGTGTAAAAGAGAATGACAATCAAGAGTAAAAATAGAGGTCGCTGTCCAGATTCGTAGAAAATAGAGAAATGCAATTTTGAAACATAACTTATGTACTTAATTGGAAGTGAAAAATACATTTTTCGTTCACTAACTATTAAAATACTAACACAGTAAATTTAGAATTATAATATTCCTCTTATTAACTACCATGTGTCTTCTATATTAATTTAGACGGAAATTCAAATTTTAATTTAGTAAAATGACAATTTAAAAAATATATGATAGTTAAAAATTTTGGAAAAGAAAAGAAAATATTAATTTTCTTTCAAATTAAAGGTGTTAAACATGAATAATTGATAATTAAATGGTAAAATATAGTAAAATTGATAGTTTTTAAAGTATAAACTATCAGAACCTAATAATGACAATGGGTGGCGTGGGAAACGTAAATTGTCATGCTAATTCTAACCACAGAACAGACCAGGTTCTTTAAGCCGACAAATGTAACAATGGATTCCTACCAACATTCTGGAAAAAGAGGTGGCAGGCGTCCTGTCTCCCAGGATTCAAAATGAAGGAAGAAAATCTAATTGCCACTTTACTTGTCGAAATCTGCGATTGGATTGTCTTTTTCTTCCCACTACCACTCTGCTATGATGGGAGAAGATATGGCAAATAAAACCAACTATTACTTTAATCCACGTCCTTTATCGACTAAATCAGGAACCGAATCTCATCGGTATATCCGACGAAGATAATATCGAACTCAAAAGTTAAGCTCTTTTTTTTTCTTTACGTTTTCTTTTGGTAAACGTGGTGGTTCGAATTTCAGTCCGCGCGCCAGCTAGCTAGATCAGACTGGTTATCGCTATTGACATGATCCAAGCTGATTTCCATGGGGAGCGACCCCTGACCTGATACAACAATAAAAATTGGCCCTGACAGGTGCCTTTTTTTTTTTTTTTTTTTTCTGCCAATTAAACTTGTGATGGAGGATTAGAGACCGCCTAACAACTTTTCACTTGGATCCGGCATGCAACTTCCCCATCTTCGCTTGCTTCTTCCCTTAATATCTTTCACTAACCGGACCTCGAATTTGGATTGGTCAGATATGTTTAAATGCACCTCATATCATTGAGGTACGTATAAATTACAGATATGCCTCCTGTGATAAACAAAATCATTTTTATATTCTTAAGTTAAAACTTGAATTCACAATATGTCCTTCTGTTTACATGTCGTTTGAATATTTAACGTTAAGTGTTGATGTGATAAAAACAAATACATCAGCATTAATAAAATGATATCATATGTCCTCTGAGCCTACAAATGTCAAGTTAGTAGACTAAACATTTGCCACGTCACCCCATTCATAACACGTCACTAATATATCAATTTTTTTTAAAAAAAAAAAAGCAAAAAACATCAACAGGGGATAAGCTGAATGACACCGTTCATCTTATCTCCAATCTCCCTTCCTCTTTGGTAGCATTTTGAGTCGGCATCCAGAGAAGTACATCGCAGCCCTAGTCTTGAGTGATTTTTTCCCGATTCGAAGTCACTGATTGAGAGACAAGAAGCTACCGATTCATCCAAAGAAGTTGCTTTCCGTGACATTCCATTGATGATTGACAAAACACAGTGTTGAGGTGCTTCATCTGTTGAATATTAATTCGTCAGTTGCATCTTATATTAACAATTGAATTGTCTGACCTGGCTGATCCTTGTGGGGATAATTGCAGTGGTATAACTGATAATGTGGAAAGGCCAGCTCAACTGAGCTGAGGTCTGCTCACAAATTGTTCCAGTCTTGTGATGGATTTAATGATATGTTTGAAACTCTAACTGTGTGTTTGCAGAAAACTGCCTATCGTTGCCATATAAAGTTTCGCGCTAAAGCACCAAAAAACTGTGTTTCCTCTGCAAAAAGGAAGAAATCATCCTCTGGCAAAATGTCAGCCAAATGGAAACAGACCAACAGTTACCTAGCAGTTTACAGACCCCACAACAGAGTTGAACTGAAGCCTCTCCTTTACGAGTAAACAATTTTACATCATGGGAAGAACTCACGCTTTCTATTTATTAACCTCTCTGGTTTTTTTCCCCTCCTCCAATTGATGACTTCACTCATCAACCTTGATGGTATGAATCACTGGACATGTCTAGATAATTAGTAGTTGGACTTATAACTGGAGAACTTGTAGAACAGAGGGTCCACTCAAAAAGATTGCAAAGCCTTCAACAACCATAGTTCAGCACTTCTAATACTATAAACGTAATATCAAGAACTGACATCAAATTAGGGAAGATCAAGTAAAGGTACAATAAATAAACTTGGCCACCAAATAGCTCGGTCATTCTATACTCTAAAATCCATTATTCCTTTCTTCAGTGAAGGGAATAACACAAAGTGAAACGGCCATTCTCAACATGATTCCAGGTTGCTCTGTCATGTCAAGGGTATCTGGGGTGATTCCCTTTAAAAGTTTCCATTCGAACGAATGTAAAAGGGAAGCCAGCATCAAGTTAACCATTCTCTGAGCTAGAGGTATGCCCGGGCAAATCCTTCGGCGTTTGAAATGGTATAAACTGAAAATCTCGGCGTTTGAAATCTACGTTGGATCCCAAGAATCGTTCAAGCTAACGACAAAGAATCGTTCAGGTTCGTGTGAGGGGAAAGGGGATTGGGATCCCTGTCGATGTTTTTTGCTTCTTTTTAAAAAAAAAAAAAAAACTGACATGTTAGTGACGTGTCATGAATGGGATGACGTGGTAGATAATTGAGATACTAACTTAGCATTTGTGAGCCTAGAAGATATATGACATCATTTTATTAGTGCTGACGTGTTTGTTTTTGCTACATCAGTACTTACCATTAGATATTAAACGACATATAGACGGAGGGGCATATTGTTAATTCAAGTTTTACTTCAAAAGAATAAAAATGACTTCATTTACTACAGGGACATATTTGCAATTCGCGTATACCCCAAGAGCATGAGTTGTATTTAAGCCTTAAATCTATTTCTCAAACTACCTACCCCAGTTGCAACTTTAGCCAATAGTCCAACTTTTCAACTTAGTGGGATCCAAATGATCCTATCAAATATCTGTTACAATAAAAAAGGAAATATGATTTTCATGATAAGGTGCTTCTACGACCTACTTGCCCCACCTTCTGCATTCCACTAAACAAAGTAAATAAAACCATGTGGCGAGAAGACACAGGCCACCGGCCCATTATAAAAGGCCTACTAATTTGCTCTGGTTTGCACCATCCTCACTCAACAGCCCAAAATGTCTCCCAAGTACTTGCTGCTATTGCTCCTTGCAGTGGTGCTTCTCACCACTCACTCTCTCGCTCAACACCACAAACCCCCCCGTCGACCACCGCACAGGCCTCCTTCTGACGACGAATCTTCCATGGAAGAGAAGGCAACTATCCTGGATGGCAAACACCACAAGGGACACAAGGGACACAGGCCACCAACCACTGTTGATGAATCCCTTGAGGGAAAGAAGCCATACCCAGAACACAGGCCACCACATCACCCAGGACACCCTCCAGTAGAGGAGGCTAAAGCCTACTACAAGCCGCCGCCAAAAGGGTACAAGCCACCCCACAAACCGCCAACATCCACTTGAATGCTTTGGAGTGCTTAGACTGCTATAATATATATATATGTCGTAATAAAAGCTGCTACTCGTATCGTCCTGGGATGTTTCATCAGTTGCTGCTATGTTCATGCCAATGTACTCATTGTAGTGCCCGTACCTTCTTGTAGCTTATAAGCATGGATGGGTACATGCTGCACTTAATTAGTACATTTCCTTGTCGCCTATGGCATCTATGCATAGGGTTTGTGATTTCTTCCATGCATGTAAGTCAATTTCTATGTTATCCTTGGCTTTCTTCTAAATGGTATAGTAGCAACTCATAATAATACGACCAAAACTACTCCAAAGGAAACAGTCAACGGGGCGTTGATTGATGGTACAAAGAGTAAAAAATTTACGTCGCATGCATTTAATTTACACCTCCCAATTTGAGATTTGGCAAGAAAAAAAGAATAGCATGACGTTTGGACTCCAGTTGGGTAATTAATTGATAAAAGACTGACCTAAAGAAAATTGAAGTAAAAATACATACATGGAAGCACATGGCGATTGGCGCGTACGCGTCGTTATCGTCTGAAGGATGCATTGCTCTTTGCTAGAAAGTATGATAAGCTTCTTTCGACTAAGCCAACCTCTCAATTCTACCTGTATTCTAATTGCGCGAAATGAGTTGCATCATGCGGGCCAAGATCTGTGATCATCAGTATCCCTCACGAGAACACTTCGTTACTTGTGTCTAGGAAAGCAATAACTCCATGTAAATTACCCCCTCCCAAAACAAAAAAGCGATAGCTGTTATTGGGCTACACATTGATTAAGAAGTATCCAAGTAGTTAATTTTAATATTGTACCATCGTTTCTCTAAATCTTTCACAGAATCAGAATATTGGTGTCAACATTTGCTCTATTATAAAGCTGTTTCGGTTTGAGCCAGAAAATATTGTATCGCACGACCATTTTCGCAGTCCAAATATTTAGCCCAATTTCTGGGTTGACAGCAAAATTGATCCAACCCCAATGTTAGTAGAGTACTTACGTACTCCTCTTTTGATCATCGTGGTGAATGGTGATCATAGGCCTTTCCAAGCATAAACAGATCATGATATGGACAGCGATTAAGATATAAACATGAGAAAAATTAATGAGTAGATTTGAAGGACGGATTCACCTAAAAGTTGCAACTGTATGTCTCATTGGCATCCGTCGCGGGTCACTATCGTAAGTGGGAAAAGAAGAAACGTCGCAGCTAATGTTGTTCATTTTCTTCGGCCTAACGACAAAAAATGGGCCACATACACTTTTTTGCCATTTGGTCCACATCCCTGGCGAGACCAAAATCAGAAAGCTTTGCATCGTGATTCTGTGAATTCAAAGCGACAAACGCAGTGACAGAAAATAAGTCTGATTGAACCCAAAAATCAAGCAAAAATATTGATCAAGTGGGGCCCGCCCAGACCACAAACGGAATCAAGCAGAACCGCATATATAATAACGACAACTGCTTCTAATCAGCAGCAGGCCCCCAAGTCTGGAACTGTTTTTAGTTTTTTTTTTCTTTTCTTACCATCTCGTCTTGATTCCTTAATTTACTGATATAATACCGTATTCTGTTCTATATAGAAAATAGTAGTAGTTGATGATGCCGAGAATCACCACAAAATAAGAGCTGATCGATCCTGCAAGAATTATCAAGGAAGGTGGCCTCGGATCAAGCCTTCGATGCCACAATCAGATCACATAAGAGTGCTTAAAGAATAGAATTAAGCCTCAAGCAGATTGAGAGGAGTAACTTGATTTTATATGGGTTTAAGAACCACAAACCTCTTAGAAGTCTAACTCCTCCCCGAGCTAAGTCGTGGGGTTCTATTAGGAGAGAGAGAGAGAGGGAGCTTTTGAATACATTGGTTCTTATCGGATACGATGGTATAGGCCTTTATCGGATCCGATCATGTAGGTCTTCTTCGTGCACTTGGTTAGGAGTCATGTTTTCAATGTTATCCTTAGGTTTCTTCTAAATGGTATAACAGCAACTCATAATAAATTCAGGACCAGCTCTAGCTATAGGCAACACAGACAGTTGCCTAAGGCCTCCAAATTTAGGAGGCCCCCAATTTAAATTTTTTTCTAATAGTATATTTAAAAAAAATAAAATTAAAGACTAAAAAAGTTAATGTTAAATGGGATCAAATTACGCTAGTGTCGGCAAATTTTTGGTTTGAACATCCCATGTATGTCTTCCAAGTACTTGTTAGTGGTTCTCCTCGGAGTGGTGCTTCTCACTACTTCCTCTCTTGCTGATGACGGTAAAAAACCTCAAAGCCCCAAGGGACACAAGCCACCAATTTCACTTGATGAGTCTTCCGAGGGAGAGAATCCATTTGGCAAACCTCCAAAGGGCAAGGGAGAGAAGCCACCGAGCCCATTTTACAAACCTCGAGAGGGTAAGGGAGAAAAGCCACAACCGGAACACAGACTCCCACGGGCATTATTCTGGACACCCACCGGTAGAGGATGCCAAAGACTCGCAGCTTGAGCCAGCCGGGAAGAGGAAACTTCCTCCACCACCACCACCAATAATGGCACCAAGGACCCACTACCATCCACCCCACAAGCCAACAGAGTGCATTAGGTCGATTTATATGGGTCTGTATTTAGGAATAAGAGGTGCACTGGATGTGATCATTTCTCGAGTGTCTATTATAAGTTGTTAACGTACAAAGGGCCTTGTTCTTGCAAGGTACTCCATCTTTAGAGTACTCTGTGCTTGGCTTGTAGTTTATCTATGTTTGGACATGTTGCTCCTTACGTGGAAAATTCATTTTTCATCAATCTGTGGTAGTGCGATCTCTGTTGGATTTCTGTTTAAGGACGTAGCAATATTGGTCCCTTTTTTGTTTTTGTTTTTGAAGTTTCTTTGTTAGGAACATCACTTTCGTATCCAAAAACCTTAAGCAGACGAATTATGATCAGATAATATAATGTCATATTTCTAGCTTAATTTTGTCATCATGAAATAGCCGTAACATACCTGCGCATTTAATAAGTTTTTGATTCCCTTGGGTCATGATTCATGAATCTTCAAGTTCAAACCATTAAAAAATTTTACGATTTGTTCTGTGTAATAATTTCAGGCAGAGAATTTACTTTCCAGTAACCGGGAAGATAACGGTAAACGAGAGAGAGAGAGAGAGAACGGTAAATGCGAAACACTCGTATGCGGAAAAAAACAAACGCAGAAGAATGCTTCTAATGTTTCGCATTACCGGAGGAAATTAATATGTACATGGTAAAGAATCACGCGCTTTCTTTTCAACCGTCGTATTGCCATGACAAAGGGTGGTCCCTAACGTGGTGTTTAATTTTGGGGTGCTTAACATTTTGGGGCATGACAGTTGGAAAAAAAGTAAAAATAGTTTACAAGAGTTAGTAAAAAAATGAAAGATAAAAAAGATTTAAATGAATATTATAATAAAAAGAATAATTTAGTGGGAAAAGAGAGAAAATTTTATAATTTTTTTAAGGCTAAATTACTCCGTACGTCTCTGGAGTTTGATCTTTTCCCAATTTGGTCCTCAGGGTTCGATTTTTCCTAACAATATCCCTGGGGCGAGGATCCATTACCAAATCGATCCTGTCGTCAATTAACTGGATGAAAATGCACACGTTGCGAGATGGGGGAGGTCCCCCAGCCGCCCCAGTGCACTGCCTAGGGTGGAAGAGGGATTCCTCTTCCCTACGCTGGCCACCTAGTTCTGGGCGGCCAGACTCCCCCGACGGCCGGTGGAGGGGGCCTCCACCAGGAAAGGATCGGGGGTCCTCGATCCCGGGTTTTTTTTTTATAATAATTATGCTTTTTTATTAATTTTAGATTTATTTTTTATTTTTATTTATTTTGCTGTCACGTGTCACATTGCGATTGAGCGAATTTTTTTTTTTTAATTGAGCTGTCAATTTCCACATGTAAGCCGTTAGCCACGTGTGCATTTCCATCCAATGAGTTGACGCCAGGATCGATTTGGTAATGGGTCCTCACCCCAGGATATTTTTAGGAAAATCGAACCCTGAGGACCAAACTGGGAAAAGGTCAAACTCCATGGACGTACGGAGTAATTTAACCTTTTTTTAATTAGAGGCCAAAATTTTGACACTCAAACACCACCTTTTGATTGCCAATTCCCAATCGTAGATTCTAGCAAGTGGAACGCGACTAGTGAGTCCCACCAGGACTAATTATTGAAGGGACCAAAAGAAGATGAATCAGAATGTCTTAAAAGTGAACCTTGATTAAAAAAAAAAAAAGAAAAAAAAAAAGGGTAACGAGAGAATTTGGGCGCCCATTCACATGTACCAGGCTCGGATAGATCTAGCCTAGTATCTGTACAATTTGGGTTCAAAGCCGCGACAAAATCACCTCGGGTGGTGCAAGACCCAAAGCTACTCATGCGGCCAGGTAAGTCCAGCTTTGCTGTGAGGGTGGCTCCAATGAATTGTTTTCACCTGAGGGTATTCAAACTTGAGACCTCAGGAAGCACACCCCTAAGTCCTAAATCTTGACCACCCAAGCTAACCCCTTGAAGTTAACCTCGATAATTTTTATTAAAATTAAAGCTCCGGTTTTTTCAAAGTAAGTCATTTATAATGTAAAAGGAGGTTCAAGTGAATTTTGTTTCAATAAAGTATTCTAATTTTTCAATATTTGATTCATACCTCAAAACATGTTTCATGAAAAATATTTTTTCATATTTGATACACGTTATATTTTAAGAAACCTTATATAAGTAAACTTAATTTTTAATAGCAGTTTGAGATGAATTTAAATAACATATGTAATAATAGAATAAAATAATTTTCATAAAAAAATACTTTACAAAAAAAATTAAACATAATTTTCATATGGCAGTACATCGGAACGTTTTGGTTCTGTTCTGATATTTACCGGAATAAAATTTTTTGTTCCGATTCCGTTTCGACATTTTAAAATTAGAACAGAACCAAAATTTTAAGAATCGGAAATCGAAAATCGAAAATTTTGGTGCATCATGTGAACTTTTTTTAACATATTTTGTTTTGGTCCTAATGGACGCTGGAATTTTGACAAATTTTTTGTGTTATAAATCATAAATTAAAAATAAATATAAAAATTTATGCAAAATCTAGATTTTAAAATAAATATTCATCTAAATTCCATTTGTTATAACTCGTTTTGAAGATTTTTTTTTTTAAAAAAAAGGGAACAAAAAATGGTCAGAAGTGACTTTTGATTCTAGCATGTGTTGGAATGGAAACCGAAACTGAATTTTCGGAATCCAAAAATTCCGGCTGAATTTTCATAATTTTGTCCACCCCTAAACCCCCCATGTAAACCTCCCCTCCCAAAACACAAAAAAAAAAAAAAACCGATGGCTGTAATTAGTGGGCTACACATTAATTAAGACATATCCAAGTACTTAATATAATATTATATCAAAATAATGTTTACAAAGTGATAATATATGCACCTTCGTTTCTCTAAATCTTTCCCAGAATTAGAATATATATATTGGTGTCACCATTTGCTCCATAGAAGCTTTTTCGGTTTGACCCAGAAACTGTATCGGACGACCATATTTTTTGAAGTCCAAAATTTGCCCAATTTCTGGGTTGAGAGCAAAATTGATCCAACCCCATAAATATTAATATGGTACTTACTCCTGTTTTGATCATCGTGGTGATCATAGGCCTTTCCTAGCATAAGCAGATCTCATGATACTGACTGCGATTAAGATATAAACATGAGAAAAATTGAGTAGATTTGAAGGACGGATTCACCTAAAAGTTGCAACTTTATGTCTCAATGGCACCTGTCACGGGTCACAATCCTAAGTGGGAAATTAAGAAACGCCGCATGCAGCTAATGTCGCTCATTTTCTTCGGCCTAACCACAAAAAATGGGACACATATACTTTTATCACCAGTTGAACGTCCATCCCTGGCCAGCACAAAATCAAAAAGCATTGCATCTTGATTCTGTGAGTTCAAAGCTACAAACGCAGTGACAGAAATAAGTCTGATTGAACCCAAAAATCAAGCAAAAATATTGATCAAGTGGCCCGCCCAGACCACAAACCGAATCAAGCAGAACCACATATATAATAACGACAACTGCTTCTAATCACCAGCAGGCTCCCAAGTCTGGTACGTACTGCTTACCATCTCGTCTTGATTCCTTAATTTACTAATATAATACAGTATTGTGTTCTATGTAGAAAATGGTAGTAGCATTGTGTTCTACAACCGCACAAGAATGCTCCTAATGTTTCGCATTACCGGAGGAAATATGTGGTAAAGAATCACGCGCTACTCAAGCGCGTCGTATTGCCACTGACAAAGGCTAAAAATTGATTGCCCATTACCAATCGCGGATTCTAGCTCGTGAAGCGCGGCTAGTGAGTCCCACCAGGACTAAATTATTGAAGGGACCCAAAGATGATGGCACGCTTGAACTGTTTCAGAACCCGTCTTTGACGTTTCTCAAAGAGTCAAGATGAAAGGCCTCGTCTGGATCGAAATTTCTTCTCACCACGCCCTTCACATGCTGATATGGAGACAGTCCCCCGTATAGGCCTTTCTCCTGCACTAGAAAAATACATACTTCTTATTAAATAAGAATGATTAAAAATTATATTAGTAAAATACAAACTATAAGAATGAAGACAATTATTGTCGAATTAAATTACGAAACTCAGAGAAAAATACGTACTTCTTATTTTTAAATAAAAATAATTAAAAATTATATTAGTAGAATACAAACTATAAGAACGAAGACACTAAAAATAAACAAAGCGCCAGATTTATTTAGAAAATATCGGAAATTCTTAAGAGCATTCTTAGCAGGTTCTTTATTCTAACATTTTGGTTAGAATAGAGAACCAATTTAACAAAAAAGTCAAAAAAACACTCTTTAGCAGCTTATCTATTCTAATAATTTTTAACAAAAAAATTTAACATGTGAACAGTGATTCTCTATTTTTAGATAACCACTATTCACTTCTTCATATTAAAATATTAATATATTTTTTTTTTTTTCTTTTTTCTTTTTTTTTCTTTTTTTTCTTTTTCTTCCTTCCGGTTCTCACCCTCTCCCCTTCTTTCTTTTTCTTTTCTTCCTCCAGCAATCACGCTCTCCCTCTTTTTCTTTTTTTTCTTCCTCCAGCTCTCACGCTCTCCCTCTCAGGTCTCCCATCTCAGCTTCTTAAAAAATGCCAGGCGTTAGGAAAAGACAAAAATTAAAAAATCCGCCTTTTTTAGGATAAGACAAATATTCAAAAATATAACCGTTACAATAAAGCGAATATTAAAAAATATAAATGTTAGAGAAAGAATAAAAAAATCTTTGAATAATAATATTTAAATAGAATAGTAAAAAATAGATGGTTAAAATAGAGAAGCTGCTGTGGTGTTTTTAAAAAGTTGATAGTTAAAATAGAGAAGTGTACTTTTTGGTTAAAATAGAGAGTCAAATTTAAATAAGCTGCTAGGAATGCTCTAAGAGGGACCTCGATAATTTTTACTAAAATTATTGCTCCTTTTTTTTCGAAGTAAGTCATTTATAATGTAAAGAGTTTCCACTGAATTTTGAAGTATTCTAATTTTCAATATTTGATTCCTACCCAAAACATATTTCATGAAAAATATTGTTTAATATTTTATACACATTATAATTTTAAGTAACCTTGTATAATTAGTAAACTTGATTTTTAATATCAGTTTGAAATGAATTAAAAATGACATATATAGCAATCGAATAAAATATTTTTCATAAAAAAACACATTACCTTCTTTCAAAAGAGAAACCACCTTAAGTAAATTAAAGCTTCATAGAAAAATAGAAGAGACAAAGTGACAAAAAAGAAATCTTCGGAAAAAAATACACTAAAAAATGGAAAATCAAAGGATCATACCTTTGTAGAATTTGTTTTCATTTTTATGTATTTTGCTAATTTGATTTTCATTTTTACAATCTATTTCAATTTTTTGTATTTGCAAGTTATTTATTTAATTTAATACATTATTTTGAAGGAGTGAATGGTCATACCTTTATGTAGACTTTATTTTTCAGATTATTTTTCTCTATATTTTTTATTTAAATAAAATTGTATATTTTTTATTTTATTTAAATTTTATTTTTAATAATTTTTTTTATTGTCACCATTAGCCACATCAACACTTCCATTAGTAGAATGGATTGAAGGACTAATATAGGAAATGGTCCCTACCTCAAGGATCTCAATAGAAAAAAATTTACCTTAAAAACTAAACACTGAAAAGTAGGGAAAGTATCATCCAAATTCTTATTTAAGCTAAAGCTCCATTGTTTTGCCGTATTTTACTTTTAAAAATTATTTTCCATACTTTAAACTGTTTGAAGCCTCGTAAAATATAGTCAACTGAAAATTAATTCGGTCAACAATAAAAGACAGTTCTACTTTCTTGAAAGTGATTTACTTTCTAAAACTAGTGAATCTTCTTTCCTGATGTATCTTTCCCAAACTTAGGGGTGGCCAAAAATCCATTGACCCGACCTGCTGAATCGAAACTGACCTGGTTCACCCTAAACTAGTCAGGTTACATTGTGGTCGGGGTTAGGTTTTAAAATATAAATTCTAAAAAAATCTATTAAAGAATCAGTGTTTTTATCCAGTTATGTTAGGTAGCACAATTCAATCTCTTTACGGGCAAAATGCACCTTAGTTCATATTTTATTTTGCCAAGGGGGGCAAGCCTGGTAAAAAAAAAAAAAAAAACAAAAACAAAAATTAGGTGTCAAAATTTTTTTTTTTTTTTTGGGGTGGGGGGCGGGGGGGGGGGAAGCCAACTGAGGCGGTGGCCCCTGTTCGCCCCCTGCCTTCCGAGTATAAAGGTGGATATTGTAACATTTTTGTTCTGTTATGATATTCATCTGAGTATAAATTTTTGTTCCAGTACCATTTCGATATTTTGAAACTGAATTAGAATTTTAAAAATCATAAATCAAAAATTTCGGGTTTGGCATGTAGACTTTTTTTAACATATTTTTTTTTTGCCCTAATAGACGCCAGAATTTTGACAAATTTTTTGTGTTATATATCATAAATTAACAATAAACGTAAATATTCATTTAAAATCTAAATTTTAAAAATAAATTTTCATTTGTTATAACTCGTTTTGAGATTTATTTTTATTTTTTTTAAAATTTGGAACAAAAAATTGTTAAAAAGTGACTTTGGATTCTAATGTGTTAGAATCGGAACAAAAACAGAATTTTCGAAATTCAAAAATTCCGGCTGGATTGTCATAATTTTTGGTCACCCCTAATTCAATTTAGGGGGAATATTTTTTTTTTATTTAGTTTTGGGCTTTCTTTGTTGATATCTCGAAAGAAAGAAACACGTAACTTTTTCAATTGGTACATGTCAAATTCTCACGGAAACACAATAACTTTTCACTTTTTTCTTTTTCTTCCCTTTTTTGTTTCTTCATCACTTTCCATTTCTTTTCCTGATTCCTTAATTTCCAAATGCAATACGCCAATAATTTTGTTTTCATTTTCCAGATGCCATAGTAGCTACGGAAGACAATTATTCAAGGAAAAAGCAAGAGTTGATCGGATCTTACCAGTATCTTTTGCCAGTTTCAACTTCCGCAATAGTCCAATTTTTCAACTTGGTGGGCTCCGAGGAGGCCCCGGCTCATTTAACAGTACTTGGACTCACACAGAGAGAAGTATATGATGACATCTGGCAGGATAGCCCATTATAAAATGGGACCCTATTAGTCTAGTTACCCGGAGTCTAGGTTTGAACAGCCCAACAATGTCTTCCAAGTACTTGTTAGTGTTGCTCCTCGGAGTGGTGCTTCTCACTACTTCCTCTCTTGCTGACGACGGCAAGAAACCTCCCAGCTCCAACCCCAACAAACCACCCCCAAAATACACTCCATTTGACAAACCTCCAAAGGGCAAGGGAGAAAAGCCACCGAGCCCATTTTACAAACCTCCAAAGGGTGAGGGAGAAAAGCCACAACCGGAACACAGACCCCCACACGGGCATTATCCTGGACACCCACCAGGAGAGGATGCTAATGACTCGCTTGAGCCAGCCGGGAAGAGGAAACCTCCTCCACCACCATCACCAAAAATGGCACCAAGGATCCACTACCGTCCACTGCCCCACCACCCTCCACCACCACCACCACCACCACCACCAAAAATTACACCAAGGTTCAGCCACTGTCCACCCCACCACCCTCCACCACCACCAAAAATTGCACCAAGACCCCACCACCGTCCACGACCACCAAAAATTGCACCAAGGCTCAGCCACCGTCCACCCCACCACCCTCCACCAGCCAACTGAGTGCATTAATTAGGTCGATTTTATATGGGTCTGTATTTAGGAATAATAAGAGCTGCACTGGATGTGATCATTTCTTGAGTGTCTATTACTAGTTGTTGATGTACAAAGGGCCTTGTTCTTCCAAGGTATTCGATCTTTGGAGTATTTTGTGCTTGGCTTGTAGTGTATACGTTTGGAGATGTTGGTGCCCGGTATGCGGAAAATTAATTCACTGTCCATCTGTGGTGGTACTCTCTGTGGATTGGAAAACAGAACGCAGCGTTGGTCCCTTTTTTTTTTTTTTTTTTCTTGTTAGGGGACATCACTTTCGTAACCAAAAACCTCAAGCAGGAAAAAAAAAAAACTCAAGCAGACGAATTATGATCAAATAATGTTATATTTCTAGCTTAATTTTATTTTCTGCAGCTTGATATAGAATTTAATCGTTTTATTACTTCACTATTCAAATTTAAATAAATAATCTAATTTTCTTGGATTAAGCTTGTATATATATCACCACCTCCTGATTCAAGCTCTCAAAAAGACGCAAAAGGGATTAACCAACCCTATTTTCCATCACTGTACGCTGGATTAATTACTATTACTCTATATGTTAGGGAATATTTTTAGTTAGCTATACTTTGTAGGTAAGTTAGTTTATTTCCTAAGATATTAAGGTGTTTCAAAGCTTTTATGAAGAATTGAAGATAACAGTAAAAACTGAGTTTTTCCTTAGAAATGTCAAGCTAGTTGGAAGTCAGACGCAAGTTAGATAGAATCACGTTTTGGGCATTGCAGCAACAGAATTTGGTTAGTCCGTTTTTAACTAAATTGATGATGTCAAGAAAAATCCAAAAAGTTTCGAACCTTCCATTTTAACCGTGAGTCACCCTCAGCTTATAACCCCTTGATTCTGTTTTCATATAGAACTTAGAGAGCTTAGAAAAATCCAAAAAAATCGTGCCTTCAACGTGAAACCCTCTCTCGAAACCTCTGCCATTTTTCTAAGCCTTTGTTTGTGTGAATTAAGAATAGAGCCCTGAAGATCTAAACCTTCTTTTTAGGATTTTTAGTTCTATATTTGATCACCATTGTTATTTCCCCAAAAGAGATTCGAGATTTTCGAAAGTTGTTGAAATCTTGAAAGTCCAAGTGCCATGTTCGTGCGTTTGCTGTTGTTGTGAGTTCGCAATGGAGGACGACAAGGTATGAACAGCTAGGTAAAGATAGCTTTTTGAATGGATGAGAGGTTCTCAATCCCTGCTATGGAGCAGATTGGAATGTTGTATTTCGGGTAAGAAATCAAGAGTGTTAGACTAGGATTTTGGGTATTCTTAAGTCTATGGATCACCTTGTATTTCGAGTTTGAAAAGCTAGTGAAATCGTTACCCGGCCTGCAGGTCCGAAGAGTTTTTTTCTCTTGGAATTTGTTTCCAAGAGATTTTCTCTTCGTACCAAAAGATTTGTGTCTTTTTGTGGTGATTGATTTATTAATATTATTTTTGATTAAGTGTTGATAATCGTGAACAACAAGCTGAATGTTCAGGTGTTTTTGGCTTTAAAGAATCTTGGATATAGATTCGAAATTACTTGATTCACATTCTGCTTGATTATTTATATTGCTGTTAATGTGTGTATTGAAATTTCTGATTTGGTTTTGTGTAGCCTGTGCAGAATATTCTAGTTAAATTTAAATAGTTACAAAGAAAAAGTTGCAGAACCTATTCACCCCCCCCTCTAGGTTCGGTTGGTATTGTATTGAGTTTTAAATCATTTCATTCAATTGGTATCAGAGTAGATCTCGATTCTTTTGACTCAAATTAGTAGAGATAGATAGGAGTCATTCTCTAAGTGTTCCACCATTTTTTGATGGATCAAACTATGCTTATTGGAAAGTTAGGATGCGAGCATTCCTAAAATCCATAGACGAGAGAGTTTGGACAGTAGTGACTAATGGATGGAAAAACCAACTGTTATGGTAAATGAGGTCACTAGTAAAAATGATTCACAACTTTGGAGCACGATTGAAAGAGAGACAACAAACTGGAATAATAAGGGATTAAATGCCATATTTACTAGTGTGTCGGCTAAGGAGTTATAAGAATTTCAAATTGTGAAACGGCAAAAGAAGCTTGGGACATTCTTTGTACAACCCATGAAGGAACTCAAAGCTGTTAGAGACTCAAAATTGCCATGATTATTTCTAAGTTTGAAGAACTTAGAATGAAAGACTGCTTTGATGACTTTTATGGGAAACTCACTAACATGGTAAATTCGAGTCCTTAGGCAAGAAGATGTCTGAATCCAAAGTAGTTTGTAAAGTCTTTAGTCATTACCGGAGAGATTTAGGCCTAAGGTAACAGCTATTGAAAAGAGCAAAATATTGGATTCCATCAAACTAGATGAACTTGTAGGATCTCTTTAGACCTACGAAATGACTTTTCCTGCAACAAAGAAAGGAAAATCTATTGCATTGAATTCAATAGAAGAGGATACCAAATCTAAAGATGACATGTTTGATGAAGAAGACATGGCTTTGTTTGTTAAAAAATTTAGGAAAGCATTTAAGTTCAAGGACAGAAATTGGAAATGCCAAAAATCGAACTCAAAAGCTTCTAAGAAACCAAGCTGGAAGAGTGATGAGCAGAGGGATAAATCTGAAAAGAAAGAGTTCAAAAAGAAGCAAGAACAAGGGATGCAATGTCACGGGTGCAAAGGATTTGGGCACTTTAAAGCTGAATGTCCTACTTACTTGAAATCGAAAGGAAAGAACACTATGAAGATAACACTTTCAGATTCTGACATAGAGTCAAATTCCTCAGATGTAGAAACTTCAAATAATGATAAGGTAAATTTTCTTGCATTTACATCTTCTATTAAAATTGATGAGTTTACTGATTTTGATGATGCAGAAGAAATTATCACGGAGGATGTTGAAGAGCTTGAGGGCTTGAAAGAATCTTATTAAGAGTTATATGAGGAAAGTATTAAAATTAAGAAGGAGAATGTCCTGAATCTTAAGAAAATAGTTCTTGTTGAAAAAGAAACAGATGAACTAGCTAAAAAGTTAGTAGAGAAAAATGCTATGATTCAAGAACTTATAACTATGAACATTTCTCTAGAAGATCTTGCATCAAAACTATCAAAGGAGCTGGACTTAGCTAATGAACAGTTTAAGAAATTTTCATGTGGTACAGCAAACTTAATAAGATGCTAAGTATAGGATACTCGGATGGAAATAAAAGAAGATTAGGTTTTGATCATACTACAGCAACACTTACATCTTCAAACAAGGTAGTTTTTATGCCATCTACTCAGAAAATTTAGAGTACACCTGCACCTCAAAGAAGGTAAATAAGGTAGTTACCTCTAAAGCTCTTGTTTTGTCTAAATCTAAATTTTCCAGATTTATTCCTAAGTATTTTCATTGTGGTAAAGTTGGTCATACTAAGCCTAAATGTTTTGATCTCTTGAGAAATGGAAAAAGACTTGTTTCTTCATTTTCAAATAATGTATCTAAGTCTGAATTTGATAAGTTACTGAGTCAAGTAAGCATGTTATCTCAACAAATTCAGATTATAAATCAAAAGCTAAATCCTGCTATTAATTAAAAATTAGTTTGGAAAAAGAAGGACATAACTTCAAGTAATGCAACTCACATTGCCTTTTAGGCAAGAAATGTTTTGTCAATAAATTCATATGTTTGTAATCATGATTAATTAGATTAAATATACTTTAGTTTTAATTTGTTTTTAGTATAACTGATTTTAGTTATATTCTAATATGTCATTAAGATTAATTTTTCAAATCTGTGATAATTCTGTAATAGCATGAAATATTTTTTTGTTGATAGTAGTTTGCTTAGTAGTTTTCTGGAGTTTTTTAATAAGTTGCAGGTACTATTATGGAGATTGTTAGTGATGAGGATATAAAAGTCATACACAATGTTCTTTTATGTTTTAACTGAGAAGCATGTTTTGTTTAAAGCTGTGTGTGTTCTGTGGCTAAGGAGAATTTGGCAAGATTTGAATTTTTAAGGCAAGCTGTTGGTATTTGTCAAATATCTTAAAGTAATTCGGTTATATTTGATAAGTTAGTCACTCAATTTTTTCCTAGGAAGTTAAATAATATTTCATCATCTAATATGTTATAAAAATGTTCTATATCTTATTTTGATGAGTTGATTAACATTCGATGAATCTGAAAAATGTTAGTGAATTTATTTCAATTTTTTTATTCTTTTGCAAATAATCTGAAGTTAGAAGTATATGTGAAATTTATCTAAGGTTTGTGTAATAGTGTATTCTACTGAAAGAGAAGACTCAGCTCGGCAAAAATGGTGGAAAGAGACGAAAATTGTCTAAGTGTTGAATAATGGGCTATGAAACATATAGCTATGTACGTGTACTTTTATAAAAAGCATATACAAAGCCCAAACACGTGGGTTTTTATTAAAAGAGAAATGTTTGTTTCCACTTTGTCTCTTTGCCGAAAAGCATACAAAGATTTTTTTTTTAAGTTTTTACTTCAACTTTCCGAGAATACCCTTTGTGATTCACAAACACTTTTTTTTTACCTAACATTTTCGACACTCTGCTTATCTCTCTAGTACCGCTTACCCCACTTATTCCCCACTTGCCTTTGGTTGAATCTTTACCCAACCACTATTTTGTTTAAGCTTCTCTTAAGTCCACAACAAGGTACTAATCTCTCTCTCTCTCTCTCTCTCTCTCTCTCTCTCTCTCTCTCTCTTCATTTTATATTAACTAAATGCGAGATTTGTGTTTGCTTGTGGTCTTGTGGTCCCGAAATTGATTCGGGTAGTCTCCTTGTTAATGGGTATCGCATTTCCTTATCTTATTTCATGTGTCTTTCACTCTATTACATGCATTTGTTAATCTAGATTCATTCTATATGCTGATTATTATAAGTATTTGAAATCTAGGCTTTCAAAATTTCCTCACTTTTCAAATAAGCCAACTTTTGAGAAATTACTTGCCTATTTCGTTAATAATTGCGTTTATGAAGTGTATGAATTAGCTTGTTTATTTTGTGTACATAGAATTTCAACTTGCTGCTTGGATTCTTTATTGCAATATTAAATGTCTTGGTGCATTTGTTGAAAAATTTGGATGGGTATGATGTATAGAGGCAACGGGTTACTTGATATATTATTGGTTTGTCTTGTATATTGTAATAATGGGAATACAGCTTGCCTATTTAGTTTTTGCTGAACATGAAAAATCTGTTGGGCATTAAATAATATGCTATTCGGATAATTCCAATAACATGGTGTTTTGTTGTTGGCCGAATTTAATATTTTGTTTGATGTGTGATTTTTATAATGATAAAGTGCTACTGTAAGTGGATTCTCTTTAAGGTCTATATGCTCTTTTAAAAATATGTCTATCACACGTTTATTGGTTCACGAATACTATATTGCAAGTGCTCTGATGAATTTTTACTAAGTATTTTAACTGGGCTTTTAATGGATGACGCGTGTTAGTTCATAGTATTTTCTATTGGACTATGTTGTTCCGTTTTGATGAAACTCTTAATTGGATGTTCTTGCGTATTGTATGATATTTGTACTGTGAACCACATCATTTGTCTTATTTGATTTTTACATATAGTTCCTATTTTGTTTGAAACATCATAAATGATTCTTGCTTTAAGTTTCTGTCTTATATTAAAGTGTATTTTATTTGTTTCACTTCTTTATATACGAGTTGCACATGATTGCCTTTTACTAGTTATTCTAATATGAATAATTTGTTTGCTACTGATTCATTTCTAGTTCTTCTCTTTGTTGATGAGAGACATGGTATGTCAATTGGAGACATCGTTTTGATGTTTCTCCTTTGGCCTCCTTCTTGACAAAAAGGGGGAGAAGTTGATGACAGTACGGGTACAATACTAAGTTGTTAGCTGTTGAAACTAATGCTTGATGACAGTACAGTACGAAGTTATTAATTGTTGAAACTAATGGTTGTTTGGCAGATGCAGAATTGAAGTGTTTATATTGCTTTTGATATGATATTTGGTTAGTTCATAGTGTTAATTTGTATTTGCTGAATTGCTGAATATGCATTTTTTTTTAATTGTATATTGTATAACATGCTAATACATAAGGGGATAGTCCCTCTATCGTGTAAGGAATACTTATCTCAAGGGGAGAGTAGTATTCTTAAAATGCTTATCCATAGCAAATAATTAACTCCTATGATATGTTGCTTTAATGTTAATTTTGATCTAATGAGATTGAAAATTCTGTTTTGCTGAGGTGTTTTATGCAGGTCTTAGGAAAACTCAGGAATTTATAGAATAGGCTATGATAGAGTTCATAGGCTTGTCATATGTAAATGTATTATGTGGTGGTGATCAACAAAATCCATGTCCTTGGGGTTGAGATTTTTTGTTTTGTCATGAAGTTAGCCAAAGGGGGAGATTGTTAGGGAATATTTTTAGTTGGCTATACTTCATATGTAATTTAGTTTATTTCCAGAGATATTAAGGTGTTTCGAAACTTCTATGAATAATTGAAGATAGCAGTAAAACTGAGTTTTTCCTCAGAAATGTCAAGTCAGCTGGAAGTCAGACGCAAGTTAGACAGAATCGCGTTTTGGGGCACTGCAGCAACAGAATTTGGTTAGTCTGTTTCTAACTAAACTGATGACGTCAAGAAAGACCCAAAAAGCCTTGAACCTTCCACTTTAACCGTGAGTCACCCTCAACTTATAACCCCTTGATTCTATTTTCATCTAGAACTTAGAGAGCTTAGAAAAATCAAGAAAAATCGTGCCTTCAACGTGAAACCCTCTCTCGAAACCTTCTGCCATTTTTCTGAGCCTTTGTTTGTGTGAAGTAAGAATGGAGCCTTGAAGATCTAAACCTTCTTTTTAGGATTCTTAGTTCTATATTTGATCACCATTGTTATTTCTCCAAAAGAGATTCGAGGCTTTCGGAAGTTGCTGAAATCTTGAAGGTCCAAGTGCCATGTTCGTGCGTTTGCTGTTGTTGTGAATTCACAATGGAGGACGGCAAGGTATAAACAGTTAGATAAAGATAGTTAGCTTTTTGAATGGATGAGAGGTTCTCAATCCCTGCTATAGAGCAGATCGGAATGTTGTATTTCGGGTAAGAAATCAAGAGTGTTAGACTAGGATTTTGGGTATTCTTGAGTCTATGGATCACCTTGTATTTCGAGTTTGAAAAACTAGTGAAATTGTTACACGGCCTACGGGCCTGGAGAGTTTTTTTCTCTTGGAATTTGTTTCCAAGAGATTTTCTCTTCGTTACCAAAAGATTTGTGTCTTTTTGTGGTGATTGATTTATTAATATTGTTTTTGATTAAGTGTTGATAATCGTGAACAACAAGCTGAATGTTCAGGTATTTTTGGCTTTGAAGAATCTTGGATATAGATTCAAAATTACTTGATTCACATTCTACTTGATTATTTATATTGATGTTAACGTGTGTATTGAAATTTATGATTTGGTTTTGTGTAACCTGTGCAGAATATTCTAGTTAAATTTAAATAGTTATAAAGAAAAAGTTACAGAACCTATTCACCCCCTTCTAGGTTCGATTGGTATTGTATTGAGTCTTAAATCATTCCGTTCACTATAAATTTACAAATGTTTTCTTCAATCTTTCTTTCTTGCTAAAGCATTTTCATCTTCCATTGGAAATCATCATGAAATAGCCGTAACATACCTGCGCATTTGAATTAAGTTTTTGATTCCTATAGGTCATGAATATACAAGTTCAAACCATCTATTACAACACAAAGGATCTGACGCTGAGCTGTATTTATCTAGTCAGCCTTCATCTAGTCAGCATTATTCCTCGCGTTATGCTGATGGAACGAATTCTCCTTCTGTTTCCTATGCAGTTACGTAGCTTCAATATTATTCTTTTTGTACGAAGTTAGTTAGAGGGCCTTTTAGGTCTTTTCTCAGTTTGTTAGGTTTCTTCCTTTTCAGTATATATTGGACACTGTACTCGACGTGATTTTTTAACTGAATATACAATATAGCATTTCCACAAATTCTCTCTTATTCTTCTTTACCTAGCTCTTCATTTTACCAAAACTTTACATAGTATCAGAACATCTATGGCGAATGAAAAAATGAAACTGTTCACCCCTTGAAATCCATCGATCCACTTGTACAAGATCAGCTCCTCAGTTTTTGCAAGATTTTCACTGTCAACAGGCCTCGGTTAACCCCCTTTCTCATTTGAATTCCAAGGCTTGCACAGGTACCTCTTTTCCTCTTTCTCACGTTATTTCTTATGATAAATTGTCTTCGTCATTTAAAGCTTTCACCACTTCTATTTCTTCCCATATAGAACCTACATTTTGTAATGAAACAGTGCGTGATCCTCAATGGCGTAATGCCACGACCTCTGAGTTAGATGCCCTGGAGTTAAATCCCACTTGGACTTTAACTGATCTTCCTCTTCGAAAAGTGACAATCAGTTGCAAATGGGTCTACAAGATTAAATATAATTATGATGGGAGCATTGAGCGTTACAAGACTAGATTAGTGGCTAAGGATTACACTGAACGTGAATGAATTGATTATAATGAAACTTTTTCTCGTGTTGCTAAGCATCTCACTGTTTGCTTATTACTTGCTATTGCTGCTGTGAAAGGATGATTTCTCCAGCAATTTGATGTGCACAATACTTTTCTACACGGGACATTAGAGGAAGAAGTTTATATGCAGCATCCTTTGGGTTATTCCGTTGGTTTGTCTCAACAGGTCTGTCGTCTACATAAAAACATTTATGGTCTGAAACAAGTATCCTGTCAGTGGTACTCAAAATTCTCCACTGCTCTTCTTGACTATGGTTTTATCCAGTCCAAGGCAGATTATAGCTTATTTACTCTCAACACTACTGACACATTTACAGCTCTTCTCGTTTACGTTGATGATATAATTATTGCTGGTCCCCGTCTCTCTTCTATTGAAGCCTTACAACATTTTTTGGCTGACCGGTTCAAGCTTAAATCCCTTAGGGCTTTGAAATATTTTTTGGGCATTGACGTGGGCAGGTATTCACGTGGGATTCAGCTTAGCCAGCGTAAGTACACGCTGGATATTCTTGCTGAAGCAGGTTCTCTTGGCACGCGTCCTCTCAAGCTGCCAATGGACCAGAATCTCTCTCTTCACCAAAAGGTTGGGTCTCCTCTTCCTGATGTTGCTCCCTACTGTCGTTTAGTGGGCCGGTTACTGTATCTCACAATTACTAGGCCTGACATAAGCTTTAACGCGCAAAAGCTTAGCCAATTCATGTCTTCTCCTACTGATCTACATCTACGTGCTGCTCATCATGTCCTATGCTACTTGAAGCAAGCACCTGGTCAGGGACGATTTTTCTCTTCATCTTCTTCCTTACAACTTTAGGCTTTCTGTGACAAAGATTGGGCTGCATGCCCAGACTCTCGGCGTTATGTCACCGGTTATTGTATCTTCGTTGGTAGTTCTTTAATTTCTTGGCGTTCCAAGAAACAAAGTGTTGTATCCCGGTCTTCCGCTGAGGTGAAGTACCGTGCTATGACGGGTACTAGTTCCGAATTGCTTTGGATTCGTTTTCTTCTCCATGATTTTCAGGTTCCCCATCCACAACCTGTCGATCTCCACTGTGATAACCAAGCTGCTTTCATATGGCTGCAAATCCGGTTTTCCATGAATGGACGAAGCACATTGAGATTGACTGTCACTTGCTTTGGGATCAAATTCAAGCTGGGCTTCTTCATCCTTGTCATGTTCGCACCAATAGCCAGCTTGTCGATCTGTTCACAAAAGCTCTGCCTTCTTCCCTTTTTTATTCTCATTTGTCCAAGTTGAGAATAGAAACTATCTATTCACCAGTTTGTTGGGGCGTATTACAACACAAAGGATCTAACGCTGAGCTGTATTCATCTAGTCAGCATTATTCCTCGCGTTATGCTGATGGAACGAATTCTCCTTCTTATTCCTGTGCAGTTACGTAGCTTCATATTATTCTTTTTGTATAAAGTTAGTTAGAGGGCCTTTTAGTTCTTTTCTCAGTTTGTTAGGTTTCTTCCTTTTCAGTATATATTGTACACTGTACTCTAACTGAGTATACAATATAGCATTTCCACAAATTCTCTCTTCTTCTTTTTCGCCGAGCTCTTCATTTTACCAAAACTTTACACCATCAAAAATTTATTATTTGTTCTGTGTAATAATTTCAGGCAGAGAATTTATTTTCCAGTAACCGGGAAGATAACGGAAAACAAGAGAGAGAGAGAGAAAAATGCGAAACATTTGTATGCGGAAAAAAAACAACCGCACAAGAGTGCTCCTAATGTTTCGCATTACCGGAGGAAATATGTGGTAAAGAATCACGCGCTTCTCAAGCGTCGTATTGCCACTGACAAAGGCTAAAAATTGATTGCCCATTACCAATCGCGGATTCTATATGCCTTTCTCCTGCACTAGAAAAATACATGCTTCTTATTTTTAAATAATTAAAAATTATATTAGTAAAATAAAAACTATAAGAATGAAGGCAATTATTGTTGAATTGAATGATGAAACTCAGAGAAAAATAAATACTTCTTATTTTACATAAAATAATTAAAAAATTATATTAGTAAACTACAAACTATAAGAATGAAGACAGTAAAAATAAACATAACGCCAGATTTCTTTAGAAAATATCGGAATGTCTTAAAAGTGAACCTCGATAATTTTTATTAAAATTAAAGCTCCGTTTTTTTTCGAAGTAAGTCATTTATAATGTAGAGGAGTTTCCAGTGAATTTTAGTATTCTAATTTTCAATATTTGATTCCAACTCAAAACATGTTTCATGAAAATATTTTTTAATATTTGATACACGTTATAATTTTAAGTAACCTTGTATAATTAGTAACCTTGATTTTTAATATCAGTTTGAAATGAATTAAAAATAACATATATAACAATAGAAAAAAATATTTTTCATAACAAAATACTTTGCAAAAAAAATTAAATTAATGCTTCATTTTACAGTTAGACCTATTCTATTGTTCAGTTAACTAACTTTTACCAACCTTCTCAAACACTGAAAAGTAAGGAAAGTATCTGTCTTCCTATTCTAAGGTAAATTTTTTTCTATTGAGATCCTTGAGGTAAGGACCCTTTCCTAACATCCTTCAATCCATCCTATTAATGGAAGTGCTGATGTGGTTAACGATGAAAAAAAGCATTAAACTATAAATATAAATAAAATAATATATATAATTATTATTTAAATAAAAAATATAGAGAAAAAACTTGAAAAAAAAATATCTACATAAAGGTATGACCCTTCACTCTTTCAAAATAATATATTAAATACAAAATATAACTTGCAAATACAAAAATAAAACAAAAAAAAACAAAAAATTGAAATAGATTGTAAAAATGAAAATCAAATGAAACAAAAAAAAAATAGAGAAAAACTTTAAAAAAAACTATACAAAGGTATGATCCTTTGTTTTTCCATCTTTTTGGTGTACTTTTTTCTAAGATTTCTTTTTTGTCTTTTTGTTTCTTCTACTTTTATATTTATTTTTCTAAGATTTTAGAATTTGTTTTCATTTTGATGTATTTACCACATTTGATTTGTATTTTTACAATTTTTTGATTTTTTTCTCTTTTGTTTGTATTTTCAGTTATTTATATGATATAATATATTGTTTTAAAGGGTGGAGGTTCATACCTTTTTGTATAATTATTTTCCATTTTTAGCATTTTATTGATATTTTCGCATTTAATTAATATTTATTTAATTTTAATTTATACGTTAATGATTTATTTTAGTTTTTTTATTTCACGTCATCACTCTAGTTCGTAGAGTGGAGAGAAGGATTCCTAAGGGGCGTTTGTTTCCTCAATTTTTTTGGGAGCCTAAAATTTCCAACACACCAAACACATTTCACAAATTCAATAAACTTCACACTTTTACACATACACTTCACACTTTTCACAAACTCAATAAACTTCAACATTCAAAAGATTCCTAAAATTTTGAGAATTTTTCCAAAATTTCGATAAACAAACGTCACTAAAAGTCTCCCTGTCTCCCAAAAATCTCTGTGAGAAAAAATGTTCATAAAGAATAAACTGAGAAAAGTACAAACTATAAAGAGCAACGGATTAATTTAATCTCTTTTTTTTTTTTTTTTTCGATTAATTTAATTCTTATTTGCTAACGAACAAAGCCTAACGTGAAACACGATTTTCCGGTTTTATGCCGCATAAAATATCGAGTTTAAATAGTAGCGTGTATTACTACGTACCTGTTCTACGACATGAATTTGGAGGATAGTTCAATCTCAAGGTGGATATTGGAATGTGTCGGTTCCGTTCTATATTCATCGAAATATAAATTTTTGTTTCCTTTTCGTTTCGATATTTTGGAATTATAATTTTAAAAATTAGAAATCGAAAGAAAGAAACACGTATTTCTCATTCATTGTTTGAATACATTCAGGAAAAAGAAAAACGGTAACAGGTAAAATATTCCTTCAACTATTTATATAATCTTTAAAAAATTTATACTCTCTGGATTTGATGGATGGATTCACCTGCAACTGTATCTCTACGGCATCTATAAGAGGTCGCTATTCTTGGTGGGAAACGAAAAGACGCCGCAGCTAATTAATGTGCTTTATTTTCATTGGACCGACATAAAAGGTAGGACACAAAATTGTCTCGCCCACATTGAACAAGATGCTTGATGCATGCCACGTGCATACTGCAACAACGACGCTCTACAGTATCAGGACCGTGTTTGATTCCGAAATTTTAAAAAATATTCTTAAAATTTTAAAAATTTTGTAGATATTAAGATTTATTAATATTTTTAAAATATATGTAGGTATTAAAAATTTTAGATTATATTTAACTTACTCGAAATTTCATTATTTTAAAATATTAGACAAATAAACGCTATTTAACGACCGCTCTTTTCAATCAACAACCGACTCACAAATTTGAAAAAATTTTAGGTACTAAAACTTCAATTTTAACAGATGTTAATATAATATTTTGATATTACAAACATAATGTTATCAATGGTGCCGATTGCACATATTAATAAATATCATTAATAATTCCCATGAATTTGATTAAGGTATTGATAATATCAAAACTCTTCTTAAAAGCTATTAGGATTGAAACTTTTCACTTTTTCCCTTTTCTTTCCCTTTTTATTTCGTCATCACTTACCATCTCTTTTCCTGATTCCTTAATTTCTAAATGCCATTGTATCCTATAATTTTCTTTTCATTTTCCAGATGCCATAGTAGCTACGGAAGACAATTATTCAAGAAAAAAGCCAAGGGTTGATCGGATCTTACCAATATCTTATGCCAGGTTCAACTTCCACAATAGTCCCATTTTTCAACTCGGTGGGCTCCGAGGAGGCCCCAGCTCATTTAACAGTAATTGGACTCACACAGAGAGAAGTATATGATGACATCTGGCAGGATAACACGGGGCTCCGGCCAGGCCATTATAAAATGGGACCCTATTACTCTAGTTTCCCAGAGTCTTGGTTTGAACAACCCAACAATGTCTTCCAAGTACTTGTTAGTGTTGCCCCTCGGAGTGGTGCTTCTCACTACTTCCTCTCTTGCTGATGACGGCAAAAACCTCCCAGCTACAAGGGACACAAGCCGCCCCCGAAATACAAGCCACCCCCAAAATACAAGCCACCCCCAAAACACAGGCCACCAACTTCACTTGATGAGTCTCTCGATGGAGAGAAGCCATTTTACAAACCTCCAAAGGGCAAGGGAGAGCAGCCTCCGAGCCCATATTCCAAAAAAGGGTAAGGGAGAGAAGCCTCCGAGCCGGGTAAGGGAGAGAAGCCACCACCGGAACACAAGCCCCCCCCATACGGGCATTACCCTGGACACCCACCGAGCCCATATTACAAACCTCCAAAGGGTAAGGGAGAGAAGCCACCACCGGAATACAGCCCCCCCCATACGGGCATTATCCTGGACACCCACCGGTAGAGGATGTCAAAGACTCGCTTGAGCCAACCGGCGGGAAGAAGAAACCTTATCCTCCACAAAAGAAGCCACCAGTGCTCCCCCACGAGCCACCCTACAAACCTCCACCATCAGCCAACTGAATGCATTAGGTCTATTTATATGGGTCTGTATTTATTAATAAAAGCTGCACTGGATGTCATCCTGTCTGGAGTGTCTATTCTAAGTTGTCGATGTTCAAAGAGCCATGTTCGTGCAAGGTACTCTTTGGAGTGTTTTGTGCGTGCATGGCTTGTAGTATTTATGTTTGGACATGCTGGCTGCTCGTTATGTGAAAAACTTATTGTCCAACCGTGGTAGTATATATATATATATATATATCTCTCTGTGGATTGGATTCTGTTAAAAGGCTTCGCATTTATCCTTTTTTTTTTTTTTTTGATTGGGACATTACTTAACACGAGAACTCAAGAGGATGAGTTAGGAATATCAAATAATGAATTATTTCTAGACTATTTTTATTTCTGCTGCTTGATATGAAATTTAATCACTTTATTAATATTGGACTATTCAATTGAAATAAATAGTCTAATTTGCTTGGACTAATTTACTATAGCACCTCCATGTTCCAAGCTCTAAAAAAGATGCAAAAGGGGTGAACGAAGCCTATGCTTCATCACACGCTGGAATTACTATTAAACCACCACTTTTCCTTATTTCCTCAACATATACGCCCAGTGAAGTAAGCTTCCTTGAATTCTACGGAATTGGTTATGGATGCGAGAGTCACACACAATTAATGGTAGTAGTTCTATTTCGCTTTTTTTTAAAAAAAAAAAAAAATTGTAGTTCTATTTCAACATCAGAATCTTAACCCACGTAACCTAAACATAACGTACGCATAGCTAGCCTGGATCAAATCCGGATATTATTGGGTGTTTGGTGCCTATAACTACAATAATATTGCCTCACACAGCGACAGCAACCCGAAGCAGTGAGTCCTTATTTACCAACATGAGATAAGGTTATCGAAAAGCTGGCTATACTACTGAGTTTTTTTATCCGCGAGAAATAATTGGGGACCTACATTGGGCAATTCCTGTAATTATGCTCAAAATCGCTTCTTCTTCTACTTCTTCTTCTTCTTTTTTTCTTTTTTTTTTTAAGGCAAGGCAAAAGTGGTATGAGTGGCATTCTTTTGGGTGGTGAATTTGCCGCCCACACAGAAATTACCCGTGTCGTCAACTTTGATGATTTAACCCATCTAAACTTGTTGAATCCCTATTAGAACATTTGAAAATAATTTAGTAGGATGCAAAAATATCTTTCTATCCAACTCATAGACGCACTGGAGTAGCACTAACAGTGTTCTCCAAATATAAGGGTGGGTGCCAGAACAGATAGAATCGGAATGACCAATTTCGGTATTTACCGAAATACAAATTTTTTTTTTGTTCCGATTCTATTATGATAAAACATAGAACAGAACCTATGAATCTATCACTCATCCTAAAATTTTAATTTTATAGGAAAAGAAAGATTTTATTATTTAAATTATATCTTTAACAGAACCAAAAATTCCGGTTTGGCATGTGGGCTTTTTTAGACAATTTTTTTGAGCCCTAATGGGCCAAATATGTTTTTTGGGCTGAATTTCTTTGAATTTTTTTCAATTATTTATCATAAATTATCAATAAATATAAAAATTCATCTAAAATCTAGATTCTAAAATAAATATTTAAGAAAATTCATATGTTATATTTTATTTTGAGCTCTATTTTTATTTTATTTTTTAAAAATAACGGGAACCAAAATTTCTGTATTTTTTAATTATTCATCATAAATTAACAATAAATGTAAAACATTCATCTAAATTCTAAATTTAAATATAAACATTCAAACAAATTCCATATATTTACTTTTTTATAACCCTATTTTTATTTTATTTAAAAAAAATTAAAACCGAAAATTATTAAAAATGACTTCAGATTCTACTATATGCTGGAATGGGAACCATATTTTCATAACCGAAAATTCTGATTCTTTTCCAAATTTTTGCCCACCCCAATCCAAATATACTAACTAATTCGCTTGTATATATGATGGTCGAGCAAACATGTTCGTCCAGTGGAGGTGGGTGTTATAACAATAACCGTCACTGTAATCCGATGCACAGATTTTTAAAATTTAGCCACTGCCGCTCGTAATAAAAATCGGTCACATTCGATGTTGGTTTTAAACAGTAGCTGTTGTTGGGTACCCACTCGTCACTTCGCGGAAATATTTTTCTGTTGGCTTGTACAGCCTTAGTTTGTTGGATATCTTTTCGTAGATGGACAACTTATATTAATTATTAAGGCGGAAGGTATATGTTCCTTTCCCAAAATTATTATCCGTGCCACCGACAAAGTGGGCGCAGTCCCTAAATGATTGCCCAGAACAGATCGGGGATTCTAACACGTGAAACGCGGTAGTGAAGTCCCACTAGAATTAAATTATTGGAGGGACCAAAAGATAGATGCAGGCTCGAACTTTCTCAAACCCTCCTTCTTGATGTTTCACAAACAGTAGAAAAATAAACAGAAAACAAAAAAAGGCCTCCTCTTGAGGATCACTTAATTATTCATCCACAATTCAGAATCGTTATTGTGATCTTTCTGTGCAACTATGAATTTACGAAGCCACATCGAATTTCCTTCTGATCACCCTGGACAATAACCCCCCATAACTCGTCTTCATGCCCTTTACAGGCCCATATGTAGGCAGCCCCGACATTACCTTTTTCCCACACTATGAAATTATAAGCTTTTGAAATTAATACGATTGTTATATATCAGCCTACTCCTGGTAAATATGCGTAGTGATCATGTGCTTCATCAGATCTTCTCCAATTATCTAATCCAATACTCCTCTACCTATTCTCATCTTTAGATGAGGATAAGTGAAAAGTTTATCAAGAGGTAAATTATATAGACAATCAAAAAAGCAAACATAAGACCAAGGACCACAAACCCATATTACTTAATTCGTTTTGTCCTATTTTTTTTTTTAAAAATAATATATTATACTAGGCACTATATTGTCTTTTTTAAAAATAAAAAATATCAGATCAAGCCTTAATTTGGTCAATTATTTTGTTTTCTTTTTGCAATGGGTTTTCAAGACAGTTTAACGCACTTCGACCATTAATTTTGAAACCTACGCAATCTCTCAATCCCACCTTACCTAAAATTATCAGGCAAAAAGTACGGGGTAGATATTAGCGGGTGCTAGATAGATTCCTGTTCTAATCGCGTGGAAGTGCTCTTGGTCGAAGGTTATTTCGAGACGCATTAATGAAGTCAGACTCAGCTTCCTACGAAATGAATTGGGAGGAAGTGAAATGGCTCAACTAGAACTTGGGCTTTGAATTATGCCTTAATTTCTTTTGTCCTGTTTTTAGAAAATTCTAGACTATGCGGCCTTAATTCATGAATCATAGTGCTGGAAAAAGCAACCATTCAGAGCCCACCTACAAAAAAAAAAAAAAAAAAAAAAAAAAAAAGCTATTCAGAGTCCCTTTATCACTCTCAGAAAAGAAAACCAAAGATTTTTTGTGTTCTTTTTGTTTTGGGCTATTTTTGGTGCTGATCTCTCGAAAGAAAGATATACTGAGCAAAAGTCAAGTGGCGCGTTCTCGCCAAGACATGATTAAGAAAGAAATGCAGAGGAATAGAGCCCAGAGAAATCATCGGCAGAAATCAAGTAAATCTATGTTTGTTTACAAACGAAGTGGCATATTTCTATAATTCTATTGGTCATTGCAGCATCATGCTCTTGCGGTGCTACTGAGTCCAAAAAGTTGTACTTTTATAAGCCAAATTATTAGTCATGTGACTCTAACTTCAACAGTTCACACTGATCAATTTTCTGCACCTCAATTTAATATGACGCTTTCAAGAATTATTGGTACCAGTTACGTTCTGCAGGTTTCACATTGACTTTAACTAAGCCTCAGCTAGCTGACGGTGGGAATACTATATATGCATTTAAAATGGGATCCGGGATTACGTGCATCTTTACACTCGCAGACTTACCTAAGTGGGAAAAGGAGAAAAACTATTGTCCGCTTTTTGCAAGGTTTATCGAATGAAGCAAATTGTCCAGTACTGCACATTTCTCAGGCCGACATGTTTATATGGAATCTACGCACGATGTGTGACGTGGGTCTTCAAATCCCATGAGATGAGAATTGAGAAGTGATAGAAAGGTGAGATTCATACTAGGGGCCTTTGGCCATCTGAATCGGAGCGCTTGATCATGTGGTGTGGCCTACCTGCAATGTTACTTATCAGTTATCACCAAGACGTGGATGTTGGTTTTTAATTTCTTTTTTCTTCCTTTTGGCAGGAATATTCGACTGTAGAAACTTTAAAGGCAGCGAATTGCAGCTAACTTCGTCTTATTGTAATATTTCACGCAATTAGGAGACGGCCACGAGGAAAGCATAGAGCTAAAATTGGCTACTTTAATTCTCAATTCTCAGAAGCCTGCACCAGGCACGATGTCAAACTTTGAACTCGATAGGACCCACTAGGACCCCCCTGATATTTGTGTACTCAACTAAAAAACACTGTCCATTTCGAATCCCTATACCCTGTTAATTGTTATTGTAATGCGAAGTGCTGAATGACATATGGTCTGACGTAATCGGATCCGGGTTATAAAAGGCAGCGAATTCTTCCCATTTCAACTCACCGAGAGACCAAAGATGACTACTACCAAATACTGTCTAGTGTTGCTCCTTGGGGCGGTGCTACTCAGCACTGCCTCACTAGCTGATCGCAATGAGCCTCCCAAACATGAGCACGAAAAGCCACCCCCAAAACACAATCCCCCAACTCTTCTTGATCATGATGAGAAGTCATTCCCTGAGCACAAACCTCCAACCCCGGGTAAAGAACCCCCCAAAGGCAAGGGAGACTTGCCACCACCTGAGCATAAGCCTCCACATGAGCAACACCCTGGACGCCACTTAGTGAGTCCTACTCCCTTGCAGAAAACTCACCAAGTTTGGACGGCAAACCTCACAAGGGACGAAAGCCACCACCGAAGCACAAGCAACCAACAACACTCGACAAGGAAGAGAAGCCATTCCCAGAGCACAAGCCGCCAATCCCAGTTGATAAACCTCCTAAGCACGAGGGAGAGAAGCCACCATCAGAGCATAAGCCTCCACATGAGCAACACCCTGGACGCCACTTACTGGAGTCCTACTCTCTTGAAGAAAACTCACCAAGTTTGGATGGCAAACCTCACAAGGGACGAAAGCCACCACCGAAGCACAAGCCACCAACCACACTTGACAGGGAAGAGAAGCCATTCCCAGAACACAAGCCACCAAAATCTGGTGATGATGAACCTCCCAGGAGTAGGGGCGAACAACCACCTCATGATCCACACCAGCCACCTCATGATCCACCTCATCATGATCCACACCAGCCACCTCATGATCCACACCACGGAGACCGTTCAGTGGAGGGTGCCAATGACCCCCACAAGGCACCTAGAAAGTTGAAGCCTCCAACCGTAGAAAAGAAGCCGCCAAGTCGCTCGCACAAGCCACCAGCAAGCTAAGGGCATCGTTATATATCTAGAAATAAGAGCTGCAAGTTATGTTATCTTTCTTGTCAGTCGCTGTTTTATGCATGTAACAGTTACCAGCTGCTTGTAGTGATCTATGTTAATGTCATGTGTACTCTATAGAACTCTCTGTTATGTACGTGCGTTGTAGCTTATGAGAATTGACATGCAGTTATGCACTTCATGTTTAGATAATGTAGCGCATGCTCCTATATATCTCAATATATATATATATTATATGTTTTATTCACGTGGGTCAACGGTGAAATTTGATGCCTTGTACGGGGACATTTTAGGCATTTTATACAGCGAGCAACAAAAAATTCATAAATAGATGTAACAAAAGGCATAGATGTATACCTTATACTGAGTTCAATCGTTGCCAAAACAGCAAATTAATTCACATGCACTTCCGCTTCGGGAGATCCTGAAAAGACAACTCCGAATTAATAATCTGAATTTAATAAATACTTAATTTATATCTTTAATTATAATTAGTCTCTGTCGCCAAGTGAGCTGAAGTAATTCTACACATGTAGAGATCAGCCTCATATGTTTGTCACCAAGTAGCAGATATAGTCTCATGATATATATATTTATAATCATTACAAGTTATGGAATTGGACAAAAAATCTTCTCTTCCACAAATTCCCTTAGCACACGTTCTGCCAAGTTAGTTTATTCTTTCACCCCGTGATCATGATCAGTCGTGACCATCCCACAAGAATATTCACTTTTGTTATATTTTTTTTTTCCTTTTCCCAAGCTTTATTCCTCGGCAACTATGTTATTTGTCAAGAATCAGAGAAATATGTAGCTCGCACACTCCTGGGATTTACGCAACCATATATATGATCCACATAATATAATTAACAAACTTCTTGATCATGATTTTCCTCGCACATTCCACTTTGATCATCATGGTAAACTAGCCGTTACTGAAGAGCATAAATAAATTTTATATGCATATTTTTATAATTTGGGTTTTGTTTAGAGGTTTAAGATCATTGTTAGATATTGTGGAAGACAATTAATTGTAGAAATTTATTCACGAATGATCCCATGGAGCACAGGTAAGCATAGTGTGCGTAGGGTAACCTTCCTACATGCATGTAAGACGGAGAAAGATGAAAACTTTGTGCATTTCCGACATTAATTCCTATACTAGTGTAACAACAAGAAGATCAATATCAATCCGAGATTGGCTGATTGTGTACATTTAATGTTAGGCCGACAGCACAATACAGTCAAGCGGAACCTGATCTCGAATTACTAGATCGGATTCATGTACCACGTGGTACCGTGAATAACATAAAATAAGGAAATATCGATCACTACTTAGCTGGCCTTTTTGGCATTTGCTCTTTTTTTATGCGCACCATCCCATTTTTCAACCATAAATTGAGGCCCCTTGTTTAACCGGCCACTAGGAGTGCCACTACCCGCTGCACGGATAAATTAATTTATATCATATTGATTCATTAATCATGCATGGATAATTTGATAACCTCATATATATACTTTCTATTAACTAAAGAACTCTAAACGTGGCTTAAGGTTCCCTTTCTCTCGAGGACATATATAGTTGGCTGCCACAAAGGAAATCAAATGCCTGACGCGATTACTCACGACAGACTACCCCGGGAGCTGCATGCGACGAATCATCGTCAAACTAATTTTTATTGGAACCCCGTTAATTATTAGTTCTCCACCTAACTTGATATATATGGCACTTTAAGTTTAATTAAGCGAAGGCTTCAATAATACAAAAGATTATCATATGATATAAATATATTAATCTGACGGAAAGTTGGTAGGACGTACACTATACTAACTAAAAGGAGCTGCGTCTTAAAGAGCCATATGTACTTCTTATGTGCGTCTTTTCCGTCTTCCTCTTATAACATCCAATAGTCACCATCCTAAGTGGGTACCGGCCGAGAAGCACCATCATGTCCTACCTTCATTAAAAAAGTAGCCGAAAAAATATAGTTATTACAAAAACCACGTGAAATCTGGCGTGATCAAAGCCGATGTTCGTAAACTATGTCCTCAATTAAGATGCAGTTGAATGAAACTATATATCCATAGAATCGTACGCGGTCTGAAATGTAATTGACAGTGTATCTGCAGAATAATTCTTACAGATTTTCTTCGATCTTTAAGGAAATCTTATTTTTGAATAGTCTTCTAATTCTCCATATCTTGTTTAGCTCACAAATTGAAAAATTTGTTAGATCTCACAACTTTAACAGCTCAATTGTTCTACCTCCTTTCTTTCCATGCCTCACAGTCCTCACAGGTTTCTCAAAGTCATAATAACCAACTGTCTAGAAAAGCTATATTATAGTCATTTTCTAAACCCTAGTTGTGACATGGCACGAGATCGTTAGGATCTAGGATCACATGGAAAACTCTTCTTCCATTATTTATCTTTTATTCTTATATTCCGAATTTTGGATTTCTAGTAATTATGATCATATTCATTAACATATCATAATTTACCCCGAAAAGATGAGATTGATTTGTGAAATCTCTTTTGTTAACAATCATTAACTTATCTATCATTCCATCATATTATATTCCACATGAGCCAATAGGATCAGAATAATATCACCGATTAAATCCCTAACTCATATAATTTTTAATTCTAATATGTAATTTGTTGAACTCCCCAATTGTTTCTAAAACAACTTATTAATTACACTGGCTAGTGATTTTCTAGAGTTCAACTCTATACAGATTTAATGAATATACTGTCTCGTTAAAAGGCTGGTGGATTTCTTATTGAACATTTATACAACACTATTTATTATATACAATACTCAACTTTGTTTGGAATATTTAATCCATAAGGATCATCACCATATAACTCAGTTAAAGAACAAGTATACAACAAACAATTTTGTACAAACCTCTCAGGTCTAAGGATACCATAAGTCAATTGTGCTGAATATCATTCTCGCTGTCAGTGATCACTTTTAGAAGATATTCATATTTGATTCCGCTCAGTACATACACTCTTACAGTGCACTCACTTGTTTGCTTAAGGTCACTACCTCAATGATAGAATTAATCGTCCTATTTAATAGAGGCACAACAAGTGTAGACATATTTACATAAACATATACCTTGGTCTAGAAAAAATGTTAAGTAAACAAAAGAAATAAAAATAATAATTATCTCATAATCATTCTTTAATAAACTGATTTTTAGGGCATATATCTTACAATAATAATCTCAGTTAAATAGCAGAATTTCTAGATAAAGACAAAACAAAAATTGTTGCTAGACAATCACTACAAAAATTTTACTTTTTTGGGAAGGATTGTTTTGGGACGTCAAAAAATCCGTCCGAAAAATACTATTTGAGGACAGATTTTCAATTTCATCCCAAAAAAATAGAAAGTACACTGATTTTGAGACCGAATTCAAACCGTTTCAAAAGTTTTTTTTTTTGAGATCATTTTTTTTTGACGTGATCGCCAACCGTCACAGAAAAAAAAAAAAATATGAGTTTTTGGGACGGAATCTTCTCACCAGAAAAACAATAGTACTTTTTAGGCCATCATGTACTACCTTCATACAAAAATAACCGAAAAAATATTGTTATTATAAAAACCACGTGAAATCTGGCGTGATCAAAGCGGATGATCGTAAACTATATATCCATAGAAATGTCCGTCTAATTATGTAATCATCTCCTTTAACTAGCAGAATTTCTGGACAAAGACAACACAAAATTAACATCATATGTTGCTGGCCAATAGAGAAGATAATGACTTCGCATATGCTTACAGCACAAGAAATTTGATTATGGCCGGGTGACAAATTTTGTCACCAGAATATACTGATTCGACAACAAAAAAAAATTTGTCACTATAAGCCAGCCTCTTGAAAGAGTTTGGGTAACAAATCTGAGAATTGTCACATAAATTCATCCTGACGACTAAGTTATACATCCGGACGGTTTTTCTAAATGTGTCTAATTAAGGACTACTAAGGCATAATCAAATAGTAAACTGTTCGGACGCACGGATATATAATTGTTTGAATAGAAACAAACCCATTTAAACGATTCCCATTTATGTCCGAATGGAGATTGTCGAATAACAAAGTCTTTGCAAAAATTACACGATCGAGAATGAAATCAACCTTTGAAAACAACCAACATATTCACATCACAACGAACTCTGAACTCTAACAAAGTATTATTACAAATTAATGAATAAAAAACAACCAATAAAAACCAAAAAAAAATTGGTGCCTTACATTACAAACCCAAGGAATATCGAGATCCACGTACCTTAAATGCAATTTTCTTCGAAATCCTCATTAATCTTCTCATTTTCTAGCTATTTCCCACAAAACAACAAGCATTAGAAGCATCAAAATGAGTTTGAGAATCCATAAATGATTTGCTTCAAAAAAACCACAAACCAAATGCCGTTTGTCAAAATGCTCTCCAATTCCTCCAAAACCACTGAAAATTGTGTAGAGCACTTCTTTTACCTCTTTCCATTCGATTCTGCTTGTACAGTTTTAGGAGTATAAAGACAATGGATGCTTGTTCTGGAGTTTCGGTATTTCATTTTGGGTAAAATCCGTTCGGACGGTCATAAGTTTGTCCACAGATTTTGCAGCAATTCTTTGGTGGAAAATCTTGCCGCCCAAACTTTTCGATGTCGTTCAAACATCATATACGCGACCGAACGTTATTCTAAAAGCACACGATACCGTTTCTTTCAGAACACGACAACGTTTGTAACTTACAGAACGAACCCGTTAATATCATTGTCATTCGATCGTTTAAATTAAAACTACACGACATCGTTTACTTAGAGGAGATGACACTGTTTTTCAAATCGTAGTTCTTACCATTTGACCTATAAACATATAATATATTATTTTCTGAAATTTCATGCCAGTCAAAATTAAAATTGAGCCGTAGGCCTTATGCATATCAGGAAGAAAAATATGTACAACAATGTGTTGGAAACTTTTCCATAGGAGTATGCACAGGAGTATACATGGATTAAGAGGAATAAGAGGTGACGGCCAGTAACTGGATGGGAGTATATTGGGTTCTCAGTCGACTGTTAAATCCTAATAGTGCCAATTAGATGGTATTATATAGAGTGGACTCTCATTTAGTTCTCTGCTTCTTCTTTTTTCTATTTCTGTAATTGAGGAAAAAATTATAATGATATCATGCGAATTATAGTAAGGCTAATAATTAAATTATCAGATAATAAAACTGGTTAAATAAACAAAGAAAAAATTTGCGCAAAAAAATATCCAGATGTCAAAAACGCTAAATTGTGCAAAGAAAACACTCGCGTATATGCCACAATCCAATCCCGGCCATTTCGTAATACTGATACAGAATGCGCCACGCGAAAAAGAACGTTATAATTACTACTATTTGGGCTGAACTTGTTGGGCTCCAATTTCCAAAATTCAACCAATGTTATGGTTGGATGCCGATCTAGAGTCCCAATCCAAACTACAAATAAGAAAATTGAATTGACAGCTCCATTTTCTTTTGAAGTTGCGCCTTCGCAAAGAAACTATTTCTGCTTGATAGAGAGCCCGAAGACGGTCCATGCTTATGACGATGGGGTCAGAAAATTTTCTAATAAAAAAAAAAAGTAACGGACGAGCATAATCTGACTAAACCATTTTCCTTATCGACATCCTACTATATAAGATATACCTCATCGATATTGTCATTTTACAAGATGATAAATCAATTGGTTTATGGTCAATACGTCAGAGTAAATGCAGCTTGATCTTCCCGTTTCTTCCCCTGTAAAACAACAAAGGACCCGGGTTCCGAGGTGCGGAACCTCTAAAGCTTAAATCAGTCCCTATTTTTATACGAGTTTTGTTATTTTATCACACAGAAATCACTTATTGTTCTCATCATTAGCTTCTCTTTTTATAGTGTTTTTGCCCACGTTCCCCTCTTTTCCTCTAGCCAGGATTTTAGCGGGAGTTCTTGTCCCTGTTAGGTTGTGCTCTGTGATGCTCTCTTCACCTTTTTCTCACGGTTATTCGTATCTGCTACGGGTATAGTGAGAACGTGGTGCCGTGGCTTATCGTGGGCTGTTAGGTAACTGTTTGCGGCATATGTAGCGATTTTCTCTTTTGGAAAATATGCGACGTGGATTTGGTTGTAACTGTTGGGCTTTTGAAAGACGTAATCATATTTTTCGCCTAAATTGGTTTGGGGTAGATGTGATTCCGTATGGGCACCAACAGAGTCCCCCAATTCTTGAGCGGATTTGCAGAATCGGGTTGAGAATGTTTGCTATTCTTCGGATGCTATTGATGATTTGTATTGATGCTATTTTCCCGTGAATTGCTATTGATGATTTATACCTCATTGTTTTATTGTTCATGTTTATTTTGAATAGTAATTATATTTGGTGACCATATGTAATTACATCTGATGACTCTTTGTAATTGGGAGATTTAGGGATTTTTTAGTTTGGGATCCGTGGATGCGAATGGGAACCTTAGTTCTCCTTAGTTCGTAAATGCGATAAGGAACTGAAGTTCTCTAGCCGAGGTTCTCCGAATTTATCATATGTTGAGGGGACTGGGAACCTTAGTTCTTAGTCCTTGAATGCGACTGGGAACCGAGGTTCTCTGAGGTCGTCTTAGGGGGACTGGGAACCTTAGTTCTTAAATCCTTGAATGCGACTGGGAACGAGGTTCTCCGAGGTCGTCTTAGCGTCGGGGGACTGGAACCTTAGTTCGCCTAAGTCCTTGAATGCGACTGGGAACCGAGGTTCTCGAGGTCGTCTTAGCGTCGGGGGACTGGGAACCTTAGTTCGCCTAAGTCCTTGAATGCGACTGGGAACCGAGGTTCTCCGAGGTCATCTTAACGTCGGGGACTGGGAACCTTAGTTCGCCTAAGTCCTTGAATGCGACTGGGAACCGAGGTTCTCGAGGTCGTCTTAGCGTCGGGGGACTGGGAACCTTAGTTCGCCTAAGTCCTTGAATGCGACTGGGAACCGAGGTTCTCGAGGTCGTCTTAGCGTCGGGGGACTGGGAACCTTAGTTCGCCTAAGTCCTTGAATGCGACTGGGAACCGAGGTCGTCCGACTTTTAGGTCGGGTTTCTTTCGTTTGGCGATTGGTTCTTTGAAGAGAACTCTTCAGATTTTCCTTTGATAAAAAATGGTAGTGCAAAACATGAAATCATAATATCAATGTAAACATGTGAAGACAAACAATAAGGGGTGTTACGCATAGTACTTTCTAAGGTACGAGTTCCATGGATATTGTAGTGCTTTTCCTTGGAGATTTTCTAAGTAGTATGTTCCTGGTCGCTTGGCTTCGGTGATGCGATACGGACCTTCCCAGTTTGGATGGAGCTTACCTTGTTGTGGGTCTTTGGTCCCTGGTAACACCTTTTTGAGGACTAAATCTCCGGGGATGAAGTGGCGGGGTCTGACCTTGGCGTTGTAGTAATTCGCAACTTTCTGTTTGTATACTTCCATTCTGAGCGCTGCTTCTTCCCTTCTTCCTTCTAGTAAATCGAGATCCAGCTTTTTTCCTTCTTCATTGTTCTCCGGGGTGAACATCATTACTCGTGGGGAGAGAGCCCCGATTTCGACCGGGATTACTGCTTCGGTTCCATAAGTGAGGGCGAACGACGTTTCTCCAGTGGCTGTTCTGACAGTCGTGCGATATGCCCATAGGACTCCGGGTAGTTCTTCCACCCATAAACTCTTATGATCGTCGAGCTTTGTCTTGATAAGCTTCAGTAATGATCGGTTTGCCAGTTCTACTTGGCCATTAGCTTGTGGGTAATACGGAGATGAGTAATGGTTCTCGATGTTGAGTTCCTTACAGAATCCCCGAAAATCCTTGTTGTCGAATTGTTTGCCATTGTCAGAGATTATGACCCGAGGTAGCCCGAAGCGACAGATAATATTTTTCCAAACAAACTTCCGGACATTTTGCTCAGTAATCTTTGCTAGTGGTTCAGCTTCTACCCATTTGTGAAGTAGTCGATGGCGACGATCAGAAATTTCAACTGTCTTTGTCCTATTGGGAAAGGCCTGAGGATGTCAATTCCCCACTGCATGAAAGGGTATGGAGAGCTTACGATCGTCATTTTTTCCGTCGGGGCATTTATGAGGTTGGCGAACCTTTGGCATTTTTCGCATTTCCGCACTACATTTTCCACGTCGGCATGTAAGTGGGCCAAAAGAAACCAGCTCGGACTACTTTTTGAGCTAGTGCGTGCGCTCTGAATGGTTTCCGCAAATCCCTTCATGTACTTCACGGAGGGCGTAGTCTGCTTCTCGAGCGTTGAGGCAACGTAATAGTGGTTGGGAGAGACTTCGACGGTATAAATTCCCATCTATGATGGTATATCGTGGTGCTATCCTTTTGAATTTCTGCTTCTGTTGTTTATCTACTTCGAGGTTTTCTTCCTGTAGTGTTTTCATGATCGGTAACCGCCAATCGCCAGGTTCTACTTCATCAACCGTTCGACCTCGGATATGATTCCAACGGATTGTACGACGCCTCGTCCTTTGAACGTCATCGCGGCTCCTGATACTTCGGTAGCTAATGCATTAGCTCGGGCGTTTTGATCACGAGGGATGTGTTGGATTTCAAGGGCTTCGAAGCGTTCTTTTACTTCTAAGGCGCGTTTCAAGTAGGCTGCCATCCTTTCATCTCGGGCTTCAAAACTTCCAGTAATTTGTCCTACCACCAATTGGGAGTCGGTGTACACACGAAGATATTTCCCTCCGAGTACTTCTGCAGTAAGTAATCCGGCTATGAGGGCTTCGTATTCTGCCTCATTGTTCGTGGGGGAGTATTCTAACTTGATTCCGAATTCGATGCGTTCTTCTCGGGTATTTCGATGACCATCCCTATTCCGCCGGCTTCATGAGTAGATGATCCATCCACAAAAATTTGCCACCATTTCGGCTCAGGAGTCTCTTCTTGACATATTGACGTGGTGAATTCGTGATAAAATCGGCTATCGCTTGTCCTTTAATGGCGGTTCGAGGCCGATATTCGATGTCAAATTCACCGAGTTCTACTGACCATTTGACTAATCTTCCCGATGCGTCCGGTTTTCCCAAGGTTTGTCTTAACGGGTGATCTGTCAGGACAACGATGGAGTGAGCTTGGAAGTAGGGTCTGAGTTTTCTTGCCGAGATGATGACAGCTAATGCCAACTTGTCGATGTTGGGATATTGAGGTTCGGCTCCTTGCAGGGCTTTGCTCACATAATATACAGGTCGTTGTACGCCGTTGTCATCTCTTATGAGCACTGTACTTACTGCCGCGTCAGAAATAGCGAGATAAAGGTAGAGTGTTTCTCCTGGTTCGGGGGAACTGAGAAGCGGTGGATTCGCCAAGTACTTCTTAAGTTCTTCAAAAGCCCCTTGACACTCTTCCGTCCATTCGAAGGTCTTCCGAGTGTTTTGAAAAATGGCAGGCATTTGTCTGTAGCTCGGGAGACGAACCTGTTGAGCGCTGCTATGCGTCCTGTGAGTCGTTGCATTTCTTTGACATTCTTAGGTGGTTGCATGTCCAGGATGGCGTTGATTTTCTCTGGGTTGATTCGATTCCTCGCTGAGATATAAGGAATCCTAAAAATTTTCCCGAGAGACTCCGAAGGCACATTTTGCTGGATTCAGGCGCATCTTATATTTGCGGAGTACGTCAAAAGCTTCGGCAAGATCAGTGATGTGATTCCTTGATTCTCGTGTCTTTACCAACAAGTCGTCTACGTAGACTTCCATGTTTCGCCCTATCTGCTTCTGGAACATCAGGTTGACTAACCTTTGATACGTTGCTCCAGCATTTTTCAGTCCGAAGGGCATTACTTGATAGCAATAAGTGTCCCGGTCCGTTGTGAAAGCAGTGCATTCTTGATCCGGTGTGTGCATCTTGATCTGATTGTATCCGGAGAAAGCGTCCATGAAGCTGAGGAGCTGGTGCCCTACGGTCGAATCAACAAGAGAATCAATTCTCGGGAGAGGGTAGCAATCTTTCGGGCAGGCTTTGTTTAGGTCGGTATAATCCACACACATCCTCCATTTTCCATTTGCTTTTTTCACCATGACCACGTTTGCCAACCAGCCGGGGTAATTGACTTCTCTGATAAATCAAGATTTGAGTAATTTCCCTACTTCCTCCTGAATTGCTTGGCTTCTCTCTGGGGCGAAGCTTCTCTTTCGCTGTATGACCGGTTTGACTTCGGGGCGTATATTTAGCCTATGAGTAATGACCTTAGGATCTATTCCCGGCATATCCTCATGCGACCATGCGAAGACCTCACTGTTTGCTCGGAGAAATTCCATGAGGCATTTTTTGAATCTTCAGACAGTGGGCGCCGAGTTTTACTGTTCGTTCCTTTGAGTCTGCCCAGAGGGGTATTTCCTCCAACGGTTCTACTGGTTGTGCTCGGAACTCTTCTCGATGTTCTATGGCCATGGTTTCTACAGTACCTTGGGTATCCGAGAGATAGCATTTTCTTGCTAGCTTTTGATCTCCTCTTGCTTCTCCTATTCCTGATTTGGTTGGAAATTTCATCTTTAAGTGATAAGTTGATACTACAGCACGTAGGCGATTCAGAGTAACCCGTCCTATAATGCGTTGTAAGAAGATTCTCCTTCAAGAATCAAAAACTTTACGGAGAGCGAGGCTTCGAGTGGGGGTTCTCCGACGGTGAATGGCAATTCTTTTATTCCTAGGCTGAATACTTCGTGACCGGTGAACCCAGTGAGTCGGGTACTTTCTTTTCTCAATGCTTCTCTTCCTAGCTTCATCTGGTCGTACGCAGTGGTGTACAAAATGTCGGCGGAGCTTCCGGTGTCGATGAGTATGCGCCTGATCTTGTAGTTTCCTATCAGAGCGTCGATCACCAAGGCATCGTCATGCGGATATTCGATTCCTGCCATATCTTCTAGCGTGAACGTGATGGGTTTTTCTTCCTTCATCATCGGACGCCGAGGTCCGCTGTTTACTTTTGCAACAAGTAGTCGCCTTGCGTAGGTTTTCCTTGAAGATTTAGACGACCCTCCTGCTGCAATGCCTCCAGAAATGACTCTGATTTCGCCTATAGCTCTGGGCGGCGAGCGTCGTTCCTCCAGTCTTTCTCTCTGTCGTGGGACTTCATTTTGATTTGCCGAGGTGATCTCTCGTTTCTTCGGTAGGGTCTGAAGCGCTGGTGCTCCGGGGTTCTTGGATCTTTTCGAAAAGGTTCCCCTAGTCTGGTTGCAGTGAATTGTCGTAAGCGTCCTTGTTGGATGAAGGCTTCTATCTGTCTTTTTAGATGTATGCATTCATCTGTATCATGGCCGTGATCGTTATGAAAGCGACAGAATTTTCGGTCATCCCGTCTATCTGGGTCGGACCGCATTTTTGGAGGCCATTGTATCTCGGGATCGTTTCGAATTTCCATGAGGATTTTTCCTGGAGACGATTGAGAGGTGTGAATTGTAGTTTCGGGATCTGTTCGCGGCCGGTTCGCGGGTCCACCTTCTGTTCTTTCTCCATTATGGGATGCCTAGTGGGAGTTCCTTCTTTTCTTCTTTTGGCAGATATTCCACTTTGATCGACGACTTGTTGCTGGCGGGCAGTCATCATGTCTTCAGCATTCATATACTTTTGCGCTTTTTCCATGAATTCTCCGAAGGTTTCGGGAGGTTTCTTTCCTAGGGAGAAAGAAAACCTTCCGTCGGCCAAACCAGCTACAATGGCGGTGAGTACCACCTTGTCTTCCGGATCTTCCACATTAAGTTTTTCTTGGTTGAACCGCGCCACATAGTCTCGTAGACTTTCGCCTTCCTTCTGTCGGGTGGAGAGGAGATGAATGGCCGGTTTTTTCTGCTTTTTACTAGCTATGAAATGGCTGACGAAGGCTTTACTGAGCTCCTTGAAGCTTGAGATGGAATTCGGTCTCAGTCTGCTAAACCATATGCGAGCCGATCCGGCCAGCGTTGTAGGGAACGCTTTGCATTTGATTGCGTCTTGAGTGTCCAGTAGATCCATCTGCGAACGATAACCTTCCAAATGATCGAGTGGATCGGTTGCTCCCGTATACTTGTCAACCACTGGCATGCGGAACTTGGAGGGTAACCGGACCTCCAAAATATTTGGAGTGAATGGGGATTCCACTTGGTGCATCATATTTTCCAAGGACGATGGTGGTGGTTTATCCACCTTTTGTCTCATCCGTCCCAACTCTGCTAGGACTTCTTCTAATCTAGCGTTGACTCTGTCGGTTCCTTCATTCCGTCCAGGTGGGGAATGTGAGCCTCTGCGTGTTGCTGGTATGAACTTCTTCGTCGTGTTTTTCTGTATCGATATTTGCGGCATGCGGGCTTCTCCAGCGTACCTTCCCGGCATGGATGTTTCCCCCGGTTGTCCGTCATTAGGGCCTAGTTCTCGTTCGTGCTAGTGTGAGATTCGTGAACAGTTTCTACTAAGCCTTCCATTACTCGTAAAGGGGGCTCCCGGAATGGTTCCGGATCACCTCCTGTCTTCCCCTTGCCTTTACTCTTGGTGATCACCATAAACCTTTTATCACGAGAACGTAAACGTTCCCACAGACGGCGCCAACTGATAAATCAGTTGATTTATGGTCAATACGTCAGAGTAAATGCAGCTTGATCTTCCCGTATCTTTCCCTGTAAAACAATAAAAGACCCCGGGTTCCGAGGTGTGGAACCTCCGAAGCTTAAATCAGTCCCTTATTTTTATGAGTTTTGCTATTTTTCACATAAGAAATCACTTACCTGTTCTCATCGTTAGCTTCTCTTTTTATAGTGCTTTTGCCCACGTTTCTTCTTTTCCTCTAACCAGGATTTTAGTGGGCAGTTTTGTCCCTGTTAGGTCATGCTCTGTGATCCTTTCTTCACCTTTTTCCACAGGTTATTCGTAACTGCTACGGTATAATGGAACGTGGTGCCGTGGCTTATCGTGGGCCGTTAGGTAACTGTTTATGGCATATGTAGTGATTTTATCTTTTGGGAAATATGCTACGTGGGTTTGGATTGTAACTGTTGGGCTTTTGAAAGAAGTAATCATATTTTTCGGCCTAAATTGGTTTGGGTTGGATGTGATTCAGTATTGGCACCATCACAAATGCAACAGGGGGTTTTAGAATATGCTTTAGAGTCTCATAATTGATGCGGATAGAATGCTTGATGCTTTTTCCTCTTGACACGTTTTTTCCTTTTGCATAAATATTATTTTACTAACTTTTAAGCCTGTGTTTGGATGGCTTAAAAAAATTTCTATTGAAAAAAAATCTTTGAGGTTAGTGAAAAAGTTGTTGTAATTTGTAGAAAGGTAGTGTCATGTGTAAAAAGTTGTTAGAGTATGTGAAAAGATTTTAGAGTTTGTAAAAAGGTGTTAGAGTTGGTGAAAGATGATTGTGAAATTTTTTTTGAAACTTTTTTATGCGCCATCCGAATAGGCAATTTTTGTGAAATTGATCCCCTTGATATCTAATCCTAGCTTTGTCCCATCGACTTTTTTGATCCTGGTCCCATGTCTATGTCGACATTCTCTGTGTTATAAACTTCACATATAAACTCAAAAATGCTGAGATGAAAACAACGTGGCTAGCTATCAATAAAGATGAAACTAAGATCCATTACCACAGAGAAAAGAAATATATCCGACTTCACATAGTGCATACACACTACAAAAAAACAGGTCTATAGCGGCGGTCTTTTTAGCGGCGGTCACCAAAACCGCCGCTATATACCCAATATCCCAACGGTTTATTTCAAACGCAACCGAAAATACCCTATAGCGGCGGTCACAAACCGCCGCTATAAAGTCAAGGTAGCAGCGGTTGATATAGTAGGGGTCACTGACCGCCGCTCTATACAACATATGGCGGCGATTTCTATAGCGGCGGTCAGTGACCGCCGCTATAGACTTAGTGAAACGTGCGTTTTGCCTTTTTTTTTCTCCCATCCCGCGCCCCCCTTCTTCTTCCCCCCTTCGCAATTTCAGATCCCCCCTCCCCATTCTTGATTTCAGACACGTGCCCCCCACCCCCCCAAATCACCACAGTTGCCCTCCCCCCGCGCCCCCTCTCTTGATTTCAACAGCCCCCCCTCACTCGATTTCACCTCCCCCCTCCCCCCCTCTATCGTGATTTCAGCCCCTCCCCGGCCCCCTCTGCGAATTTCAGCTCCCCCCCCCCCCCCCCGGTCCCCTCCACGATTTTCAGCCCCCTTGTGACCATCCGGAGTTTTCAGGCCCCCTCACCCAGCAGTTTCATCCTCCCCTGTGCCCCTCCACTAGTTTTCAGCTCCCCTCGGCCCCCTCCGCGAATTTCAGCCCCCCTTTCCCATTCGAACTTCAAATCTCCTCCCCTCTTTGAACTTTGCGAATTTCAGCTCCCCCAATTTGAAATTCACGAAATAATTCAACTTTGTTGGTTTTGCATTGCTGTTCTGGTCAGTGACTTAGACTCAATGTATATTTCGTATTTTATAAAATATGAATGAATTTAATATATGGAGATTGGAGGTCAGGGCTTACGAATTGGATTATTGGGTTTTGTTGTGTTGGAGATTGATTTTGTTAGAGATTGGAGATTGGTTTTGTTGGAGTGTTGGCTTATGAATTGGTTGCTGACTTGTTGTATTATACTATTATATGAATTGTTGCTGAAAATATATGAATTGGTTTGTATGAATTTGTTGTTGAAAATATATCTTTTGTTTTGTTTGAATTGGTTGCTGAAAAATATAAATTGAAATGTATGAATTGATTGCTGGAAATATAAGAATTGGAATGTATGAATTTATTCGTGAAAATATATAAATTGGTTTGTATGAATTGGTTGCTGAAAATATGAATTGGAATGTATGAATTGGAATGTATGAATTTTTTGCTAAAAATATATGAATTGGAATGTATGAATTTATTACTGAAAATATATGATGCATTGGTTTTTATGAATTGGTTGCTGAAAATATATCTTTTTTGAAATGTATCGAATTGGTTGCTGAAACATATATGAATTGGAATGTATGAAATTATTGTTGGAAAATATATGAGTTGGTTTGTATGAATTGGTTGCTAAAAATATAATGCATGTATAAATTGATTACTGGAAATATAAGAATTGGAATGTATGAATTTATTCCTGAAAATATATGAATTTGTTTTGTATGAATTGGTTGCTGAAAATATATCTTTTGGAATGAATGAATTGTTTGCTGAAAATATATGAATTATAAGGTATGAATTTATTGTTGAAAATATATGAATTGGTTGCCGAAAAATATGAATTGAAATGTATGAATTGATTGCTGAAAATATATGAATTGGAATGTATGAATTTATTCCTGAAAATATATGAATTGGTTGCTGAAAATATATGATTTGATTGCTGAAAAATAGTCAAGAGCTGGAATGTATGAATTGGTTGCTGAAAATATGAATTGGAATGTATGAATTGGAATGTATGAATTTATTGATATCCAAAATTCCGTTGTTTTTACTATTTTTTTTTGGTCAGGTTATAACTAACTATTAAAAGCTGAGATAGTTGGTGTTTGTGGTTTTTTGGAAGGCGGAGGTAGGGCTAACTTTTTTTTTTTTTTTTTATTGGAGATGTTGGTGTTTGTGGGTTTTGTTGGAAGGTGGAGGGTAGAGCTAACTTTTATTTGTTGTTGGTTCTGTGGAGTTTATTGGAGATGTTGGTGTTTGTGGGTTTTGTTGGAAGGCGGAGGGTAGGGCTAACTATTATTTGTTGTTGGTTCTGTGGAGTTTATTGGAGATTGGAGGGGTAAATGTTATAGGATATTCGTTATGTGTTTTTGTTAGAGATTGGAGGACAAAGTTTGTGTTATTCAATATTTAATGTTTGTTTGTTTATCTATGAGATGTGGATTCTACACTGACGTTGGAGGTCTAACCTAAGGTGAAACGAAGCCAGTCCTCTTTACGGAGGGATCTCTAAGTTTAACAATGTCGTATGCTGGTTAATTACAGTTTTGTTGGTATTTAATTAATCTTGATAAAATGTGATGAACATTAAAATGATGCATAATCTTTTTTGTTGCATTTCATATAGTTATTACTGTCGCTCATGGACAAGAGTTGGATGAAAAAGAAACGCGGGACAATTGAATATGTGTTGGGAGTCAATGAGTTTCTGGGTTTTGCATCTAAGAGTATGGGTAGTGATGAGAGAATTTGTTGCCCTTGTGTAAAGTGCGTCAATTACAAGAGGTATAACATCAGTACGGTACATGATCATTTGGTCCAATATGGGATGTCTCCGGGTTACGATTATTGGTTTGCGCATGGTGAATTGCGAGATAGGGCAGCATCTAGTCATCCTTCTATTTCTGTTGTAGATAATGAAATGTGTGAACCATCATCTGGGATGCATGAACTATTACACGAGGTATTTCCATTAGTACCGGAAACACAATCCCATAATGTACGAGAACAAAGAGATCCACTTCCTACTGAAAATACTGCAAAGTTTTATGACATGCTTAAAGATGCAGACGATCCTTTGTATGAAGGGTGCATAAAATTTAGTAAGTTAACTGCTGTTGTACAGTTATACCATTTGAAGTGCATGGGAGGTTGGAGTAATACCTCTTTTACGTGGTTACTCCAAACACTGGGTGATATGCTCCCTGCGGGTGCTAAATTGCCGAAGGACACTTATGAAGCTAAAAAATACATGAAAGGGTTAGGACTTGGGTATGAAAAGATTCCTGTTTGTCCAAACGGTTGTATGTTGTTTTGGAATGAGAATGAGAAGTTAGAAGTTTGTTCAAAGTGTGGAGCATCAAAATGGAAGGGCAATGGGGAGGGAAATATTTTGTCACAGAATGAAGGTGGATCATCCAAGAGATCCAAGAAAAAACCGGCGAAATTTTTGCGGTGGTTTCCTTTAAAGCAGCGCTTGCAGAGATTATTCATGTCCTCAAAAACTGCTTCTCATATGAAATGGCATCACGATGGACGTGTAAATGATGGGTTGTTAAGGCATACGGCCGATGGTCAAGCTTGGAAGGCATTTGATGCACAGTATGCTGATTTTGCTTCTGATCCTCGTAATGTTAGGCTTGGGTTAGCAGCGGATGGGTTTAATCCTTTTGGGAACATGAGCACTAGTCATAGCACATGGCCAGTGATATTAGTACCATATAACTTGCCTCCTTGGATGTGCATGAAACGTTCATCTTTAATGTTGTCATTACTTATTCCTGGACCGAAATCTCCTTCTTTCAAGATAGATGTATATCTAGAGCCATTGATATTGGAGTTAAAAGAGTTGTGGGATCTTGGATTAGATACTTATGACATTGCTACGAAAGATATGTTTAAGATGCGTGCGGCATTGATGTGGACAATTAACGATTTTCCTGCATATGGTGACCTCTCTGGATGGAGTACAAAGGGACGTCTTGCATGTCCATGTTGTATGTATCAGACTTGGTCACGGTGGTTGGATAATGGTAGAAAATTTTGCTACATGGGGCATAGACGGTTCTTACCATTAAATCATAGGTGGAGAAGAGATCAAAGATCATTTGACGGTACTTATGAAATGACTCCACCACCCAATTTTATGACCGGTGATGACATTTTGAGGGAATTACAGGGTACTTTACATTTTGAGTCAAGTGTATGGAAGAAGCAAAGTATTTTCTTCACATTGCCTTATTGGAAGGATAATATGTTACGCCATAATCTAGATGTGATGCATATAGAGAAAAACGTAACGGACAATATCATTGGTACATTGTTAGATGTGGACGGGAAGACAAAAGATAACTATAAGGCACGTCTTGACTTACAAAGCATGGGAATAAGACATGATCTCCATCCAAAGATCACTGATGCAGGAAAGGTTCATTTGCCTGGTGCTTGCTACTCAATGACTCGTGAAGAGAAATAATGCTTTCTAAAATTGATAAAGAATGTGAAATTGCCGGATGGTTTTGCTTCGAACATATCACGTTGTGTCAAGCTTCAACAACGTAATATCATAGGTTTGAAGAGTCATGACTGTCACATTTGATGCAGCATTTGATGCCTATTGCAATACGAAGATCTTTGCCAAGCATGGTTTGTTCTTTTTTGGTCTCATTGTCATGTTTCTTTAGAGAAATTTGTTCCAAAACATTATGGATAGAGGACTTAGATCGACTTGAGGCTCAAATCCCTATAACATTGTGTCAACTTGAAAGGATATTTCCGCTTGCATTCTTTACTGTTATGGTGCACTTGGTCGTACATCTAGTTGCAGAATGTAAGATGGGTGGACCGGTTCAACTTCGGTGGATGTATCCTATTGAAAGGTAATATTAATTATAGAGATATGTTACATCACGTTTCTTTGCACGTGTTTTATTTAATAAAGTCTAATATTGTTGATGTAGGTGCATGCACCGTTTCAAATCTTATGTTCGCAATACGGCCACACCTGAAGGCTCTATTGCTGAAGGATATATAGCAGATGAATGCTTAACATTTTGTTCAAGATATTTAGAATCAGTCCCAACGATCTTTAATAGATCACCAAGAAATGTAGACGATACTATGGGAGGAATATCATTTGTTCGTCTTGATATGAAAACATGCATGCAGGCTCATCGATATATCCTTTTTAATTGCGATGAGTTAATTCAAATTCGCACGTAAGTGATGTTAGACTTTTAACTCTTTCATTGAGCATGTTTTTATCGATGAATGAAATTAATTTTTTAGTTGTATTGTCGATGTGTAGAATGCATAAGGATCGATTGAAGGCAAGAAACCGTAGTAGTCGACCAACAGATTATGTCATCGATAAGATGCATAGGGATGAATTTTGTGACTGGTTTCGAAACTATGTATGTGTTATGTTTAAAATGTTTTGCATTGGTTGATTACTTTAAAACTTACAATTAGTTTTAATCTTGAGTTGTTGTTCGAGGAAAATAGGTACAAAATATGGATGAGATGATGAAGCATCAACTTCCAAATAGAGTTCGATGGCTTGCTAAAGGTCCAAACCCCGAAGCTAGATCATTTAGCCGATATGTACATAATAGTGTGAAGTTTTGTACAAAAGACAATGAAATAGGCAGAACAACTCAAAATAGTGGAGTATGTGTGACTGTTGAAGGGGGCACCACATATTACGGGCGAATTATAAGTATCATTGAGTTAAACTATTTTGATGA